>JAAIXJ010000238.1:103972-357191 GCA_013403705.1 Heliconius hermathena
TGATTTTGTTATTTAAAATAAAATAATTACAAAGTTATTACAAAAAGTATTAATAGAAAATATGATAGTGGCAGCGAATCAGACAAAATTTCAGGATAAATATTAAAAGTAAAGCAGATAAGAAAAAAGTCCAAAATGGTGTTGATTGAAGGATAGATAGGCGCTGATGAAGCTAATATAAGCATGTTTTTTTAATTTCGCTATACCTGTTAATCCTGTATGTACGGAAACTTAGTGTTATGAGATATCATACAACTACACTATATGCATGATAAAAAATGTAGAATTTTAAAAAACTTTATAGGTAGCTTTTGCAGCCGCACTCTCCCTGTATCTCGCACATAAGCAAGAGGAACCTAGTGTTAAGTAATTCATAGTAAAAAATATAAAATTGGAAAAAATAAATTACTTTGAATGAATTTCAAAGAACACAGAAGCATTTCCAATAATTTGCTTATTAAAATAATCTTTTTTTCTTCATATTATACGTAGAATAATTATATTTTTAATTATTTTCTAACATAATTATTATATTTGTATACTCAGATATCGCAAATGATATCAAAATTCCCGTAGATTTATAATTATAAAACTTGTTAAAACTTTGGAACTCGCAGTGCAAATAAAGGAAAAGATCCAAAAAAATATTACAAAAGTATAATTGTAGTTAATTTCATACAAATTGAGTGCATACATATTTAAGTTTGCCAACTTTTATACGTTGTACTTCTCGTTACTATGATCGTAAGTACCTACAATACCTACTACTAGCATAGAAAGACAACAATGTATAAATGGCTATTGGGCTGATATAATAAAAAATATAAAAAAAAACGCGAAATAGGATCGTTTTGGTTATGATTTTGTTATTTAAAATAAAATAATTACAAAGTTATTACTAACGCGAAATAGAATCTTTTTGGTTGTGGTTTTGTTATTCAAAATAAAATAGTCACAAAGTTATGACAAAAAGGATTAATAGAAAATATGGTAGTGGCAGCGAATCAGACTAAACTTCAGGATATCGATATTAAAAGTAAAGCAGATAAGAAGAAAGTCCAAAATGGTGTTGATTGAAGGATATATAGGTGCTGGTGGAGCTAATATAAGCATGTTTTTTTAATTTCACGCTGTACCTGTTTATCCTCTATGTACCGAAACTTAGTGTTATGACATATCATGCAGCTACACTATATGCATGATAAAAATGTAGAATTTTAAAAAACTTTATAGGTAGGTTTTTCAGCCGCACTCTCCCTGCATACCGCATATAAGCAAAGGGAACCTAGTGTTAAGTAATTCATAATAAAAAAATATAAAATTGGAAAAAATAAATTATTTTGAATGAATTTCAATAAAAAAATTCAAAGGACACAGAAGCATTTCTAATTATTTGCTTATTATCGTTCTTTTCCATATCATACGTAGAATAATTATATTTTTAATTATTTTATAACACAATTAACTGTATACTTAGATATCGCAAATTTGAGGAGATTGAGACGATAAATATCACTTTGCTATACAGCCCACGGCTTAGTAATCAAAATAGCACTGTCTTTAATTGTATGTTGACATAAGCCTATGAATCAGTCATATATTATATTATATTGTATATGTTGGAGCACCAGTTGGGAGATTAATAATGTTAAAGAGAATTTGCATTTGTCTTGTCAAAAACAAACTTCAATCATTGAAGTATTAAATATTTCCTGGTTTCTCTAAAAATAAAAGGTGTAGATATCAAAATGAATATCGTGAAAATGGCCAAAAGAGGTCATTTTCGAAATATTTTCTGAGTGAAAATCACTTCACTTCATCGTTTAACATAAACTCGCCCACCGAAAGTTCCGTACCTTTTTCAGGATTGTAGGTGTTATAGGTACTTACGATCATGGTAAAGAGAAGTACAACGTATAAAAGTTGATAAAGTTAAATATGCTAGCGTATGCACTCAATTTGTGTGAAATGTATTCAATTTGTGTGAAATTAACTATTATACAATTACACGTTAGATATATTTTTTTGGATCTTTTCCTTTATTTGCACTGCGAGTTCCAACGTTTTGGAAAATTTTATAATTATAGATCTACGGGAAATACTCTATAGGTTTTGATTACGAGGCGAATAAAGTTGACAACTTAAAGTTTGCGGGCGTATGCACTTATTTTAGGACAAACGCTTTGTACTCGTTTTATTTGATTTATGGTTCTAGCCAAAAATCTAAGCGTAGACCGTAACTTTGACAGTACTAAGGATTCATATAAATATGGTCGCAATTCAGTATTTAGAGATTATTGTCTGATACAATATAAAGCTTTCCAACTATAAAAATAGTTGCGAACCAAATGAGATACAAATTTAAGTTTGTAATGTGTGTGTTTTTTTACAAGAAATACTTTTAAATATTCAAAATATATTTTTTTCGTTTATTTATATTAGAATAAGTTCTCGGTGTTTTTTTTTGTTTAAAAAAAATAATTTAAAATATAATGCTTACAATGACATTACTCAAAGTATTGTCCATCATTAGAGACCACTTTCTCCCATCTCTCTGGTAGCAATTGAATCTCCCCTCGGAAAAACGACTCATCTTTCGAGGCAATCCAGGAATCAAGCGATTTTTCGACTTCTTCAAAAGAATGGAAGCGCTGCTCGGTTAAACCGTGCGCCATCGACCGAAACAAGTGGTAATCGGAGGGGGCTATGTCCGGTGAATACGGCGGGTGGGGTAGAACTTCCCATTGAAGTGTTTCCAGGTAAGTTTTGACTGGTTTTGCCACATGTGGCCGAGCATTATCATGTAATAAAATCACTTTGTCGTGTCTCTGCTCGTATAGTGGCCGCTTTTCTTTCAGAGCGCGACTCAAACGCATCAACTGAAGTCGATAGCGAGCTCCCGTGATAGTTTCATTAGGCTTAAGCAGCTCATATTAAATTACGCCCTGCTGATCCCACCAAATGGAGAGAAGAAGCTTAGAACCATGGATATTTGGTTTTGGCGACGATGTTAATGCGTGACCCGGGATGCCCCACGTATTTTGTCGTAGAAATCCACTTTTCATCTCCAGTGACGACGACGGTGCAGAGATACGGTGCAGAAAACCTTTTCTCTTTTGCCGTTGAAGCAACAATTCACACATGAGAAAACGTCGTTCTACGTCTCTCGGCTTCAACTCATACGGCACCCAATGCCCTTGCTTTTGGATCATTCCTAACGCTTTTAAACGTTTTGAAACTGTTGACGCATCTACTTGTAACGTTTTCCCGAACTCTACTAACGTCTGACATGGATCTTCTTAAAGCAATGCCTCCAATTCTTTGTCTTCAAGGTCAAAATCATTACTTTTGAAGCGCCTAAACCAGTTTCTACACTTTGTATTCGACAAAGCATTGTCACCATATGTCTCAACGAGAATTCTGTGTGCTTCTGGTGCAGATTATTTCTGAATAAAGCAGTGCAATAAAATTCCCCGCAAAAACACTTTACACTTTATTTGGCACAAAAGTACACATTTTCACAAAGGGAAAATAAATATGTAGTTGACACTGTAGTAAACACTATTCTACTATAATTTGAGGTTACATATAGTACTACTTTGGTGATTCGTTACCGTACGAAATTCCATGCACAGAGTGCTACAATGCCATCTTTCAAAAATCCTAATATTATAAGTCCGCATTCATTCCAAATTCATAACTGATTCCAAATTCATTTCAATGAGAAATACCCTATAGGTTTTGATTCACGGCGAATTTTATAAGATATGCAGAAAAAACGATGCTTATGCTCTTATCTTTTGATTGCTAACATTTAGAAGCTAGATATTTGATATTAATTTCAGCGACCTCCAAGAGATCTCTAGTTAAATGATCTTGACAGATGGACTACATTGTGATCCTATAGGGATATTATTTTTTTCATATTTAGTTTTGTTTTATTTCGTATGTAGCAAGGAAAGCAGAGGGAGCCTAGACACTCCGCTCCTCACTATCTGCATTGCGTAATTCTGAAGGCATTACGTATTGATTGGCAGAACTCAACACTGCAATACATATTTCATGTCCTCGAGTGGGAATCGAACCCACAATCTGTTGCGTTTACGTATGTACCCCTGTACCCCAGCTGGCCAATTTCTTGTTTGTTCTTGTCATTTTATGTAAGGACAAATAATAAATAGTTGGTAGGTACTTATTTAAGCAATCTAGCTATATTTAATGGATATACACTTTTTTGTTTCTTTATTTTTGATATTGCTTTAATGAAGGAGGTTTTTTTTTTATTTTTCAATCGGTTTTAGTGCTATACAATTTAATTATTACATTTTCTGTTTCTTGTTCTTGCCTCATGTCGCAATGCAAACGGTTAGATATTCTGCCTCAGATCAAACCTTTATTCAAAAGCCGTTAAGGAATTCAACTGATCATCATCATGTTCAAATACTTGACCATCAAGTCTTCATGGTGACTTACATAACCGGATAAGCCTTAAAAATGCACCCGAGTGTCCTATATTTGGTCCTAAAAATTTAAGCGTTTCGTTACTTTGTCACGGTTTTCATTATCAGAACCTAACAAAAATTTCACTAAATTATCCTTTCCAATAAAAAAACAATAATCAAAATCGGACAGTGGAATATTGAGTTATTCGTCTATTTCTCGCGCACATACTTAATGCAAATTTATCGTTTACGTGATTTTCTCATGGATATCATTATTATATATGAATTAAATTAAAATGGAACCACACGAGAAGTTTTCAAATAAAAAAAGTATCATCAAAATCGGTTCGCCCAATAAAAAGTTCTGAGGTAACAAACATAAAAAAAATACAGTCGAATTGATAACCTCCTTTTCTTACAAAAGTAAAATCTCCGGCGATAAATTAATATTCCAAAAAACATTTTAACTTAGTACTGAAATTAGTTTAAGACTTTCAAGTAAAATAAAATAAATAAATCAGCTTCACGCTGTATCCCGCACACAGCAGGGTAGGCAGAGGGAACCTAGTGTTAAGACACTCCGTTCCCCACTTTCTGCTGAATACTGGAGGCATTGCGTGTTGAGTGGCAGAACTCAACGCCGCGCTTGACCTCGACACCAGAGCGAAGAAATGGAAATATAAATTTACTTTTTAATTTATTTTATTTTAAGACTTTCAAGTAAGTTCCATTTAAGGTATATTTAAAAGGTTTATTGTCCTTCCAACATTAAGAAATGATAAATCTGAAAGAAGCGTTACAAATGAAATCAAAAACACTATTTGATTAAAATCATTACAAAAAATTATTAAAGATCATTACAATGTAGATTCTCGTCTCGATGTATGTCGCAGGCATGCGGGATAGGTAGATTGAACCTAGTATTAAGACACTCCGCTCCTTACTTTCAACCAAATTCTGAACACTACGCCGCGCTTTGCCTGGACACCAGAGCGAAGAAATGAAAATAAAAATTTATACAAATAATTCAGTTCCTCGATTGGGGATCGAACCAACAAACTGATCTGATGGAATCAATGAATATGACATAATAAAATAAATGATATAGGCATAAAATAAATAGAGTAAAACATTATACTTATGTTATGTATAAAGGCTACTTTGTATAACAATAATAATATAAATATTTTAAATAATATGTACAACGTCCCTTTTTACTGTCTAAAAGAAAAAAATCTCAGGGGCAATTTAATTGTTTTAAGATATGACTACTATAAATATGTCCATGAAACTATACGCACTGTCAATACTCACTGTGAAACTGGGAAGGTAAGTTTTACTAGTAGCTAATATAATAATTATTTTAATTTAATAATATTTCATCTTATATCTTATGATAGATGGCTTCTAAACTGATTGTGCTAATGTGCTGCTTCATGGCGACGGTACTTGCCGTAGATAAATATTCAGATGAGTTTGATAATTCTGTATGGAACAATTTCTAAGCCCAGCCCTAATCTATTAAAGCTAGCCTCATTCCATGGAAGAAGCGAGCAACATTATACAAAATATACCTCAGAGGGGTAGTTGTTATTGTTGTTGTTCTTTGTTTATACTATACCGAGCGTGCCGGTTGAGTGCTAATCACTTCGCCAATGTCGCGTTGATTCATCGTTGGACGTTAGAGGGGTAACGTAACGCATAATTATTTTGCATGTTTTCTTGATTGATTGAAACTGAAACTTCATGCGTGAACTGCTAAAAGTTGAATTTCATTTTTGCCTGTTCCCTTTGGAATTTCACGAAATTTCTTAATGCTGGAGCCTGGCTATAAATTCCAACGATCTTTCAAATCGCATCTTTCTACTCCGCATAATTTATCTGTGCGTTGTTTGTCCGTCATTCAGTAACGGAAGAGTTTATAAATATAATATAGATGATTACTTTAAGCAGTGAAAGGATCCGTAAACGTTTCCTGTACAAAGAAATTAATTGATGTAAGAAGAGAAAGACTAAACCCATAATAATGAATTATTGATATAATATATAGCGCTTGATCTCTAAACTTGACCAGTCCAGTCACTTAAGCTAATAGCTACGAGTAAATATTTTATTTAGCTCCATTCTGTATCCCGCACGTAGCAGGATAGGTTAAACCTGGGAACCCAGTGTTAAGGTTAAGACATTTCCATTCCCTACTTGTACCCCGCACATCAATATTAAGACATCCGTTCGCATTAAGTCACTTAATACCCAATTTTCCGTCAATTTCTGGAGACATTGAGTATTGAGAAATAAAAATAATAAATATATCATTTCTTCGAGTGCATATCGAACCCACAACCTGTCGCGTATACAATCACACGCTTGTGCCACTGCGGCAAAGTTGGCCTGTATAAGAGATAGAAATTTTAAATGTATTTGAATAATTACAATTAAATTAATTAACGAACTCCATATGCATACGTTTCTTTTTTATTAAATAAAAGAAAAAATCTCAGGGGCAACTTAGATGATTAAAGATATGACAACTATAAATACGTGCGTAAAACTGTCTGCTACATCGAATAATCGTCCAGTGTGCAACTGTGAGTTTCAGTGAGAACTGTTATACTATTATATAATAATAAAATTAAATAAACGTTAAATTTAATTTAAATAAACTAAAATATTGAACTTAGTGCTTATAATAATATATAAAATATTTTTATTGATAGATGGCATCCAAACTAATTGTGTTGCTATGTTGCTTCGCGGCCGTGGCACTTGCTGTGGAGAAATACTCAGACAAGTTCGACAATCTCGACATCCAAGAGATTTTGGACAACAAGAGGTTGTTGCGATCATATGCCAATTGCCTCCTGGACAAGGGAAAGTGCACCCCTGAGGGCAAAGAAATGAAAGGTAAATGCAAGTTTTTTTAAGCTTCACGCTGTATCCCGCATATAACAGGGTATATTTGATCCACTATAAGTATGGAGCGAAAATGAATACACAATAAGTAAGTACTTATTACACAATAAGTAATACACAATAAGTAAGTACTTATTTAAGTTGGTAGCGATTATTGATAAATGCGCCCGACACAAGACAAACCTCTGTGTTTGTCTGTCGGGGGAATCAAACCCGCGACGACATACGGCGTGCAAAGCGGGGTCACTACCAAACCAATACCTATGCGCTAAATCCACGGTTAAAAATTCAAGAAAATAAAGGTGTCAATCGGATTCGGATATTTTACTTAGCCACTCGTCAGCTCGTATATATATATCGTATATAATATGGGAATGCTTCACCTATAAAAGAAGTGAGATCTGAATGAGTACCAAGTTCCATACACATACCTCAGTTAAAAATAGTTACAGGAATGCACACTTGATTTTCCGCAGTTTGGAAAGTAGATTCTGAATAAATATCATATTAAATACCTAAAATTCTAATACTTACAGGAACGCAAACCTGTTTTTCCAGCAGTTTCCTGATAACATTTTTTATTATTTTTCTGTACTTTTTAATGATGTTACTTGGCAAGTTTTTACACACTTTGTTTTAAACCTACTAAACGCAATGAGTCAAGTATATAATTTTCTATTAAAACTTGCCCTATTAAAAGAAAACTTTATTTTTAACATTTTTAAAATGTTATTCCATACTTAGGAAACCTGGTCGGTTTCCAAAAGGCGCGGGTTCGAGTCCCGCTACGTTCAAATTTTTATACGTTTTCTAAATAAATATTTAACTATTGCCTTATTGGGTCTTATTTACACACACAGAATGAAAGTTATATCCTTATTTCATTTTAATTGCACCGTAGCACTGAATTTAAAAGATGTAACAATAACAATTCTGATGTATATGGTAATCTTTAGAATAGAATAGAATAAACTTTATTGCACACATAAAACAAATAAGTATATAAAATGAACAACATCAATAAAAAAAAAAAAAACACGTATGCAAAGGCGGTCTTATTGCTTTAAGCAATCTCTACCAGACAACCTTTGAAACTTTACAGNACAGTGGACGAGGCGAAAGTGGTATGTAGAGACCGTAGCGTTTGGCGCTCCGTTCTCTCTGACTACCCCGCAAGGGATAAAGCGTGAAGCTAAGTAAGTAAGTAAGTAAGTAACAATAACAATTCTGATGTATATGGTAATCTTTAGAATAGAATAGAATAAACTTTATTGCACACATAAAATAAATAAGTAGATATATAAAATGAACAACATAAATAAAAAAAAATACGTATGCAAAGGCGGTCTTATTGCCTTAAGCAGTCTCTACCAGACAACCTTTGAAACATTACGGATAAGTTGTAATAAGGGAAATTTTTTAATGAAATTAAATATATAATATACTAGTGGGCACGCGCAGCTTCGCCCGCGTATTTGCACCCTTAGGGGTGACTTCTAAAAAAACCAAGAAACACGTGTTTAATAAAATATTTTTAACAGTATGAATTTAAATTTTTATAAAAATCGGTGGCGATTTAAAGATTTTTCCGTATAAACTTTTAACTCCTTATTTGAACCCTTAGGGAAAGAATTCTAAAAAACCATGAAACACGTGTTTAATGAAATGTTTTTAAGAGTCTGAACTTCAAATTTTATAAAAATCGGTGTCTATTTAATTTTTTTTCCGTACAAACTTTCAACCCCAATTTCATGCCTTTAGGGTTAAAATTTTTCAAATTCCCTTCTTAGTGGATGTCCAGAATATGAAAATAAACATCTGCCCAAATTTCACGTTTCTACCATCAGCGGTTACGGCTCTGCGTGCGTCTTACCTCAGTCAATCAGCACAAGTCCTTTTATATATATAGATAATAATATAAATCAATAATATAGAATAAACTTACAAAAAATATGTTTAATGTTTATATACTATACACATACATACATATATTGAAAAACAATATATACTTACACATATATACATACATACATAAACGTGTGTAAAAATATATGATCAGAAACATGATCAAATTTACGTAAACCGAAGATAAATCTAATACAAAGATTTTGTAAACGCTCTAGTTTAATTGTTCCTCAGATAAGTCTGGGTAATACGAGTCAGCGTAATCTAAAATCGGTAACAATAGTGAATGAGCTAGAGCAGTTTTGGTCTTTATAGGTAGGAAATATTTCCATCGTTTGAGCGATCCGACCGTGGCAAATAATTTATGGCTAACCTCAACTATCTGTACTGACCAAGATAGGGAATTGTCTATAATAATGCCAAAGTTCTTTATAGATGGACTAAGGCTTAAATCAACGCCATTAAACCGGATAGTAGGGATGCTATGCTGGTCAAATTTTTTTAGTTGTTTAGAGCTACCAATAATACTGACCTGTGACTTGGCAGGATTGACAGTTAAGCCGAAAGATTTGCTCCACCTACTAACATTCTGCAAATCTTCGTTAAGCTTTTAAATAGCCTCACTAATAACATCCAACGGGACGGCTAAGTAAATTTGAAGGTCGTCAGCATATAGATGAAAGGAGGAAGATATGTGTATGTATGTTGGGACATCACCTTGGGGAACACCAGCAGAACTGAACGAGGCAGAACTGAGAAAAGCTTGAACGCACTGTTGCCGATCATATAAATAGCTTCTGAACCACTCAGTGGCTTCAGGAGAGATATTTATTGAACGCAGAACAGCAACTAAGAGATCAGTATCAACGGTATTAAAGGCGTTACTAAAGTCCAGCAAAGCAATGACAGTAAGATTTTGTTTGTACATATTAAATCTGATATCGTCACAAACTTTAGTCAAAGTAGTGACTGTGCTATGCCCGTTACGAAATCCGGACTGGAACTCGGATAATATATGATTGTCTAACAGATATTGATTTAGTTGCTGAAAAACAATACGCTTCAAGACAGTCCAAGACACCTTTTAATAGGGCAAGTTTTAATAGGGCAAGTTTTAATAGAAAATTATATACTTGACTCATTGCGTTTAGTAGGTTTAAAACAAGGTGTGTGAAAACTTGCCAAGTAACATCATTAAAAAGTACAGAAAAATAATAAAAAATGTTATCAGGAAACTGCTGGAAAAACAGGTTTGCGTTCCTGTAAGTATTAGAATTTTAGGTATTTAATATGATATTTATTCAGAATCTACTTTCCAAACTGCGGAAAATCAAGTGTGCATTCCTGTAACTATTTTTAACTGAGGTATGTGTATGGAACTTGGTACTTATTCAGATCTCACTTCTTTTATAGGTGAAGCATTCCCATATTATCGAACTTGGCAGCCTTTCACATTTTTGTTTTGGGTGGGATTTCATTTATTTTTGTAAGGTTGTTTATTTTATTTTTTTCTTATGATTAAGTTAGTTAAGGAAATGTCTCATTTATCCTATCTTTCAGATTTTTGAATATGCACTATGCTTCTTACAAAGAAATGAACTAGATTAACTAAATGGACTAGATTAACCAACATGACATGTTATCATATAATACGAGGAGTGTAGGCACTGAGGCGGGGGAGGACTCGTATCACTATACTTATTTTATTCGGGATCGATCGAGCAACACGAATATGATCTTGATGTTGATATTATAATCCTATTTTACAATTAATTTTTAAGTAATTTATACGTATACAATAAATAATCTTCGTACACCTATAAAATGTACCTACTTACAAATAGTTAAAACAACAACGTCTTTAGTTGTTACCTAAGTAAGTATGCTACCTACCAGCATTATAATTGTTGGCCTATTGTGTAGCCTAGAATAGGCAGTGCAGTGCAGTGGCATCTTCACTATTAGCTAATCTTTGATAGGCAGTGCAGTGGCATTTTCACTATTAGCTAATCTTTGACCACACTATGATTGTGAAACCGCCGCGTCTGTCCAGCAGCTGACGAGTGGCTAAGTTAAATATCTGAATCCGACCGACACCTTTATTTTCTTGAATTTTAAACCGTGGATTTAGCGCATAGGTATTGGTTTGGTAGTGACCCTGCTTTGCACGCCGTATGTCGTCGCGGGTTTGATTCCCGCAACAGACAAACACAGAGGTTTGTCTTGCGTCGGGCGCATTTATCAATAATCTATATGGGTATACATGTAAGTACCAACTTAAATAAGTACTTACTTATTATGTATTCATTTTCGCTCCACACTTATAGTATATCAAAGTTACACATTCGTTATTTTCGAAAGTTACTCACACTTGGCCGTTTTCAGATTTTTACTTTACTTTGATTAAATACAAACCTTCGTAACGAATTTCAGGTCGGTACGACCATTCGAAGATATATTATATAAATATAGATAAATTTAGTTCGTTTTAGTTCCTTAGAGGTATAAATTTACACCTTCATTATTTTTAAAACTGACTCACACTTGGCCATTTTCAGATTTTTCCCTTTACCTTGACCTAAAGACCTACCTCCATGCCAAATTTCAAGTCAATACGACCATTGGAAGTGGTCTAGGTTTTTGATGAGTGAGTCAGTCAGTCAGTGAGTGTATAGTAAAAATAGCGATTTTCTGACGTCAATATCTCAAGACCTACAATAGGTATATTAATGAAATTTTGTATTTTAGATAAGTAAGGGGGTCTCAACTGATACTAGAAATTTGATATGCGTAAATAAAATAGATTTTGAGTTATAGGGGGGTCGAAATTGGCCTGAAATGGTTCGTGTAACCCACGGCCGGTGTGTCGCTTTTTTTGCTCGAACTTGGCGGACACACTGCCGTGTGTCTAGATATGGCAAATTTAAAAATAAATAGTGGTACAGGTACATAATATGTGTTTCATATAATTTCTTATAACAATCTTATATTGGCTTCTCGTAATCATCATCTGATGGCATAACTAAGCTGATGATGATGATGATATAACATCCGTCGGCTTCGAAGCGTTACAAAAGAAATCGAAAACAATACATGATTAAAAACCATTAACATACGGCTTCACGCTGTATCCCACACACAGCATGGTAGGCAGATCGAACCTAGTGTTAAAACACTCCGTTCCTTACGTTCCGCCGAATTCTGGATGCATTGCGTGTTGAGTGACGGAACTCGACACCGCACTTTGCCTCGATGCGACCCCAGAGCGAAGTAAATTTACATTTATATTTAGCTTCACGGTTTATGCCTAGCGGGGTAGTCAAAGAGAACGGAGCGCCAAACGGTACGGTCTTTACATGCTTCTTTCGCCTCGTCCACTGTCATCAACCTCTTCATACATATCCTCCGGGGTGTCCTCGTGCTTTTTACGTGACCTTCCTCAAGTGTCTTTGATACTGTGTTTTTAAAGATCAACCGAGGTCTCCTTCTACGTCTCTTACCACTCACTTTTCCATCATAAATCTTTTTTGCCATTCTTTCATCACTCATTCGTTCGACGTGACCAACCAGGTGAACACGTTCTTCTTCATTCACACTGTGACATCCACGCTAGTATCGATTCGATCAGCTAAGCTTTCCACGGCATGGCACGCATGTCCACGGCATTCATCTTTCTTTCATGCTACTTCTGTAATACCCACGTTTGGCTGCCGTATAACAGAGTCGGTACCAACACTGCATTGTGTACGGCCAAACGCGTGCTGACGTTTCGCCGTCTCATTAATGCAGCCAAGGCACCTATCTACCGGTCACCGGCAGCAATTTGTCTTCAGTAGAGATGGAAGATACGAGATGGATATGAATCCGTCTCGTATCTTCCACCTCTACTGAACATATTATACTTCCCAAGTATACTACTTCATTCACTTGTTCTAAATCTAAAGCGAAGAAATGAAAATATAAATTCAAAGTATTTTTCTATTTCCTCGACTAGGGATCGAAGCAACACACTGATCCGATCGAATCAATTCTAAGTTAGTCCTTAAATTACTTTGAGAACTTCAAGTAAGTTCTGTTTAAGATATATTTAAAAGGCCTATTGTCCTTTCAATATTGAGATGGTAGATCTTCGGATCTACCAGTTCAAGACTTCCTATCTGACTTCCTATCGTTACAGATGAAATAGAAAACACTATATGTTTAAAACTCATTAACAAATTCACGTTATTTCCCGCACACAGGCAGAGGAAATTTAGTGTTAAGACATTTCGTTTCTCATTTTCCGCTGAATTCTGAAGGCATTGCGTGTTGAGTGACGGAACACAATGCTGCGCTTTACTCCGACACCAGAACTCATAAATGAAAATGGGAATTTATATAAATATTTAATTTCCTCGATTGGGGATCGAACCAACAAATTGATCTAATAAAATCAACGAACACGACATAAGAAAATAAATTATATAGGCAAACAATAAATACAATAGAACACATCATACATATGTTAATTTATGTATAAATGCTACTTTGTATGTTAATAATATTAATATAAATATTTTAAATAATATGTTCCGCGTCCCTTTTACTGTCTAAAAGAAAAAAATCTCAGGGGCAATTTAATTGTTTAAAGATATNGTAGATCCGAAGATCTACCATCTCAATATTGAAAGGACAATAGGCCTTTTAAATATATCTTAAATAGAACTTACTTGAAGTTCTCAAAGTAATTTAAGGACTAACTTAGAATTGATTCGATCGGATCAGTGTGTTGCTTCGATCCCTAGTCGAGGAAATAGAAAAATACTTTGAATTTATATTTTCATTTCTTCGCTTTAGATTTAGAACAAGTGAATGAAGTAGTATACTTGGGAAGTATAATATGTTTAGTAGAGATGGAAGATACGAGATGGATTCACATCCATCTCGTATCTTCCATCTCTACTGAAGACAAATTGCTGCCGGTGACCGGTAGATAAGTGCCTTGGCTGCATTGATGAGACGGCGAAACGTCAGCACGCGTTTGGCCGTACAGAATGCAGTGTTAATACCGACTCTGTTATACGGCAGCCAAACGTAGGTATTACAGAAGTAGCATGAAAGAAAGATGAATGCCGTGGACATGCGTGCCATGCCGTGGAAAGCTTAGCTGATCGAATCGATACTAGCGTGGATGTCACAGTGTGAATGAAGAAGAACGTGTTCACCTGGTTGGTCATGTCGAACGAATGAGTGATGAAAGAATGGCAAAAAAGATTTATGATGGAAAAGTGAGTGGTAAGAGACGTAGAGGGAGACCTCGGTTGATCTTTAAAAACACAGTATCAAAGACACTTGAGGAGGGTTACGTAAAAAGCACGAGGACACCCCGGAGGGTATGTATGAAAAGGTTGATGACAGTGGACGAGGTGAAAGAAGCATGTAAAGACCGTAGCGTTTGGCGCTCCGTTCTCTCTGACTACCCCGCTAGGAATAAACCGTGAAGCTAAATATAAATGTAAATTTACTTCGCTTTGGCGTTGCATCGAGGCAAAGCGCGGTGTCGAGTTCCGTCACCCAACGCGCAATGCATCCAGAATTCGGCGGAACGTAAGGAACGGAGTGTTTTAACACTAGGTTCGATCTGCCTACCATGCTGTGTATGGGATACAGCGTGAAGCCGTATGTTAATGGTTTTTAATCATGTATTGTTTTCGATTTCTGTTGTAACGCTTCGAAGCCGACGGATGTTATATCATCATCATCATCAGCTTAGTTATGCCATCAGAAGATGATTACGAGAAGCCAATATAAGATTGTTATAAGAAATTATATGAAACACATATTACGTACCTGTACCGCTATTTATTTTTAAATTTGCCATATCTATTATAACTCGAAGTATGTAGATATTTTGAGAAAATATTTAGGGTAATTATACAATACTTACAATATGAATAAATAATAAAAAATGTGATAATTTTAATAAGTAAACGTGTAAGTAATATAAGTTTTAATTGTTAAGTTTTGTTAGTCATTAGAAATGCTAATGTCCTTCTGTGATCTTTGAAATTCTTCCTTGAAAGTCACTAAAGATAATTTATTTTGTCATGGTTATCTTAACACTAGTTTTTCCTTTGCCTATATACAGAATACAAAGTGCAGTTTCATCTTTCCCTCAAACAACACTATTGTGCACTTTCTTGTCATTTGATTTACTTTTAATATTTATACAGAGTTCGTAATCGACGACAATACAATATTTTCATAAAGCAAACCTGATGTACTTGCCAGTTGCTAGAAGGACAGTAGAGAAAAACACTTTTTTTTGTCACCATTTTATTTTAAATTACAAACAACCACCAAAAAAATTTTATTTCGCGATTTTGATTACTCATTTTATTTTAGTGGGTATTACCGTCTTACTATTAGACAAATTAAGCCCAAACAGTATGTAAAATTTTTGTGGTGTTACTGTGACATTTCGATACGTCACTAACGTCTGAAATTAAAGCGCCAACTCATGAAGTAAAATTTTAACTTATAATAAATTATAAAGCCTTAGTAGATTTTTAACTATAGTCCTAAATTATTTTATTTAAAAGCAGTCATGTAATAACGTAATTTTTTAAAATGTGCCACGTACTTCTTATTTTGAATAAAATTATTTGAATTTGAATTTGAATTTGTCTGGTAGAGACTGCTTAAATCAATAAGACCGCCTTTGCATACGTAATTTTTTTTATTGATGTTGTTCATTTTATATACTTATTTGTTTTATGTGTGCAATAAAGTTTATTCTATTCTATTCTAAAGATTACCATATACATCAGAATTGTTATTGTTACATCTTTTAAATTCAGTGCTACGGTGCAATTAAAATGAAATAAGGATATAACTTTCATTCTGTGTGTGTAAATAAGACCCAATAAGGTAATAGTTAAATACTTATTTAGAAAACGTACAAAAATTTGAACGTAGCGGGACTCGAACCCGCGCCTTTTGGAAACCGACCAGGTTTCCTAAGTATGGAATAACATTTTAAAAATGTTAAAAATAAAGGTCATAGTTGTTTCGAGGTTTCTAAGGTAAGTGTGTTCCGTTGTAATGCTACTCCGGCTAGACCTTTTAAACCTACGGCTTTGAAATCTAGCAGGAACGTTGTGTACGGTACGGTGATCCCAGTGAAGTAGTTTAGTGATATTTTTTTTTTTTTATGGAAAAGGACAAGGCAAATGAGCGTTCGGGTCACCTGATGGTAAGTGATTACCGCCGCCTACGGCTCCGTGCAACACCAGAGGAGCTACAGGTTTGTTGCCGGCCTTTAAGGTGGAGATAGACGCGCTTTTTGAAGGTACCCATGTCATATCGACCTGGAAACACTGCCGCGAGTAGGCCATTCCACAGTTCCGTGGTGCGTGGAAGGAAGTTCCTACGAAACCACACAGTAGTGGATTGCCACGTATCCAGGTGGTGTGGATGATATTTCAGCTTATGGCGTACTGTGCGGTTAGAAAATTCGGCGGCAGGTAACAGGTCAAACAGTTCTTCAGAACACTCCCCATGATAAATGCGATAGAGAACGCACAGCGAGGAAACGTCTCTACGCAAAGCCAAAGTATCAAGCCTTTCACAGATTATTGGGTCCCCAATGATTCGAATGACTCTACGTTGTATGCGATCAAATGGTTCAAGCTGATACTGGGGTGCACCAGCCCAGAGATGAGAACAGTACTCCATATGAGGCCGAACCTGGGCCCTATATAGGGCCAAACGGTGTTTTGGCGTGAAGTACCGTCTCGCTCTGTTGATGACCCCCAGTTTCTTCGAGGCCAACTTGGCCTTGCTTTCCAAATGATCGCGATACTGGCAGTCACTCGAAACATTGAGGCCCAATATACTGATACTGGGCGCGGCTGTAAGGGGAATGTTCTGAAAGACTGGTGATACGATACTGGTGACTGGTTATAATTGTATTATAATAGTAGTTTTTGAGTAAATGGTCAAAATGTGTCCCATAGAGTTAAGCAGTGGAACGTTTTGAAATTCACATATTCAGTGCGTGCGGACAGAACAGAAAATTTCGCTAAAATTTGCGCAACATAGCTTCGTTCAGCTCCACCCGCCGTGCACAGCTTGTGGCGGTTTCTAGTATATAGTACTAAGATCTATTATAATATATAAGATAATCGATGATCACCTTAACTAAATGATGTGCACCAGCACAACAATGTTAATATACCACAACACACCAGCACAAATAAAAATTACGTGACGAAGAAAACATGCAAAATAATTATGGATGACGTTACTCCTCTAACGTCAACGTGACATTAGCGAAGTGATTGGCACTCAACTGGCACGCTTATCACGCTATAAATAAAGAACAACAACAATAACTACTCCTCTAAGGTACATTTTGTAGATCGTTGTTGGCTTCCTTCATGGAATGACGCTGGCTATTATAAACTATGACTAAGTTTAAAAAATGTATGAGCTGTCACTAAATATGGTTTTTTTTTCGTAATTAATTCTTGTGTTCCGTTGTTACGATACACAAGAATTTTATTACCATAATGTGGAAGCTTCTTTCTGTCATACATTTAAATTACATTTTTTTTTTGGATAATTTTAAAATAAAAATGAAGAATTATTTTGGTTTATTACCAGCATTATAACGTTCTTAACATCTATTTATTTACATGTTTTTATCTTCATGCGCATTGTTTTTTTTTCAGTGTAAGCAATGATTATATTATAGCGTATCTGTAATAACCATCTTTTTCTGCCTATTCTAAATGTTAAGTAGATAGTAAATATAACATACTTTATAAGAAAACTTTTTGATTGTCCAGACCCCATTTGAAGTAGCTATCCTAAGTGCTTACCAATAATATAATTTACTAGAGGGCGCGCGCGGCTTCGCCCGCTTATTAGGAGTGAATTCTAAAAAAACCACGAAACACGTGTTCAATAAAATATTTTTAACAGTCTGAATTTAAATTTTTATAAAAATCGGTGGCAATTTAAAGATTTTTCCATATAAACTTTCAACCCCTTATTTTGTACCCTTAGGGGGNTCTAACGTTTAACGATGAATCAACGTGACATTAGCGAAGTGATTGGCACTCAACTGGCACGCTTTCCACGCTATAAATAAAGAACAAAAACAACAACTACTCCTCTAAGGTACATTTTGTAGAACGTTGTTCGCTTCCTTCATGGAATGATGCTGGCTATTATAGACTATGACTAAGTTTAAAAAATGTATGAGCTGTCACTAAATATGAATTTTTTTTGTAATAAATTTTTGTGTATCGTTGTTACGATACACAAGAATTTTATTACCATAATGTGGAAGCTTCTTTCTGTCGTACATTTAAATTACATTTTTTTTTTGGATAATTGAATTAATAAAAATGAATAATTATTTTGGCTTATTACCAGCATTATTACGTTTTTAACATCTACTTATATACATTTTGTTATCTTCATGCGCCTTGTTTTTTTTTCAGTGTAAGCAATGATTATATTATAGCGTATCCTTAATAACCATCTTTATCCGCCTATTCTAAATGTTAAGTAGATAGTAAATATAACATACTTTATAAGAAAACTTTTTGATTGTCCAGACCCCATTTGAAGTAGCTATCCTAAGTGCTTACCAATAATATAATTTATAACAATTGTATAGTAATTATAAAGAAATAATTAATAAGAAGTTACACGGTCTTTTTGGATACGTTTAAAGTCAAGGACTGACAATAGATTTTAAATGTATTTTGTGTTATATAAAACATTTTGATATTTTTAAATTAACCATTAATTCTTTTACCAATAAATTTGGTTGTACGTTTTAAATGTCTACATATATATTCACAGAAATACGACATAAGTAGCATATTCAAGTTTCATGCTATATTAATTTAATTTTCCAATTAAAAAAAATATTTAGTTTATTTATTTAATTACGAGAAGACATAAAAAATGCATATATGAATTAAGAAAAGAGTTTTTATTTAATCATAAGAAATAACGCAAAGAAATCGACCAATAAAAGAGAAAAGCTGGTTATTTTAAGTTGTTTTTAGCTGTTTAGTCTTGAGGGATGATGATGCCTCTTTCTTTAGCTTCCTTCTCGTATTTCTTTCTCCACGTGCCTTGAGGATCGTACTTGGCGGTCAATTCGTTCCAAATACCACGCTCATGTTTGACAATGTGATCGAATATAACTTTAGTTTTTTCTTTTTGAGTATCGGTACATTTCTCACAGGCGGTTTCGATGGCATCTTGAACATGATCTATAAGAAAAGGCGTTAATTTATAATTTGACACCACTGAGATAATACTAACACAAATTAAAAAAAATATAAGTTTCAAGTTACAAATATAGTTTAATTAAATACCCTGTTATATGCGGAATACAGCGTGAAGCTTAAAAAAAACTTGCATTTACCTTTCATTTCTTTGCCCTCAGGGGTGCACTTTCCCTTGTCCAGGAGGCAATTGGCGTATGATCGCAACAACCTCTTGTTGTCCAAAATCTCTTGGATGTCGAGATTGTCGAACTTGTCTGAGTATTTCTCCACAGCAAGTGCCACGGCCGCGAAGCAACATAGCAACACAATTAGTTTGGATGCCATCTATCAATAAAATAAATATTATATTTTACATATTATTATTAGTATTAAGTGCAATATTTACATTTACGACACAACTCTTTTAATAGTACGTGAAATTTATTTAAAAGTCATATTAAAATGTTTTTTAAATATGTGTAATTATATTATTATAGTAGTTCTCACTGAAACTCACAGTTGCACACTGGACGATTATTCGATGTAGCAGACAATTTTACGCACGTATTTATAGTTGTCATATCTTTAATCATCTAACTTGCCCCTGAGAATTTTTTTCATTCGGTTAATAAAAAAGAAACGTATGTATAGGATGTTCATTAATTTGTTTAATTATAATTATTTAAATACATTTAGGAATTCCATCTCTTCTTCAGGCCAATTGTACCGCAGGGGCACAAGCGTGTGATTTTGAACGCGACAGGTTGTGAGTTCGATTTCCACTCGAGGAAATGAAATATTTATTATTTTTATTTCTCAACATGCCTTTCCGAATTATCACATGCCATTCCGTTCCGAATTATCTGCCAATTTCTGTAGAAATTCTACAGAAATTGGCAGATAATTCGGAACGGAAGTGACTTAATGAGAACGAAGTGTCTTGATATTGATGTGCGGGATACAACGTGAAGCTAAAAAAACATCTCTTACAATAAAGAACATAATTATTGATTTAATTATAGGGGTCGTAGTAGAGGGTAAGGAAATTTTAAATATTTTCTTTTGCTCCTTTGTTAACGAGGCAAAGCGCGGCGTTAAGTTCCGAAAGTCAACACGTAATGCCATGAGAATTAAGCGAAAAGCAGGGAACGAAATTTAACCTCTGATCACGCATGAAGTTTCAGGCTGCAAATGTATTTTTTTCCCACAGTCTAATTAGATAAAATGCGGCGTCATAGTCTATCACATAATGCCAAAGCTACAATTTCTTGAAAATGGAAAACAGAACGCGTTTTTCGACCAGATCCTCTGTGTGTTGCTGGGCAGTGATTAATACTTGTATTTAGGGTTCATCTCAAAAGGTGAAAACTGAACCTTTATAGGGTCAATTTATTGTCAGTCTGTTCGTCTGTCAATTTAAATTAATTTAAAATATTCAAATCTATGATCCATTGAAGCATAGAAAAAAATCATGCATTTATGTGGACGTAATCAAAAGATACAAGTATTTATGCATCGATTTTGCTGCATTTTTATAAAATTTGTTGCGTAATCAAAACCTATAGGGTACTTCCCGTGGACCTACGGTTATAAAATATGGTAAAAAATCAGAATTTAAAATACAAGTAAATGAAAAAAATCCAAAATGTAATATTTCATAGAATAAAAATCTTTACAAATTTATATCTATGAGTCGGACGGATATATGCATCCGCAATCTTAACTTTATCAACTTTTATTAATTGTTCCCGTTGACCAACAATCCTGAAATTGGTATGGAAGCCTCGACGGACGATGAACGATACAAAATCCTTTCCAAATACCGATCTTATTTTAGTTAATTTTCGAAAAAGAACTTAAATACAGTGTATTTATTGGTATAGTAGACCGAGGTGAATCGGATCAATAGTAAGAAATTCGTTGATATTTGATATAACGTGAGAAAATTAACTCAAACGTCTAGCGTCTTACTTCTCTCTCCCACCCTTATTACTTGTAAACGATAGTTTTTTAATATTACATTTTTGGCACTCAGTTGAGTTATACATCTTTTATGTTAAATCTTTGAGTTATATATCTTATATTGATTACAAAAGGGCCTAGCTTAAGATATATTTTAGTCTTTAAGAATAATATTATAGGTAAAAGCACAAAATATTGACGAAAATGTGCCGACAGTAACGGTAGAAAAATATGTGTAATTTGTGAGTTAATCATTAATATTGATCTCATTAATGATTATTTAAACTTTTTTGAAAATTGCAAAAGTTATAATGTTACAAAAATAATATTTAGGATTTATTTTATGTTCGATCCTATTCGCCCCACAAAATGGAGCGAATCAGATATATTTGTCTTGGGTTTTTTGTTAATTATTTAGGTTTTGCGTTAACTATTTGGAAAACTTAGGAATAATTCAAGTTTTGTTATGTTTGTTACATTGTTAGATTGTTAATGATAACATGTAGCCAATTAAAAGTTTCATATAGTGTGTTTTAGTATGATTTTCATATACCCAAAAAAAAAATGGTTTGATTCGCCGGTATACTTATAAGGAAATTTCTTCTAAAATGCTACATGACAATATGAGAAAAATCGTATTATGATATCCAAAAAATCTATTAACAATTACATAAATATTTAATGGATTTTTTTAATAGTTTTTTTATATATTATTAATTCCAGCAATTCTCATTGGACAACTCTTTCTTGAATTTGTTCAATTAATTTAAGCAATTTTTTTGGACATGAAATATTTTTTATTTGGTTTATTATAAAATATTCAATTACGCAACAAATCTTGTATGATGTAGGCGTTTTTGATTGGATTTGCTTTGTGGTATACAAAAATTATAAGATGAAAATTACTAATTTTTTTGGCGTATTACCGGCATAGTACGTTGTTTACCTATGTCTGCGAACATACATTTTGCTATATCCTGTTCTGTCTTCCGTTTTTTTTTTCAGGTACGCAGTGACTATTTTACAGAGTATTTGTCATTTTCATGTTTCTTCGTCTATTCAAAATTTGTAGCACAAAAACTTTGAAAATGATTAAGAAATGCACATTTTTGTTTATTAATCACTATTTAATTATATATCTCCTAATATAGTTGTTATAGGTGTATGAAGCAATAAGACGTAAGTTAGTCTTCTTTTATGCTTTTGAAGTGAAGAAATAGATTTTAAACGTATTTCATGATGTAGAATTTACATTTTATATTCTTAAGTTAGCCATTGATAGGGTTAATTTCTTAAGTACAGATATAAATATAGAACATAAACAGCACATCCAATAAATTTCTATATGAAATATATATTTAGTATTTTTTATTGTAGTCCATCACTAGTCACCACTTTTAAAATAATTACTATTTAAATCGATTTTAGAAAAATACAAATTATTTAAATACATAAATGTTTTGAAAAAAAAACTCTATTAATATAATGAAGGGAAGAGTTTTATTTAATCACAAGCAACTATAAAAAGAAATCAATCACTGAAAGAGAATGGGAGAGATCTAATAAGCTAATCACCTAACGACGCCACAGTACCTCTGTCTGTTTGTCGCTATGTTGACTACTACTTAATGTGAATTCTCTCATTTTAATCTAAGCGTCAGAAACCACGATATAGTACAATATTGTATGCTAGAACCCACAATATTAAATCGCTTTCTGCAAAATGTTTCTCTTGTTACAATCTTTATGAATTTATTTAGTCTAAATACTTCCATTGTATTTTTAATTATACAATGTTTCAAATAATGGTGCGCCGGTGAAACAATATTTTTTTTTATTAAAAACTTCCCATTTAATATATTTTTTTTTATAAAATCTAAATACTTCTATTGTATTTTTTATAATTTAATGTTTCAAACAATAAATATTGTTTCATCGGCGCACCATTATTTGAAACAATATTTTTTTTATTAAAAACTTCCCATTTAATATATATTTTTTTATAAAATCTAAGTTCTACATGTATTCTGTAATAACTACATATTTACCAATTGTACATTTAGCTAATAAAAAAAACTGTACAGGAATTAATATGCAATCATTAAAGTTATTTTACAAAGAATATTATGAATCCTTCAAATCAATAATTTAACATTTAAGTATTATACATTACATAGGTAAAAAGAACATAATGTTACAAAAATATATACGTGTAAAAAATAATTAGCTTTATGTATATTTTATAAATATCAAATATCAACAATGGTCGTATTTTTTAATTCAAAACAATCAAAAATTCTTATAGAAATTATGATAATGTAGTAAAAAAATCATATTAGAATATTACAGATTAAAGTAATAAAAAATCATATTAGACGTCATTATAATTTGCAATCAATTCTGTTTATTGAATCAATAATCATGTAGTTAAAGCGGGCGAAGCCACAGGCGGGCCGCTAGTTTAAAATAATATTTTTCTGTATTTTAAACAAAATGTAATTATTTTAGCATGAGGGCTTGTTGGGTAAGGCAATGTCTATTTTTTTTAAAACATTAGATTCATATAGAAACTAAGATATAGAAATTAATTATTCACAGTGCATACATATTCTGGTATCCAACTCATCCTTTTTTGTTGTTACAATAAATAAGGCTTTTAGCCTACTACCTACCTACTTTTAAACCAAAATATCTTTGTGAAACTCTGTGTTTTTTCACGCTTCACGCTCCATCCCGCATATAGCAGGATAAGTAGAAGAACCAAGACACTCCGCCCCGTATCTTTCGCCCATTTTTCTAGACATCGCTTGTTACGTATCAGAAGGAGGAAATGTAAATTAGTCAATCCCTCGACCGCAAATCGAACCCACAAACGTCGCGTTTGTGATGGTAAGCGCGTCGTGTATTTTTATACTGGAGTCTGACTAGAGGCGAATGTTATTCAATGTTGTATTACGGTTTGTTTACCTTAGAAAGATGTAAATCATTATTATTCTTATTCTTTAAAATTGTTCGAGATACTGAATTCTGCCATTCAAAACACAGTTTCTTAAATTCGGTTGGAACGAGAATGGACTGCCTTGACATTGGCTCACTTAACTTGATTGGACTCAAAACTAAAAAAAGTAAAAGAAACTTTTTCACAAAATATATTTTCGGTCGTTTTTCTAATAGTTGATTATCTTTCCTCATTGACTTATTTAATAGAAAGTAGATAGTGGTACTTTCTCTCCTTAATAAAGTAAATATTAAATTAAGAATTATCAATAGTTTTCGTACATTTTTTATTATGATAAATAGAACAAAATTCTAATTATTATATTTTTTATTTTTTTACCTTTACGCTGCACACGCATATAGCTAGGTGGGGAGGTAACCTGGGAATCTAGTATTAAAACACTACCGTTTCCCTCATGCCGTCGAATTCTGGAGGCATTACGTGTTGAGTGGCGGAACTCGCCACCATATTCTCTTTACCAGAATCAAGAAAAGAAAATATTTAATATTTCAATCCTCGAGTGGAAATCGAACCCACAACCTGTTGTCGTACAACCTATCGTTTACAGTCTCACCTTCTGCCCCTGCGCTGCATCTAAGCACAACCTAAAAATTAAGTAACTTTTTCAATATAAATATATTTGCACCATTAAGTTTTTATAGGCCATTGACTCGCACTTCAGCGGCTTTCTTAGCTACACCCGTAAATAAAATCTATTATTTTGATATTTATTTATGTTGCCTATATTGAGTTTTCATACAATGCTTATATAATATATATACAATGCTTATTAATATTAAATATTATTATTTCTTAATATTTTCATTTCTTCGCTCTTACGGGTTGAGTTCTGCCACTCAACACGCAATCGAAAAATTAGGCGAAAAGTAGAGTGTCTTAACACTAAGTTCCCTCTGCCTACCTGATACTATGCTGTGTGAGGTATACAATGTGAACCTGATAAATAAAGATAAATAGTAAGATAAATGATTTATTTGACTTAATTGACTGTTTTGTTCATACATATAGTTATATGAAGATAAGCTATATAAAGAGCTTATCTTCAATTGCGACGACGTAACTTAACCGTGTAATGTGTATATTTTGTATTTTTTCTGTAATAACTGCAACCTTTAAGTTTAAGCTGTTTTAACTATACCAGAGTTTTACCTCTGACTACTTTGCGACAATTTATATATTTCACGAACAAATAAACAGACTGACAGAAAGTAAATACTGCTGAGTGGTTTTTAGTTATATATATATATATATATATATATNTATGTATATATATATATCCATTTTCTTTCCTTTTATTTAATGTCTCTACCGCGGAGACTGCCACGGAGACTACCAAGTAGCAAAGTAGTAAGAAGGCAGTCCTTTATTTTAAAATTATATTTTAATGTATATCATTGTGTTGTCATTAGAGCACCAAAAATATGTATCTATCAGGCTACAGGAAGGAACAAGACACAAAAAAAGGTACGTAGGTAACGTTAACTTACTTTATATTTTTATGTATATAAAAAGATCATATAAAATAAAACTTTATATTTAAAATCACAATTTTATTTCACGATAACATAAATGAAAATTATAATATGAAATACTAATAAAATTATATTTTAGGGACTTTTTACTCTTTAGGTAATTCAATACCCCTTTTTCTTGCCTCGTCCTCATATTTCTTTACCCAGACACCATCGGGATCGTATTTAGCAGTCAGTTGTTTCCAAACATCCGGTTTTTTCTTGGTTATGAAGTCAATCATTGTAGTACTTTTCTCCTTTTGAGTGTCGGTACACATCTCACAGCCGTTCTTAATGGCATCTTCCAAATTATCTTAAAATTAGTGATATTTTTATTAAATTATTGTAATAAATAAGCATTGTATTTGTTCCAAGGTATCATATATAGCTAACTTATGTTTTTAACTTGTAACTCTTAATTGGTGCTTATAATGCTATGAGCATAGCTATAAGCAATATAAGAACCAATTAAGAGTCAAGTTCCAATTTTTTTTTCAGCTTTACACTATATCCCGCATATAGGAGCCTAGTGTTAAGACACTCTGCTTCGTGAGAAGCGCAACTCAACGTCGCGCTTTGCCTAAACATCAGTGAAAAATTTTAAAAAATAAATAATTAATTTACCCGAGTGGGAATCGAATCCACAAGCTGTCGTGTTTACAGTCAAATATTTATTAAATCTATCTAGATATAACAAAATATTGTAACGTTCCAAGGTATATACAGACTTATTAATTAATATTGAGGCTAGTCGTGGCGCAGAGGCATAAAGTGTGACTGTAAAATCGACTGGCTGTGGGTTCGATCCCCACTCGAGGAAGTGAAATATTTATTTACATTTATATTGTCATTTCTTCGCTCTGGTGTCGAGGCAAAGCGCGGCGTTGAGTTCCGCCACTCAGCAGGTAATGCTTCCAGAATTCGGCGGAAAGTGGGGAACGGAGTGTCTTAACACTAGCTCTACGGTGGGGAACGGAGTGTCTTACTACTAGTCTTAACTCTCTGCCTACCCTGCAATGTGCGGGATACAGCGTGAAGCTGATTTTTTATTTTATTAATTAATATTATAAAAGTTTTATATATTTCTATTACTTTTTTTACTTAAATTATTACTCATTAAATAGTATATGTAGAAAAATATTTCGGTAACATTTTTAATATTTTGAGGAAAATCAATTTAATATATCATTAAAGTTCCACTCACCTCTTAGTTCTTTCCCATCTGGGGTACATGGTCCCTTATCCAGGATACATTGGGCGTAATTATTGAATAATCTTTCATTATTCATAATCGACTCAAGATCAATATTGTCATATTTATCGTTGTATTTAGCCATAGCCAACGCGAAAGCCACGACACAGCAGAGAACCACGTAGGTTTTTAAAACCATCTAGTATATAACAAATAAAAAATTGAATTTTAAGTATTAAAAAAAAAATTATAACTATAGATTTATTTTAAGGCTTACCTTTACGGTTTCACAATCAGATGCTTATGATATAATTCATCTCAACTCGGGTATTTATATAGTGGTTGCATTTAATCTCCCAAAACATCAAAGCAACTAAATTGCGTTCATTTTCATTGACACGTTGTGCAAAAAACTCATAAATGCGCATAGGAGGTTCTTTAAAATTATTTTGCATTGTTTGTAATATTGAATTTTTATATTATTATGCTTCACGCTGTATCCCGCATACATCAGGATATTCAGAGGGAACCTAGTGTTAAGACACTCCGTTTTCCATTATCCGCTGATTTCAGGAGGCATTGCGTGTTGAGTGGAGAAACTCAGCACCGCCTATTGGTAGAGGAAATCTAATGTCAAGACAATCTTCTTTCGACTCTATTGTCTCCTGGAAAAATTCAACGACTCTCCTAGTGTATTGCACTTACAAAAAACTTTACAGTCCCATTGGGCTACGAAGTATAATATCTGTATGTATTTTTGTAGAATTATATATTTGGGTTAGAAAATGTCACATTTAATAGATATTTTATGTCAAGTTTACTGAACAGAAATAAAGTATAAATAATTAATAGACTGTGAGCAATCAAAAATGATCACTAAAACAATACGGTAATATAAAAAACTAAATTATATTTATTTATCTATGTAAATTTAATTATTTTGCATATCGAAACAACCTGTATATATACGTCATTTTTTCTAAATAAATTTGGTAGTTTCCATTGGTCAAAATACGTCAGATAGCACCTTGAGTACGCTCTAAGAGCGAATCGTTGACGGCGGTTTAGTTCGTGTATTATTATTAACAATAATTTGGCAGTAAGTCTAAGTTTTCATCTAAATATTATGTTATTTTGTGTAATAGGATATTAAAGGTAAAATACAGGGCCATGTTCAAAGATAGTTCGAAGCATCTACTGTAATCAACTACTACTATGATTTTGAATATGGAAGATATAAATATAATATTTTATTGGGGATATTTATCAACACATTAGAACGCTAAACAAGAATAACATATTTTTTAATTTTTGTCTGTTTGTCTATGCGTTTGTTCACACTAATCTCAGGCAGTTTCCGCTATTTTTTTTACAAACATCCCTTCTTTTTTACAACCATCCCAACATTCATTTTGTGTTTTATTTCGATTTAATTTCGATTAAATATTATATATGATTCGTCATATATAATATTAAAAAATATGTCAATATGTTTTATTGAATTGGCTAAAAGTTCACCTATCAATGTATGATTATTGTCTATAAATGAATATGACGTAGAGAGAAATTAAATCCAGTAATATAAACAAAATAGTGGTTGTCAAAAATAGACGAGTTCTTTTTTTAGATAAACTTGTAGTGATTTGATTTCCAATAATCATGCACGCCCTTTTTTAAAGTATCAAGTGGGTACTATGCTAAAGTTAAAACTTAAACATTAAAGCAACACATCGTAATTTTAAATATAAAAATATATGATTTTAATATTTATTATATATATTGTTTGTTCTTTAAGTGTTCATTATTATTGATTTATATGGGTATCCTTCGGTAAAGTAATTGGGTATTGTGCAGATAAAAAGTATACCAATAAGTTAATAATGAACAATATTTTACAAATTTATAGTTAAGCTTATAGTTTAAAATTGTTATAATATATTATATATACTTACATAAGAAATACTTAGAAGAGTAAATACAAACAGAAACAAACATTGAACGTTAAGGAGACGGGGAACTTTATGAGGAAGTATATCGTTTAAGGGGCGGGATGGACAGGACTGGTGTACAGGATTTGAGAAGGGGAACCGTCATCCAGACATTCACCCAGAGGGTGCTTCCTAACCATAATGTTAAAGGCGTAAGCGATAAACCGTTGATATATTCTTACCTTACCATAGAACTTACCTTTTTGAAATTTTGACAAGTCCCAAAATTCAAAATCTGTTTAAAATAATGGGAAAGTGTAAAGAGGGTTGCTTCTAACAAAACAAGAGCCTCTACTGTAAGCACAGATGATTCGTCACATTTAAAATGTAATGTAAATTTTAAATTTTGGTACATAGCAAGCTGCACCAATGAAAAATCTCGTAGCCTACTGGAAAGTTATAAGCGTAGATATAATTATGATAATCTGATTTACGCTGTATATACGCTGATATTTTTTATTTTTTACTTTTTTTATAATAATCAATTTTAATATTGAATGTCTTTCCACTTTATCGCAAAACCTATTGAAATAGTTTAGATGAAATAGTAACGAGTATACATTAAAATAACACATTGTTTACAAATCAAATCTTCACGCTGTATCTCGCACACAGCAGGGTAGGCAGATGGAACCTAGTGCTAAGACACTCTATTCCCCACTTTCTGCGGAATTCTGGAGGCATTGCGTGTTAAGTGGCAGAACTCAACGCCGCGCTTTTGCCTCGACACCAGAGCGAAGAAATGGAAATATAAATTTAAATAAATATTTCATTTCCTCGAGTGGGGATCGAACCCACAACCAATCGATTTTACAGTTATACTTTGTCCCCCTGCACCACGACTGGCTTCAAATATTATGTTAAAAATGATATTTTATATCTATATAGTGAGAAAAATTTTGTATCTAATAAGGCAAACAAGTAACATCTACCATTTCATGATAATTTGACGGTTAAAAACTCATTCGCATATTTTTTGTATAGCTAAAATCAATATTTTTTAAAAAATATTTATTTAATTTTTAAATTTATATTATTTTCTTTGATGATTTTTTTCATAGCATATATATATATATATATATATATTAATTTNTATATAAGTATTGATACGTTTCTAAAACATACTTTGAATGACACTAGAAGAGAAAATTCGAAATTGTTTAGGTAGAGAGAGGAACTCGGGCAGTAGAGGGTTTGAAGGGAGAAAGAGAAGGTGAACTGGACTCCTCACTTTGCAACGCAATGACATTCTCAGCACAAATCTACGGAATGCTAAATATATATTATTATTATTATTTTTGGATTTTTTCTTATCTTAATAAAAAATATCACTACACTACATACATTTGGTGTTTTGTTTTGCAATCGATATATCGATAAAAAATAATATTTTATCAAATTGATTGAAAGTTTATTTTTTATTGTATTGATTGTCTTTAAAGTGATAGAACACGAAAGTAATTCTGATTAGTAAATAAATGATTGTGTAATATTTTTTAGGAAATTTGAACGTACTAAGGATTTGAATCCGCGGAAATGGAAACCGTCTAGGCCCTCTGTCCACTAAGGTATCAAGGTATGTAGTAATTCTTAAGCGCTTGTTACAATTTACTTAAGATTTTAGCATCTCTGTAGGATGATTTGTACAAAAAATAAATTTTCTAAAAAAAAGAGTTTTTTAGTGTGTGGAATAAAAATTAAACAATATTAAAAATAAATAAGTATGTAGTCAAAACCAAGCGCTTCGGTAGTATTTTCAAAAATAAACATAAATAGTAAACATATAATTTTAATACACAATAATAAAAATGAAAAAAAAAATCAGCTTGAGTCGTTCACATCGCTTTAGTCTTCAGGGATGACAATACCCTTCTCTCTCGCGCGATCTTCGTATTTCTTCCTCCAGATACCTTTAGGATCATACTTGTCAGTCAATTCTTTCCAAATGCTGCGCTCGTTCTTAATTAAATGATCAATAATGGTGGTAGTACCGTTTATTTGAGCTTCGGTGCACTTTTCACAGCCTGTTTCAAGTGCATCTTGGATATGGTCTAGAAAATTAACAAAAATGTATAATAGTTATCTATTTATTATATTTGATCATTGAGACAGCTGCCGGTTTGAGTGCCTAGCTACTACCATTTTTTAGCGAAAAACGATACATAACTCGATATAAATGGTCTTAACAGACGGATAGACTACAACAAAGTGTTAATAAAAGGGTTCCATTTTCCTTTTGAGGTACGAAACCCTTAAAATAGTGAGGTATATATAGATAAATCTTGTCAGAGACCTAAAAAATATGGCCAAGAAGACATGATGGACAGCGTAGCTTAATTTTTCTATAATTTATTACAAACGTTTATTTCTATAATAAGTAAAAAAAACTATTTTAACAATTTGCGGTTAGCACAAAGAAACTACTGTAAGGTAAATTATCTTGAGAAACTTGATTCCAATTTCGTGTCGATCAAATCACAGATGAGGTGAGATGAAACAACTTAAGTACATAGAACAAACAGTAAGCAAATATATGCCCGCAAATTTCTACGCGTGCCCTTCACACCTTTAAGCCTTTAAAGAATTCAGCATTTGAAATTAACTTCCGACCTTTAGTTTAAAAATGGCACTATCATGGCACTATGGTTTTAATCACGTAAAACACATAACATAGAATATAGATATTTACGATAGCACGCCAACACAGCACGAACAAATTTAATTTTATGTAAACACTAGCTTTTCATAATTAAACACAAAAAGTAAATAAAATAATAATTTAAGCCACTTTATCGATATAAAAAAATATTTTATAAATGAATTCACTTATTTTATTCATGTTTTCAGCATATTGAATTCTGTTTTTTTTTTGGTTAATTGAGATTTAATCACATTAACATTGATATTTATAACGTTTCTAGACTTTCTTTTGTTTTTTTTTTTACGTTTCTAGACTTTCTATCTACTTACCCTTCAGTTCCTTGCCTTCTGGGCTACATTTTCCTTTGTCGAGGAGACAATTAGCATACGCGATCAGCAACCTTTTGTTCTCCAAGATCTCCTGAATGTTGATATTATCATACTTGTCTGTGTATTTCTCCACAGCAAGTACTGAAGCCAGGAAACAGCAAACCAAAACGATAGATTTAGTAACCATCTAGTGAAAGATAAATATTTTTATAATAAATTATAATACATTGGAAAAAATATATAATTTGTTATTTATTTCAATTTATATGTTCTTTTCTTCGATCGGGTGTCGAGGCAAAACGAGACGTTGAGTTCCACCATTCAATAATCAATGCCTCCAGAATTCGGCTTAAAATGGAACGGAGAGTCTTTTTTAACGCTAGGTTCCCTCAGCCCCCCCTGCTACTCTGATGTGTGCGGGATACACTGTGAAATTAAAAAATAATACTATTATAATAATTTCTATTTAAATGATATTCTACAAGACTCACCGTCGCAGTTTCACACTTGGTGACTTATGAATCAGTATATTATTTCTCGTATATTTATAGTACATACATCTCAGGCTTGATCTAGTTTGTCCCTGAGATCATTGTTTTGCCTACGCCCTGAGAGGTAAATACAAACATATCACATTGCATCTGCACAATGATATCACATATTTTATAAAATTAAATACAATATGAACACAATTTTCGTTTATCATCAAAAAGTGTCGATTAAAAATATCAATTACAATTTTTTTTTTAATAATATATGTATTATGTACTTAATTATGTCATACATATTATAAAGAATCTATAAATAAAATAAGCAGCTATAGTACATTTTATTATAACCATAAAATATGTTTTAGTAATCAAAAAATACATAATTTTTGCCCCAAATGTCTTTTAAGAAGATTTTATGGTTCTGATATTACTATTTCCATTTACCCCACGAAATTATCGAAAATTGGGCCAATATTAACCACCTTTTCTTTTTCCCGACTACTAATGGAGGGTTATGTTTTTAACGCGTACTTGTGTGTATGTATGTATGTAATATTCTTTATTACCTCATATCTCCAGAACCGCTGAACGGATTTACATAATTTAGGTATCGTTAGATTCGTCTTAACAGTCCAAGTGTTCTTTAATAGATGAGGCTTAAAAAATAATCATAGCAGCTGTAGGACGACATTGGACTTAGTGAAAAAAAATGTTTTTCGAATACCACGATATGGGTATCAAATACAAGAGGTCAATATAAGGATTTCAAAAAGGTATATCATGATTATCATCATAAATTTTCTTTTCATAATCCTAATAAATCCTAACAAAAAGAAAAAATAAAAAAAAATATTTGTAAAAACAAAAACTTCGACTGCATGAAACTAAAAAGAAAATAAACAAGTCCAATAGTTTATTAGGATTAACAGTCGGGACCTCTTTAAATTATGCATGGTCCCTGGTAAAGATTTTATTGATTAAAGAATTACTTATAGGTCCCGATAGGTTAGTAACAAGTTGTTAGTAGCAACATAAATAAGTTGTAACAAGCGTATAAAAATTTTGACGTAGCTTGATGAGAACGTATGGCTTAGTGGTCAGAGCGCCTGGTCAGTTTCCAGGAGGCGCGGGTTCGAGTCCTGCTACGTTCAAATTTTTATACGTTTTCTAAATAAGTATTTTTCTTTTCTAAGTGTGGAATAACACTTTAAAAATGTTTAAAAAAAATATTTAAAAAATAGTATTCTCTCTTGCCAAACGATAATTCTAAGTAATTATGTTTGAGTAGCGGAAATTTGTAAAAATCTCCCTACAGAGGTACTAACAACACAAATAAGTTGTAACAAGCGTATAAAAATTTTGACGTAGCTTGATGAGAACGTATGGCTTAGTGGTCAGAGCGCCTGGTCAGTTTCCAGGAGGCGCGGGTTCGAATCCTGCTACGTTCAAATTTTTATACGTTTTCTAAATAAGTGTCTAGAACAGAGTGTCTTAAAACTAGGTTACCACTGCCTACCCTGCTGTGTGCGGGATGCAGAGTGATGCTCATTTAATCATACAACACAAACTATGCTCAGAATTATAATAATGGTCATCGTTTCTTAAAAAGAATATGTAATGATTTATTGGTTATTGTAAGATAGCTTTTTCATAACTCAGGCCTCAAAAAGTAGGTATTAGTTAATACATAAATGTATTAACTAATACCTACTTTTTGAGGCCAGTCGTGGTGCAGTGGCACAACCGTGTGACTGTAAACGCGACAGATTGTGAGTTCGATTCCCACTCGAGGAAATAAAATATTTAATTTTCTCATTTCTTTGCTCTGGTAACGAGGCAAACACTAACGTTGAGTTCCGCCACTCAACACGCAATGCCTCCAGAATTCGACAGAGAGTGGGGAACGAAAGTTTTACGGAACATTAGGTTCCCTTTGCCTATACTGCTATGTGCAAGATGCAGCGTAAAGCCGAAAAAGAACTATTTTACCAGCGGCTAACTACTAAGAGTTATGTATACTATATAACAGTCTAAGCCACTGGTTCCCAACCAGTGGTCCGCAGAAGCTTAAATATGGTCCGCGAACGATTTAAATTTTATGACTGGGGATGGTGAGACGAAGTTTTTGTTTGAATACCACAGTTAATTTTTATTATACCTACTTCCATAGTGGTCCCTTCTGCCAAGAATGATATAAAAGTGGTCCTTGATCAAGAAAAGTTTGGGAGCCCCTGGTCTAAGCGGATTGGCAAAATAGTCTATCCAACACAAAAAAAATAATCGAACCATTACTTCCTGAGGTTAGCGCCTTCACCCAAATAAACCCTTCAGCTTTATAATATTAATATAGAAGTACTCGTAAGTATAGATAGATACGATTCTTCTTTACAACATAATTATTTTAAAGTTTATTTAACTTTTTGCTTTATATTCTTATAGCATACTGGAAAATTACCGTAAATTATTCCTTCAAGTACATGTTATATTGTATTTATAGGGTTTAACTCACGATTACTTCCGTGGAATGTATTTAGATTGAATCTGAATAATATTGTCCTTATACATTTCTTAGAAACCGTTTAGTTTTAATTAAGGAGTAAAAAATATTTCCAATGGTTTTAATATTTTCATCTTCACGCTGTATCCCGCATATAGCAGGGTAAGCAGAGGGAGCGTTAAGATTTAGATTAAGACCGCATAGAGAAGAAATCAAAATTTGAAATATTTTATTTCCTCGAGTGGGAATCAAATCCACAACCTGTCGCATTTAGTCACACACTTGTGCCATTGTCCCACCACTGGCCTCAACGTTTTTGAAAATCTGTTATTTTCAATTTTATTTTTGCTCTTCAATATTTATTATGCAATGACGGAGATCCTTGCAACATACGAAGTTATTTGCTTTAAAATGAACATAACTATCTAAGTATATGTACATATGGCAAAACAATCATTTGAGGCCAGTCGTGGCACAGGGGACTGTAAAACTGACTAGTTGTGGGTTTCATTCCCACTCGAGGAGATGAAATATTTACTAATATTTATATTTCCATTTCTTAGCTCTGGTGTCGAGGCAAAGCGCGGCGTTGAGTTCTGCCACATAACACGCAATGCTTCCAGAATTCGGCAGAAAGTGGGGAATGTAGTGTCTTAACACTAGATTCCGTCTGCCACCATCATGCTGTGTGCGGGATACAGCGTGATGCTGAAAAAAAAGTGAACCTCCTATATGTACAACATAGTCACTGCACATGAGGTTAATGCCTGCCCTACTACAATGATATAAATATAATTTTCCAGTATTCAAGAAACACGTTTTTACATACTCGTATTATATTCTAATGATGTTATCTTTTAATTACATACGTTGTCGAGCTTCATTTTTATTATTGTAAGAAAACAAAACTACAAAAATAGGTCACATCTTTACGATGTTTTATTTTAACTTAACTAACAAAATAAAGTACTTAATCAACGGGAATCACTTTGGATAACGTTAATTAGATACACTGCTTTGAAAAATTTGGTAAAAAGTAGGGAACGCAGTGTAACCCTAACATATTTTTTTTTTAGCAGATTCACGCTGTATCTCGCCTCCAGCAAGGAAGGCAGAAGGAACCTAGTGTTGAGACACTCCGTTCCCCACTTTCTGCCGAATTCTGGAGGCATTGCGTGTTGAGTGGCAGAACTCAACGCCGCGCTTTGCCTCGACACCAGAGCGAAGACATGGAAATATAAATTTAAGTCAATATTTCATCTGCTCGAGTGGGAATCGAACCCACAACCAGTCGGTTTTACAGTCACACTTTGTGCCGCTGCGCCACGACTGGCCTCAACATATTTCGTATATTTTCAAATATTATATGTTCAATAATAAAAAAAATATATTTTTATTCGAAGTATTAGTTATCACTCGATATAGAGCACTTAATAATTTAATTAGATCAGTCTAGTGTGCTGTACAAGGCTGTACGCTCATTATAATGTCTTTCCATTTCAACGTCAATTTGCAGCAACCAGGAATATAACAAACAATGTTTGTTTCGATTCGATTTAAATAATTGCGGCGTTGAGTTCCGCCACTCAACAGGTAATGCCTCCAAAAAATATATTGATCATTCAATATACAAAAAATTAAAACAATCCATACTTACATAATTCATATTATGTATTATTGCCTTACACTATACATAGTAATGAGCGTTGTAGCGCAAGGACACAAGCATACGGCTGTAAATATGATGGTTATAGGTTCGATTCCGCCTTGGGGGGATCAAATATTTAATATTTTAATTTCTCCTGGAAGTATCTTAATGGCCACAGAGTATCTTAACTGTAAGTTCCCTCTGCCTATACTTATAGCGTAAAAATAAAAAAAATAAACTAAGCAATGTATTGCATTTAGTGATAATGTTCACGGCGTTGAGTTCTGCCACTCAACATGCAATGCCTTCAGAATTCGGCAGAAAGTGGGGAACAGAGTGTCTTAACACTACGTTCCCTCTGCCTACCCTGCTATATGCGGGATGCAGCGTGAAGCTGATTTGATTTGATAGTATCTATATCGCGTGATATTATTGTTTCGGTATGAAGGTTAAATGTTAGATAAATATATTATATAATTACTGAAAAATAACAAAAACTGATTATTTTTTAAATTTATATATAATTGTGTTGTCCACCATACACAAATAACACTTGTATTGATTTGCAATGATTATTGAGTCACATCTCCTCTGTCTTATAATACATAAGTAAATCCATATTGCTATCCCGCGGGTAAGCAGTGATTTGACACTAGGTTAGTGAAAAATCGCTTCATCTTGTACTAAAAAGTTAAATTGAAATAAAAAAAAGCCAAAAAAAATATTCTTTATAATCAGATAGAGTATATGATAATATATAAAATAATGAGGCCAGTCGTGGCGCAGGGGCAAAAAGTGTGACTGTAAAATCGACTAGTTGTGGGTTCGATCCCCACTCGAGTTTATTTACATTTATATTTTCATTTCTTCGCTTTGGTGTCGAGGCAAAGCGCGGCGTTGAGTTCCGCCACTCAACACACAATGCCTCCAGAACTCGGCGGAAAGTGGAGAACGGAGTGTCTTAACACTGGGTTCCCGCTGCCTACCTTGCTGTGTGCGGGATACAGCGTGAAGCGAATTTATTTATTTTTATTGTAGATTATAATAATAACCCCTAATACAGGTTTTTCTGCCTGCAACAATATTATAAAAACGTCTTAATTGCGTAATCACGATTGAATACAATTTAAATTATTTCTAGTTTGTTCCACGGTGCTATGACGTAGATATACTGAATAATTATGTATGTACTAGTAAGAGAGATGGGTTGTTTTTATATGTGAAGCTACTGAAAAGAGACAAGTTGGGGGTTCGATTCCACTCCAGAAAACGAAATATTTAATATTTTCATTTCTTCGCTCTAGTGTCGAGGCAAAGGGCGACGTTGAGTTCCGCTACTCAAAACGCAATGGCTCCAGAATTCAGGTGCTAGTGGGGAGTAGTCTTTTAATACTATGCTCCCTCCGCCTACCGGCCTACATGCGGGATACACAATGAAGCTGAAAAAAAAACATAGTGAAGATCTGTCCAGAAGTTTTGTTATCGACACAAATGTCTAGGAACATAAAATAATTTAGAATGGACCCTATACAAAGTCAATAGGTGTCGCTCTGCTGATGACCCCCAGTTTCTTTGAGGCCAACTTAGCTTTGCTTTCCAGATGATCGTGATACTGGCAGTAACTCACAACGCTAAGGCTTAATGTACTGATACTGAACGCGGATATGAGGAGAGTGTTTTAGAAGACTGGCGACACAATAAATGTTTTATTGTGATTAACGCGGAAATTTGCTCCTCTTGGGGTTGAATTAAACCAAGTTCTTTTCACTCCATGAGGAAACATTCCCGAGGTATACCTCAACTGAACATATAATTTTATTTCGGCACTGGTCTACGTTTTCTCGAGAAAGACTCGTGTGGCGTGGATAAACCTTAATGCTGCGCCCAGTGAGAAAGCTAGCGAACCACTTGCATAAATTTTCGGAAAGCCCGTAGGGTGGAAGTCTTGAAAGAGGGTGGAAGGTGGAAGAGCACCCCATGCCACCATCGATCGAAGGCCTTCGCTATGTTCAAACTAACTGCCAGACCCTCTCCTCTCCCTTGCTTTGTATAACCGCAGTCCAGCAGCAGGCCGAAAGATCACCAATTGAGAGACCACAGTAGAAACTATATTGACGGTCGTTAATCAATTTGTGACGCTCCAGCTAAACTAAGAGCTGGCTATTAATAATGCTCTCCATCACTTTCGAGGGCAGGGAGGTGATAGTAATAGACCTGTAGTTAGATATATCGGAACCATCGCCTTTTTTCGTCAGAGCTTGCCTGACAGCTTTTTGGTTGAACTTAGCTACAATCTTTGGTTACTAGCACCGCGGAATGGTCGGCGGTGTTGTTCCTCGGTCATCCAAAGTCGAGTTCGAGGCAAAGAGAGCGCCTAGAGAATCGGAAATAGATGTCATTTACTGTGCTTAAAAGTGGAAGCGAAGGCTGGCTAAAGTTACCATGTTCCTTTGAGAGCGCTCAGAAATGATGAGTTCCGGACGGATTCAAAGTTCTCGAAAATTTTACTCGGACCTTTATCTGGCAATTTGCCACTTAAAGTATCTAGAGGCTCGGTTTTACTATACTTATCAAAATTGGTAAGAAATCAAAAAATACGAATACTAATTTTTATATCCATGCATGAACTCACATACACACCTAATTATAATAAGAATCAATTGAATCAGCTTCACGCTGTATCCCACACACACCAGGGTAGGCAGAGGGAACCTAGTACTAAGACACTCCGTTCCCCACTTTCCGCTGAGTTCTGAAGTATTAAGTGGCGGAACTCAACGCTGCGCTTCGCCTCGACACCAGAGCGAAGAAATGAAAATATAAATGTAAATAAATATTGAATTTCCTCGAATGGGGATCGAACCCACAACCAGTCGATTTTACAGTCACACTTTGTGCCCCTGCACCACGACTGGCCTCAATAATTATAATAAGAATGCATAAAAAAATAATAATCAAATCTGACTAATCTAAACTTTAAAAAAATCTGAAAATAATAGGACAATGTAATTAAGACATTGTTAAAGTGGATAATTTTATTGCTGGTTAATCATTCGACCTTTGAAACATTTCAACGACGACGTGGAACAGTATTATTTTCCGTATTTTATTACAATAGAATTATATTATCTTTCTTCAGCTTCACGCTATATCTTGCATGTACCAGGGTAGACAGAGCGAACCTTGTGTTAAGTTCCCAATTTTCTACTGAATTTTTCGACATATTTAGCGTGTTAGCAGTTTTAGCAGCGAAACTCAACGCCGCGCTTTGCCATGTTACCAGAGCGAAAATATTAATTAATAATAATTAATTCCTATGAGTACGGATCAAACCCGCAACAGTCTCGTTTACTACGTTTGACTGACACGTTTGTGCCACTGCGCCACGACGGACTTTAAATGTAATATTAATTCAAATAAATAAACTGAAATGCGAAAACTATTCAACAATTGTACATAATAGATGCTTAGAAAAAATAAGATATCATAATAAAGGTAATTAAAGCTACATAACATATTTTTTTCTATAAGGTACTGCATTTGTCTGAATTTGCGAAAATATTTCCTTGTTTCATCCATAAAACAAACATTATTTATTACTAATGAATATTACTTCTGTTACTTTACACTATTATTTCTACGAATACTTATAAATGAAATATTTATTTACATTTATATTTTCATTTCTTCGCTCTGGTGTCGACGCAAAGAGCGGCATTTAGTTCCGCCACTCAACACGCAATGCCTCCGGAACTTGGCGGAAAGTGGGGAACGGAGTGTCTTACACTAGGTTCCCTCTGACTACCCTGCTGTGTGCGGGATACAGCGTGAAGCTGATTTATTTATTTTATTTCACACTCAATCATTTTACTCCGATTAGCAGTGCTGTCTTATTAGGATATCTGTTAGCTTGTACAAGTGAGAATTTCGGGCACAGAGGGAGAGTAAAATATATTTTTTCAGGGCACCATACCCTGTACATGTACCTTTATCATAGGGACGGAACTGATAGTGAATAGTCATTAATATTGTTACTTAAATTATTATCCTACTACTACGAAATTATTATTAGGGGCCAGTCGTGGCGCTGGAGCACAAAGTATGTAAACACGACTGGTTGTGGGTTCTATTCCCATTCGTGAATATTAAACATTTATTTAAATAAATTTATATTTCTTCACTCTGGTGTCCAAGCAAATTTAATACAAAATTAAGTTAAGATATTTAGACATGCTGAGATCAATAACGAAAACAACAGTTGTATTTCAATGCTACAGAAAGTATTTGAAGAAAAAAAAAATATTATGACGGATTAATATGAAAGTCACTGCTTCACTTATAAAATTATAGGGTGTCACGATATAATATTCTTTTTTTTGTCTAAATTCATTTCTGGTGAAGTAAAAAGGAGCAGCTAGTGTAGTATTGTATGAGTAAATAAGCATATATAATGATATCCGTTTCATAATAATACTTATTTTTCTTATTATTTGCTAAGATACTAACAAAAACTTAACAGCTAAGATAAAACAGCATTAAAAAATAATGTAATTTATATCTCACGATTCAAGGTTCAACAAAATTATGACGAGGCCAAAATTATATTTTAAATATTTTGTTTTAAAATTGAAGAGTGCTTGAAAATCTGAAATAATATTTTTAAAGTGAAGTGCGGGCGTGCGACTGTAAACGCAATAGTTGTGGATTCTAAGCCGCAATGCCTCGAGAATTAGGGGAAAGCAGGGAACGAAACTGTGTTAATTAGGCGCTCCCAATGGGAACCTAGTGATAAGGCACTGTGTTCAGTGCCTTAACACTAGGTTCCCAGGTTCCCTCTAAGTACTCTGATACATGCGAGATAAAATTATTATCCCGCTATATGCATAGGAGAATAATAAAAAAAACTTATTACTCCTAGTGAGGATCGAACCCACACCCATCACGTTAGGGGTCAAACGATATTCTATTATACCAGGAGGTTCCCAATTTTGTTTTTAACAATACGGTTGTTACCATTACCGATATAACCATTTTATATAATATCTCTGGGTGGCATATTAAAGATAAAATTTATGTCAAATAAATATATAGTTAATTTAATGTGTATAAATAATGTGATGCTGTTAAGTCATAAAATATTTCACTTAATAGCAACTTAATGATAATGTTTCCAGCGAGTAACTACAATATATGAATTAATTAAGTTTTTTTAATAGATTTTCGTATTATATTGTAAGGTAGTTAAAAAAACCGGTCATGTGTGAGTCATTTTTTTCTATGAAATGCTAATATTTTTTTTATTGTAATTTTTCACTTCATTCCAAATTCCATAAGTCCACGGGAAGTACCTTATAAAAACAATGCTGTTGACGCAACGCATGCATGAACGCTGGCGTACAAACTAGATTTTTTCTTTTATTTTATCAGCTTCTCGCTGTATCCCGCACGTTAGGGTTGGGTTAGGTTAGTCAAAGTTCAATGTGTGCGCGTGAATTTCTGGGACACATTTTGACCATTTACTCAAAAACTAGCAATTAGCGCCAAACTACTTCGTTGGGATCACCGTGACGTTAACAATGTACCTGCAAAATTTCAGAGCTGTAGGTTTAATAGTAGAGTAGTAATAAGGACCGAGCGAGTAAAAAAAACTGAAATGAACTCGCTCAGTTGAGAGAATTTATTACAAACTACAAAACTCTTTGTTGGTCATAATGTAATCCTATTGTCCAGCTTCTCATTGTATCTTGCATTTAACAGTCGTGGCGCAGAAGCACAAACGTGTGTTCAGGTCCTCAAATGGGGATCGAACCCACAACCAGTCGATTTGGCAGTCACACTTTGTGCCCCTGCGCCACGAATCGCCCCAAAAAAAATACTGTCTGAACAAAAGTTAATTGTTCATAGTAGGGAATAAATGGTTTTTAACTGGGAATAAATAATTTTATATAGAGTTAAGGAATTTTTTATTCAATGATGTAATCCTTCATTCAAAAAAACGAGACAATAACTTTTGCTTTAAAATAATTAAGTTATAACGCTATATAAAATTCTTTAAAAAATATTTAATCATAATTATAATAAATACACTTTAAAAAACCTTGAATCATTCGGGTGAGGTTTAAAAGATTATAATAATTTAACCTCTAATGAGGATAAATGCTGTTTTGATGCAATGATATGCGGATAAACTTCATGCTTTTTCCTACATAGTAGTTCCAATGTCATAAGCTACAGAGAGATTGAGTGAAGTATGTGAAAACACTCAGATCTCGGCAACTCTGTTGGACTCAGCGTGTGATTGTAAACGGGACAGGTTGTGGGTTTCGATTCCTTCTTGAAGAAATGAAATATTTAATATTCATTCATTCATTCTTTTAGTCTGGTGTACAGCAAAGAGCGTAGCTAAGTTCCGTCACTCAGCACGCAATGCTTCCAGAATTCGTCGAAAAATGGTGTGCAGAATGTCTTAACACTAGGCTCCCTCTAGCTATCCTGCTACTTGCGCCATATTGCGTGAAGTTGAGAAAAGTCTCTAAAATCGGGAAGGTTTGACTCGGGAATGGCAGACTGAGTAGGTACCTAACAAGATTCCCAAGGAATTTGGGAAAATATTTTCGTATCATCCCCCAAAAGCAGGTATTATAAGATACAATTTTTTTTTATAAGTGATTTCAACTTCACACTTTTCTCCGTGTAGCAGGATAGGTATAAAATAACCTAGTCTGAAGACATTGGCGTTTTATGTTGAGTTTTCCATATTGAACATTGTATATAGAATGGCGGAGTTCAACGTCATAATCGCTTATTCTGAATTCGAACAATACCCGAAAAATAATTCGATATAGGTATATAAGTAAAATGTATATTTCACAGTTTTAAACATATTGAGGGCAATTCACATTGTACTATTGTCATTAGACTATGAATATTTATAAATAATTCAATACTTAGGTGCTTAAGAATCAATAGCTCTACAATATTGTAAGCAAATTAAAATCACCAGCAGAATAATTAACTGTTATTTTATGATATTTTAGTCACATTAACGTTTTTGAGGCCAGTTGTGGCGCAGCGGCACGAGGTGTGACTGTAAAACCGACTGGTTGTGGGTTCGATCCCCACTCGAGGAGATAAAATATTTACTTAAATTCATATTTCCATTTCTTCGCTCTGGTGTCGAGGCAAAGCGCGGTGTTGAGTTCTACCACTCAACACGCATTGCCTCCAGAATTCGGCAGAAAGTGGGGAACGGAGTGTCTTAACACTAGGTTCTCTCTGCCTACCCTGCTGTGTGCGGGATACAGCGTGAAGCTGATTTAATTTTTTTTTAAATACGTATTTTATCGCAAATTCTAACTTGGCTGCCTTGCCGTCCTTCAGAAGTTTCTGTTTATTTTGCTTACTTACTTACTTACTTAGCTTCACGCTTTATCCCTTGCGGGGTAGTCAGAGAGAACGGAGCGCCAAACGCTACGGTCTCTACATACCTCTTTCGCCTCGTCCACTGTCATCAACCTCTTCATACATGCCCTTCGGGGGGTCCTCATGCTTTTTACGTGACCTTCCTCCAGTATCTTTGATACTGTGTTTTCGAAGGTCAACCGAGGTCTCCCCCTACCTCTCTTACCGCTCACTTTTCCATCATAAATCTTTTTTGCCATTCTTTCATCACTCATTCGTTCGACGTGCCCAAACCAGCTGAGCACGTTCTTCTTCATTCTCACTGTGACATCCTCGCTAGTACCTGCCATTCTGTGTACCTCTTCATTGCGGATTCGATCAGCTAAGCTGACTCCGCATATCCTACGAAGAGATCGCATCTCCACAGCATTCATCTTTCTTTCATTCTTCTTCTGTAATACCCAAGTTTCGCTGCCGTATAACAGAGTCGGTACCAAAACTGCATTATGTACGGCTAAACGCGCAGCTGTGCTGACGTTTCCCCGTCTCATCAATGCAGCTAAGGCTCCGTTAAACTTGTTACCGGCAGCAATACGCCTTTCCACATCCATCTCGTATCTTCCATCTCTAATGAACATACTTCCCAAGTATACCACTTCATTCACTTGTTCTCTTCACTTCTTGCATTCCGTCCTTTCTTCATCTCTTTCAAAAATCAGAACCTCAAAAATCAGAACCTTTGTCTTATTCACATTGAGGCTTAGACCATTATATTCACACCCTTCTTTCAGAGTGGTGACCAATGCCTGCAACTCGCATTCTGATGATGCAATAAGCACTGCATCATCTGCGTACAGCAGGCAATTCACATTCAGGTCACCTACTTTCACTCCCATATCACTTTGTTTCACTCCTTGGAGACAGCTATCCAAATACAAATTGAACAACCAAGCTGACATGGCACAACCTTGTTTAATACCCGATCGGATGTCAAACCAGGGTGACATGCCAGCTCCTACTCGCACGCAGGCTGAGTGATCTCTATAAAGAAACTTTACAGCCTGCAGCAAGGGTCCGCTCACATTGTACCGGGGTAGTATCTCCTATAATTTCGCTCTTGCAGCTCGGTCAAACGCCTTTTCCAAGTCTACAAAAGCACAGAAAACTTTTTGGTTAACGGCCAAAAATTTTTCCGTGATCATGCGGAGGGAAAAGATCTGATCCATACACCCTCTTCCAGGTCTAAAGCCCCCTACAAGAACTTCTGCACAAGTTTATCTGCCAATGGTGTTATTTTGAACATTTTATCGTTTGATGTTGCCACTGCGTTGTTATCTACAACATGAAGGTTTCTTTTTATATCACGAAACCTATGCATTGTCATGGCTTTGCTGACCAATTCTACACCTATGCTTTTATGTAACGACGACATTGGTTTTCGAGGTAGCTTGTGCTCTATTGTTTTAGTTAGATTATAGTTTACTATTGGATATGATCATATAAATAATATCATTATCCATTATCTTTTCAAATATTTGTACAGAGTTGAGGCCTTTCAGTTCTTTACCAATAGCGCTTTTCTTATAAGAGATTTCTGTTGAACTTTGAAATATCAAAGAATATGAAGGAGTACATTTGCGCCATCAAATCGTTTTGTTTTATGACACAATAGGTTCATCATCACTGTCACTGTGCGTAGAATCCCTGCTACCGTTATCCACTCGATTCCTAAGTACCTCTATATTACCATGTACCTCTTGCGGTATGGAACACGCCGCCATATCTTCATCGGCTCCCTCCTCCTTATCAGTCCATGCACTTGAATCAGGTGGTATGATAGCCAAGTCACATTTGTCATCTTTGCTATTCTGTAATACAGCTACAGCACAGCTCGATATTTTCCTGAAGCCCACGGTAACTAGTTTGACCTGTAAATCGCTGTTTCTTCATTGCAAAGTATCTAAAAAAGAAACAGAAATTTTAGTAACATATGTTGTCAGTGTACTCAACTGAGTACAGTTACGTTTACAAGAAGCTATTTTTGTTTTAGTAATATGTAAATTATTTAATAGTTTTTAATACATATCTTTAACATCTAATGCATCGAAATAAATCAAAATAAAATACTTAAAAACACTAATTACATCAAAAAATCTAAAATCATTTACTTACCGCGACGACGGTTCTGTAGCACAACTTCAACTAGCATTTTTTAATAAAAAATGTAGTACTACCTACTTGTTCTTTATGAATACACTTAAAGAGTCTTACAATGAAATAAAATAATAAAGTACCCCACGCGCACTTGACGAATTCTGGCATTTATGCCAAGAAATATAGCTGTACTCAAATGAGTACGGTGACTTCTAATGGGTTAAGTATGTGCGCGACAAATGGACGAATAACTCAATATCACGCTAATCGATTTCGATGATTGATTTTTTTATTAGAAAGGATACATTTCAAAAAAACTTTGATAAAAGTTTGTTTAGGTTCTGATTATTGGATCCAGTGTAAGGTATATTTTCTTAAAAATTATTATTCTCTAACCATCTATTAATAATGCGGCGTTGAGTTTCCTGTGCCGCCACGAAACTCACGATGTCTCAAATTCTGGCAGAAAGCGGATAGTGTAGTCAAGACACTATATTTATCTGTGTATTGAAGCCGGAATTACATTTACATATCCAATTGAATAAAAAAGGATAAGTCATATCCAAAATCTTATTACTCACCAATAAAATAATTATGATTAATTGTTTTTTTTTTATTTATTTTGCCTAATTACCTTGAGCGTTTCATATAATCTATAAATTAAATAATCTATTATGTAGCTTAAAATTCCACACAGGTGGGCAATATACAATATCTTTGTATAGTTATATATATGCTTATGATATAAATTAGATAGACTTTGAATTTATTCCATTAGTGGTTCTATTTAAAGTGATAAACAGTCTATGTTAGCCTTAAGTTATCTCTATATATTTTACAAATACGCCTAAAATGAAAAAAAAAATTAATGAAAATATTTCTAATAAGATAGGACAAAGTATAAATATGATTACTTTTAATGGAACGCCTGACAAAAATATAATAGCAAAATTCTAAAATTGGAAAAACTGCTTATTAATAACGTAAGTACAATGCCAATTTTAGAATAAAATATCTTGTGGACAATACACCTTTTATAAATATTTATCAAATTTGTTAAAAACGACCAGTAAATAAAAAAATAATAATTCTCTTTATCTAAAACTTAAAACGCTTGCGACCGGCTTTGTACAAAATAAACCTCACGACTTATAAATTTGTCTAAGTTAATACCTACACTTATAATAAAATCGATCGGTGGATCGGAGTTTGGACTTGAAAGATATTTAAGAAAAAATGATTTGTGGACCTTAATTAATGTTATTTATATTAATAAAGGTCCCCAAATCATTTTTTGAGCACAAAACAATGATTTTTAAAATTCTTGTCCGTCCGTCCGTTCGTCCGTTTATCTGTGCGCTTCGCTAATCTCAGAATCAGTTAAACGGATTTAAATGCGGTGTTCACTATTGGATTTTGGCAAACTTCCTTTAAAATATAGTGTTTATTTTATTAAAGTTATTCGAATTTAAAGTACTTAGTTCGACTAATTTGCTAATAGCTATAACTGTAAATTTATACAACTGTTTCACTGAATTGGCTGAATCTTTAACTTTCAATTTATATGACGATAAGAAACACTGAGATTTCACGATTTAGGATTTAGGTTGAATTATAATTTATTAATATTTTGAGTTTTAACACTAGGTTTCCTCTGCCTACCATGCTGAGAGCGGGATACAGCGTGAAGCCTAGTCGGTTTCCAGGAGGCGCGGGTTCGAGTCCCGCTACGTTCAAATTTTTATACGTTTTCTAAATAAGTAGATAATGATATCATTAATTTCCTACGTATTCTTAAAAATGTAAATATGTTAATCTCACTGTTTCCGTGATTGAGGTGGTTGTACGTAAGAGTTAAAAATGAAAAAAAAAAATCATCGAGCGCGTCTGATTTTCTAAGGGAATGTTAAGTGAACCTGAAAAAAGACTCTTATATAATAATCTGACGGTTTGGATGTGACGCAAGCTCGCAACCATTGTTGGAATGTGCAAAAAAATATTGTCATTTTGAAATACTCAAGCGCGTCAGATTAAGATATATATGGTTAATCTTCATGCCCTAGACGTGCTATATCATAATCTGACGATTATCTGAAGGGACTTGCTTAATCTGACAACTTAAGCAAATCAGCATTAAGTTGTATCCCGCACATAGCAGGGTAGGCAGAGGGAACCTAATGTTTAGCCACACTGTTCCGCACTTTCTGCCAAATTTTGAAGGCATTGAGTGTTGAGTGGCAGCACTTGATGCCTCGACACCAGAGCGAAGAAATAGAAATATAAATTTAAATAAATGTTTCATCTCCTCAAATGGGGATTGAACCCACAACCAGTCGGTTTTACAGTCACACTCTGTGCCCCTGCGCCACGACTGGCCTCAATTTTTTTCATTCATTGAACATAATCAATTGAAACGCTCAAGAAATAGAATGTAAATAAAAGAGTGTATGTTTTAAGTAGAAATATTACATGTTTATAAGAAAATAATGGTTTTTTTTGAGAACTATTAAATTTTTTAATTTAATTATCTTATGATTTTTTTATGCTTTTGACCTTCCTCCTTTGGCTCGATTTCATCTTTAGATTGCGTAACTATAACAAAAAAATATTAATTTTTTTTCAGCTTCACGCTGTATCCCGCAGGGTAGGGCACACAGCAGGGTAGGCAGAGGGAACCTAGTGTAAAGACACTCCGTTCCCCATGTTCCGCTAATTTCTGGAGATGTTGCTTGTTGAGTGGCGGAACTCAACGCCGCGCTTTCCTCTCGGCACCAGAGCGAAGAAATGAAAATATAAATGTAAATAAATATTTCATCTCCTCGAGTGGAGATCGAACCCACAACCAGTCGATTTACAGGCACACTTTGTGCTCCTACGCCACGACCGGCCTCGGCCTCGATTAAAATATTTAACAATATTTTTTTATGAATTATGTGTTATTTTCCGGATACTCAAGGAGAACGGTTGTGATTTGTCTTTTACCTTGTACGTACTATTGAAGATGATAATCCTAGGCTGATTGACATCGTGTTTTCAGCCCATACAAGTGGCAAGTAAAAGACTGTATGATGTTAAAAGAAATCTACACATTATGCTCAAAAGTCAAATTTCAAAAGTTTCTTTTTGCCTCGTCGATAAAATGCTGGGTTATAATCGCAACCTGTAAACGCATGCAAAGCGGGAAGTGCCTTCGAAATTTTTGGGCCTAATTTATTGTAGAACGTGGCAATGCACGCCAATACGTCGATGTACTGGCATGCATTGCCAACTCCAACATCCATCCAGACTTCAGGAATATAGGCAACTCGTAGCTGCATTAAACTTTATCGATCAATTTTTATTTCTTCGGCTTGTGGAATTCGTCAGATTATATATTTTTCGTAATCTTTGAATTATTCCCTTTATAATAAAAGAAAAATTAGCCAAACTCAAGAATGTCGAGATTACGTTATTTTTTACAACTTTGTAGCCCTCCCCCTTCCGTGACTTAATCACTCTCAAATTTCCAGATTAGTGGAATATACACGATTTAGTATGTAACTAACTTACTTTATCTTAATCTGACGCGCTCGAGAATTTCAGATGATCAATTTTTTCAAACAAACCTTTAACCTAGACGGGCGGCAATATATATGGGGCTCATAATTGGAGAAAGTACATAACCGAGTACAAGGAATCCCCAGTATATTAATCTGCCGCGCTCGAGTAAATCCCAAAAGTCCCTTTTTCGGCTCCCGTACTATAAAGGTATATTACAAAAAGAGAATCAGCGAAATTGCATTACAGATTTTATTTAACTGACCAATAACGAAAGATGGAAGAAAATCATTATTTTATTTTATTGTAGTCAGCCATTATAATAAAATAATGTTACAGGTTTTAACGACCGCAAAATAAAAATAATTGCTTACTTTACGACACAGGAGTAACATTGGACTGAGCTCTATAAGAAAAAATATAAAAAGAGTCACTTAGTATCGAATTTGATATTTCAAAAACCAATTTAATTTACACAAAAGTAATTAAAAAATATATTTGTAAAAATTACTACTTTATGTTATAGTTAACTGTAGGTTAGTAAACAAAAGACGGAAGTAAAAAATAAATAATTTTACAATTTTTCCTATATAGAGAGCAAATCTTAGAACAATAAAGAAGTTCTAGGTCATAACCGTACTTAACAATAGAATTATATTTTTTTAATTAACTTTTTAATGTAGCATGACCAATGTTGCGTCAATATTTATGTACCTACTTACTTACTAATTAGAATATTTTACGTATTCATTAATATGAATACTTATAGGTATTTCACTGTACTCTTAAAATTAAATAGAAAAAACAGCTTGTTTAGACGGCAATCCCTTAATTCATGTGTTATAATGATACCAACGATGACAGAGTTTACTCAGAAAGCGGGGTTGAAAACTACTACTTCTACAAATTACCAATTATGACTGATTTCTAAAAAGGATGAGATTTTATATGCAATAGAACCGCTGTATATCGTTGTATCGATAGATACTTTCTAGGTGGTTCCATTGCCATCAAATCAGGATCTGATGATAAAATATATAGACAATCGTTGGAAATCTTTAAATTTAATGTAAAGGCATGTGCTATATGTTTCATATAATTTCTTATAATAATCATATGTTTGCTTCTTGTAGTCACCATTTTATTTTTCCTTCAATCTTTGGCTATTAGAAGCGAAGTGTCCAGTATATCAAGCCATAATATGGCCGAATATTTATCTCTGTTTTCGACATACAGGATGGAAGTGTCAGCACCACTTTAAATGAAACCATAGTTTTAACTACTCCATAAAAGTCTAATACAATTATTTTTTATCCCAAAAATAAAAAGGTGATTTTTTTAAACAAAATAAATAATAAAACTGTCGTTTTAAAATAAAACGCCATTTATAAAGAACGACGCACGCACACATTAACCTATCAAAGGGTAACCGCCGCATACGCCTCATTCCGAAATCAAGTCGTATGTATTGGCGGCAAAGTTCAAAGTTGTTTAACCTTAATGTACAACAATATAATTATATTATTTATTTTGTATGATATTTTTTTTTATTTTTGGTAAAATATGTTATAATAAATAAATAGTATAATATATAAATAGTATATAATATATATATATATATATATATATAAATATATATATNTATATATATATATATATATATATATATATATATATATATATATATATATATATATTATTAATTCATTATTTGGTAGTCGAGGTCAATCGTAGCGCAGAGGCACAAAGTGCGACTGTAAAATCGCCTGGTAGTGGGTTTGATCCTCACACGAGAAAATGAAATATTTATTTAAATTTATATTTTCATTTTTTCGCTCTGGTGTTGAGGTAAAGCGCGGTGTTGAGTTGAAATTCGAGAACGGAGTGTCTTTACACTAGATTCCCTTTGCTTACCCTGCTGTGCGCGGGATAAAGCGTGAAATTGATTTTTGATTTTATTTGATAGTAGAGCAAAGTATTTTATAATCAACTAATAAATGTTCATATAATATGGAAAATAACGTAATATTCATGTAAAAGAATATTGGAGTTGTTTCAGTTATGTACAAGAAGTATTATACAAAGGAGTATAATTTACTCCAGATTATAGGTTTTAATTTCGTTATCTACTACTCACTTCTGAAATAAAAAAAATAAAAATACGACAGGACAGGACAAGGATCCACTGGTAGTACAACAAATATATAGATCCTTTATAAAATTTCATCAAATATGTTTACATTACTGTAAACATAAATATCTGAGCATTTAACCCTCTCATTTTTTTCTCAACTTTACGCTATATTTCACCTATAACAATGTACAGGAATTCGAATGGTAGAATTCAACTCAGCTTTGTCTTTTCAGAGGAAGAAAATTAACTACACTTACTTCTCTGAGTGGGTATCAAACACAGAACCATCGCGACCACTGTCAAACATTGTTCCACTGCGCCACTATATCAAAACAAAAATCTCGAACTAAATTCTGACGACATATTAGATTTGTTCCTATTTTTGTTAAACATATTATATAAAACATATGGTACATCGTACATAGATTCAGAATTTTGGTGGTGATAGACAAGTGGTCGCTTTTTAAATGTCTACATAATATGTTCTTTTTTTCAGCAGGGTAAGCAGAGGTAGCCTAGTGTTAAGACACTCCGCTCTCCAATTTCCGCCAAATTTTGGAGGCATTGCGTGTTGAGTGACAGAACTCATAAAAATATTAAATATTTAATTTCCTCGAATGATAATCGAACCCATAACTTACCGTGGTCACTGAAGGAACATTATATATTACTTTTTCTTTTTTAATTTACTTAATAACTATCATAAAAAGTACGGCTATACTGGGAGGCATAAACAAATGAACAATTATAAACTTGTTATTTATTTTCTATTTTAAATACAAGTATTTTCCTTGAGTATAAAGAGTATATATGTATATAGTAATATGCATTTTCATCATACATTTATAACTGCAAAATAATATTTCAAATACAACAAAATGTCACTACATATATGGATAACAGTAATCTGTTGAATAATGTATTAAGAATAAATAATAATTAACCATTAATTGAGGCCAGTCGTGGCGCAGCGGCACGAGGTGTGACTGTAAAACCGACTGATTGTGGGTTCGATCCCCACTCGAGGAGATGAAATATTTACTTAATTTCCATTTCTTCGCTCTGGTGTCGAGGTTAAGCGCGGCGTTGAGTTCTGCCGCTCAACACACAATGCCTCCAGATTTCGGCAGAAAGTAGGGAACGGAGTGTCTTAACACTAGATTCCCTCTGCCTACCCTGCTATGTGCGGGATACAGCGTGAAGCTGATTTATTTATTTATTTATTTAATAATTAACAACAACATAAACAACGAATATCGATGTCGCCAGCTTCCCACATGATCGACGAAACCGATGGTTTTCTTCCGCGGGAAGCTATTGTCCAATCATTATATCAATGATTCACAGCCCTTCAATTGTTGTAACGCCAATAGCGCAACTTTTAATAATAGTTGTTTTCTGCAGTATAAATATCCCTAGCAAAGCGTGAGATCTTCACAGCTAAGTTAGACTCGATCAGTGAGCATTATCAGGATCGAAATACAGGTATGTAAACTAGGATTTAATTTAATTTTTCTCGTCTCTCTTATTAGATAAGATGATAAGGATAGAGAAGATCTATTATTTTATTTTTCTTTTTCCATGTATTATAGCGAAGAGTTACACATGACATTTGTAGAAAGCCGTATCGGTTTATTCTCTAACTCACAATGTCTGAAAGGTTGGATTAAAAATGAGGAAAGGAATGTCGTAAAACTTGGACTCCTCTAGATACCCTGCTAGTTAAATACTCCTTAAAAATAAACATTTTTAAAATATGCCTTAGCTTGTTCTTTTAAATTATAATAAAATTAAACTTTAAAATTTTTTTTTAAGTTTAATTTTAAGAAAAATATTACTTGGTTTATATTTATAATTTATAATTTTTTTCTCTATCTCTACGATTTCTTTTATTTTCTGGTATCAGCAGAAATGTCACATCTTCTTCAACTCAATTTAAATAATAAAATCAAGCCTCAGACAATATTTATTAAAAATATTCAATTTCCTTAATTGAAGTTGGATCTCACGAAGAAATTATTGAAATAATGATATGCAAAAGATACTCCGAAGCAATCATCAATAGTTGCAACAGTGTCATAGGTCACGAGTGTCATTTAACTGTAAATAACTAACATCTCTCTTCTCCATATTCTTTTTGTTTTAGCTTCACGTTTTAGTCCCCACATAGTAGGGATAATTCTGAAGGATTGCGTGTTGAATAGCGGAACTCAGTTTAACCTCGTTACCAGAGCAAACAAATAAAAATATTTTAAATTTTAGTTCCTCTAATAGAAATCGAATCCACAACCTGTCGTGTTTTCAGTCGCGTCAGTTATCATAGGAATTTTGGCTTTAATACCTCTTAAATTGAATGGAAGATAAATATCAAGAAATATCTTATTTTTTCCACTTTATAATTTATTTTTTTTCATTTTAACACAATAACACAATTTTTTTTTCATTATAATTTTCTTACACTATGTTTGCAATTTGCACTTGTATGTAAATAATATGAATGAACGGTTCAATTATGCAGGAAGGGAGCGACAATAGCTTATTATCTAACAATAAAACAATAGGCAATTATGACAATTAAGGTATTATACTAGGTACCTCTTTGTAGGACTCGGCTAAACATGTTTGTAAACTCCAGATGAGTGAGTCTTGGTGTTAAGAAATTAAAACTGCAAATTAAATGTTTAGCTATGAAAAGTTATCGAAGTATATATGATATTTCGATATTAGGAACGAGAAAATGAAGATTTTCTCGAGTAGGGATCGAACCCACAACACGTCGCGTTTACAGTCACACGCTTGTGACCCTACACCACGACTGGTCTCTATTTTTACACTTTAAACTTTTTTCTTTTGCAGACCAAGCATGAAGTCCGTAATTCTAGTTGCATTGATATGCTTAGTGGTAGTGGCATGGGGCAAACCAGCCGCAACTTACACAGATAAATGGGACAATATCAATATAGATGAAATTCTTGAATCCAACCGGCTTTTAAAGGGTTATGTCGACTGTTTACTGGACAGAGGTCGGTGTACGTCAGATGCTAAAACCCTAAAGGAAACATTACCTGATGCTCTGGAACATGATTGTAATAAATGCACTGCTAAGCAAAAATCTGGTTCTGATAAAGTCATTAGCCATCTGGTGAACAAGCGTCCAGAGTTATGGAAAGAACTATCTGTTAAATATGACCCTAACAATATCTATCAAGAGAAATACAAGGACAAACTTGAAACTATCAAAACAAAAGCCTAATTTTCTTTTTCCTTAGCTTTCTTATTCCAAAATTTTTATTGTTGTGGATATAGCATGATCGATGTAATTTGTATAATAAAAATCTTTATTTTATAATTCTTAATTATTTATTACACATACAATATTTTTAAAGAAAATTAATCTTCTTTTATAAAATTATCAAAATTCTGTCTATATTTTTTGTCCTTATCATATTTGTCAACCAGCTGGTCCCATGCATCTGGATGACTTTGCATTACTGCTCTTATAACTTGTCGAATCAGTTGCTTTTGTTTTGAAGTACATTTTCCACATGTAGTTTCAACAGCTTCCGGTATAGCTTCTAGAAATAAAAAACAATACGTTACTACAATTATAAGTAAAAAAATTAAAGTTCAATAGAAAAATATAACAGTACTATTGCCATAAATAAACTATAAATTAACAATGCTAAAACAAAATTAATTATCTTTTAAATAATATATACGAGTACATATATCTAGTAATAAATTAGAAAAATTAATCAAAATCTTACTTTTAAAATCCTTAGCTTCTGGTGTGCAAGGCCCTTGATCTAAGAAGCACCTAGTATATCCTAGCAAAATTCTGTCATTTTCCAGTAAAGGTTGTATGTCAAAATCATCATATCGTGAGCTATAAAAATCCGTTAAGACCGAAGGTAAAACTATAATAAAGGCTATAAAGATCTTCATTGACTGAAACAAACAATTACATGCCTAATCATTGTTATTACTCATACTTTAAATAAATAAAAAAATCCGTTTTTATATAATTATATTGTCATACTAGCGACCGGCTCGCGGCTTCGCCCTCTTTAACTACTAAATTATTTACTTAATACACTGAATTCCGTCCGTTTAATATACTTAAGATTTCTAATGTGAAAATTATTAAAACCTTAGGTTGCATTTTCGTAATTCCCATAAGAATATTCAATTGAATGTTTGAAAACAAAAACAACTTATCGATATCTACACTAATATAATAAAATGGAAGAGTTTGTTTGTAAGCGCTGAGATCTCTGGAGCTACTAATCTGATTTACTTTATTTTTGTTTTGTATAAAAGCTTCATTCTTCAGGATTGCTATAGGCATATAACATTACATATAACATTACGGTGTAAGTCTTAGTTAACCTTAAATAAAGAAATAACAATAATAAGAAACGCAATGGAATTGCTTTAAGCGCGTGCGCTGTAAAAATCGTTTATTATATGTCAGTACATTGTTTGGACGTATACTTTTCGAGAAAATGTAAAATTAAAATAATTCAACGCTCTGTTTACGGCCGCAAGCCTAGGCACGAGACCCGCGGAGGGGGGGGGGGGGGGGGGAGGCNGGGGGGGGGGGGGGGGGTGACGTCCTATCATACAGCGACATGTAGTGTTGATGTATCAATTTGTTGGCAAATGCAGCACAATAAAAGTATTATAGGCGGTATGCGGGCGATGCCGCGAGTGGGCCGCTAGCTTACAATAAAGTCGTAACTCACCTGTGTTATACATGGAAGATATATTAGAAAAAATGTTATTACGGGCATTTAACATGGTACTAGAACTTGATCTTTGTCTATGCGTTTGTTCACGATAATCTCAGAAATGGCTTAACTGGTTTAAGATACAAAATAAATATTCTTGAGTGGGCATCGAATCCACAACCAGTTTACAGTTACACTTTGTGCCCCTGCGCTACGACTGAACTCAATTTACTTTCTTCTTTTAAAGTGTGGTTAAATAAAATATGAAGATAAGTGGTTAATTCATTAATACTTTTCATTAAAATAATGTAATTTAGCTTTACTTGTGAGTAATTAACGTAGTTTGGTTGTGTCAGAGTGTTATTAACTGACTTCTGTATTTATCGTGTGGTCTTATATTAATTTGGTCCATTTCTGATCTAATTCTGATCCAATGGTATCCATGAGAAAATCTCAAATTTGCATTAAATATGTACGCAACAAATGGACGAATAGCTCAATATCAATCCAACCAATTACGTTTATTCTATTTTTATTACAAAGGTTACAGGTGAGTTACACGCGGTAGTTTAATGAAAAATTTGTTAAGTTCCGTTTATGAGATCCGGTTGAAATTTAAAAAAAAAATTGTTTTTTTTCCTACTACTAAAATTTCTGTATATTCTATGATGAAAACTATCCCATAAATTGCTTTAGACTTTGAACTATTACCATGACAAAATTCATTTACTTCCACTCAGTAGTTATCGGTATTTTAGGTAATTTATGTTTTTTAATTTTAAAATTATTTATAATGAAACCCAAAAAACCTACCTTACCTACCTAAACCTCTGTACCTAAACTCTAGGTTAACACCATACTAAAATTCATCTATTTCTGTCCAGTAGTTTTTGCGTGATTGGCGAATAAACAAACAGACAGAGAAACAAGAATTCTGCTGAGTTGTTTTTTACCAATATATTAACCGACCTAATTTTTATTTTTTCATAAATTTCAAGTACAGAATCGATTTTTCTATGCTTGTATTATATATAGACATTATATATAGAGATTATAACCAAATGTAAAATCTTTACATAAATTGCAACATTTCATTTTGCAAGATTTCATCCAAGTTCGTAGATGTTTGCGTGAAAGTGGAACAAACATCCATACTCACAATCTATCACATTTTATATACATATGCATATTACGATTAGGATTGTTAAAAAATATATAATAGTTTCTCTTTCTTCCACATATTACCGGGTAGAGGCAGAGAGAAAGTAGTACTATGACCTTCCTCTTTTCTCTCCTTTTACAGTCATTGTACTACTATAGCATACTCATTTTAGATAAGTATTAGTATTCCACTTGTGAATACGTTCGCTTTTAATAAGTTTAATAATAATGTATAGTTTTAGATGTTATATTATACCTAGTTGTATACCAAATTGATACATGATAATAAATAAAAAAGTACATTAATATTATACAATATTGTATGTACGCGTATATACGAGGGTATGGGCTCGTTTCTCACTCAGGGAAATAAAATATTTAATAACTTTATTTCCTCGCTCTAGCACCAAGGCTTTTTGCCTTGGTGCCAGACGTTTACCCGGCGTTGAGTTCCGCCACACAACACAAAATGCCTCGAAAAATTCAGCAGGTACGGTCTCGAACGGAAGTGTCTTAACACTAGGTTCCCTCTACCTACCCTGCTGCGTGCTGTAATTGCAAACAAAATATTCATATAAACTAAGTCAATAATTTACTTACATGTGATTGAAAAATGACCTCTTAGCTAAAAATACTACCATGACTAAAGCATATACCAGCACCCCACAAGTATTTATAAAGCACAGTTCTGTTATTACGTGAGTATACAAAGAGTAACCGTCAATTTACTATCTTTGGAATCAAGGGGCCTATTACTGTATCCATAAGATGTGACAAATGATACTTAATTATTATCGATTCATAATCTTTAGATAAACATAATATAAACCTCTGTGTGAGGTTTATAATATATGTGAGAGGAAATCGTGGCATGGGACAGCATCTGATTGTAAATTTTGATGGTTGTAGGTTCGAATTCCATTCAGGAAAATGAAATATCTGTACTGGCTTGGTGCCTTTGCCAATAAAGTGCAGCGTTGAGCTCTATTGCCACTCAGCAGTGTATTGGCTGTAGGTTTTGTGCGCTGCGTGTTTTTTTTTAATTTTTGGAATCTTGGAAAAAGAGCCTAATGGTTTGGTCTGTGCTCGTGATTATTGTCAAGCGGCACAAGGTGTGACTGCAAAACCGACTGGTTGTGGGTTCGATCCCCACTCGAGGAGATGAAATATTTACTTAAATTTATATTTCCATTTCTTCGCTCTGGTGTCGAGGTTAAGCGCGGCGTTGAGTTCTGCCACTCAACACGCAATGCCTCCAGAATTCGGCAGAAAGTGGGGAACGGAGTGTCTTAACACTAGGTTCCCTCTGCCTACCCTGCTGTGTGCGGGATACAGCGTGAAGCTAATTTATTTTTTTTTTGTAATAGTTTTCAACTGCAGTAATAATAAATAAATATAAACTAAAATGACAATTTTACGATTTTTTTCCCCTTATTTCTACTGCAAATTATCACTTCTTGCCAAATTTATTAAGTGTACGTCTACGGGAAATATCTTATATAGGCTGTGGTTACGCGGCGAATAAAGTTTAGTTTACGTGTGCACACAAATATACTATTATAATATAAAATTGTAAACTACAAATATAAATTTGTAATATTTTTTTTCTATAGAGATAACCTATAAATTTTCACTTTTCAGATTTTTTACTTTTTGCTGTATATTGGTAGATTTTTTTAATGGATTATTGGATACCAATCAATATTTGAAAACAATAAAAAACATAAATTTTTGTATATTGTCAAAATAACGTCAAACAGCTTTTTGTACAGATCTCTTAATATTTATTTTTTGTAAATATATATAATATTTTATACAATTATCATCATGCCAGTTGATTGTCAACGTAGTACAAGTGGGGGTAAAGGTAATATTGGAATGTTCATTGAGAGGGAACCAAGGATTTGTGCAGCTGGCTTACCAACAGCTCAGCCTGATGATTTTGTAAAAGATAGCTTGGAACATTATTTATTGAAAGACGAAGTTGATGCTTTGATAAGTGATGCTATTAAACCTGCAAAGAAACCTAAACCATTGCCACCATTACGTCATCCCCTACCACTCGACAAACGCTTTGCTGGACCATTTGGGCAGGTTGCGGAACTCGTTAATCCTCCAACGAAAACTAAATTTCAGACTTTGGTAGATGACCTTAAGGAAACCCCCTATTCTTCATATTGGAAACAACCTCTTGGTGAAACTTCCGACCAAGTTCCAATGTTACCTGAAGGTTTTGATAGGTTTGGAACTACTTTTGGCAAAAAAACTGAGTTTCATGGTCGTTTATATGATATTGTAATGCCAAAAGAGCCTATGTTATATAGTGAACGTCAAAAAGCTAAAGAACCAGGTATTCAAGTTGCCCGAAATTATTGCAGTCCGCCTTTTAAACCTGACTTAACATTTGGTCACAGGACGTTTGTCGATAAACGCGGCTCTTATGCCAAATGTTGCGTTACTGATGACAGAATATTACTAGGAAATAGTCGGTGTACTATTCTAAACAGCATTCAATCTAATATTCAAGAAATAAATCAACCTAGAATAGGTACTGTGCTGGCTCCAAATAATAATATTAATAGTTTACCAGAAGGACATTCCTTCGGAAAAGTGAAGGTTTCTGATAACCTCCCTGAGTGCTTAACGTTTTGTGATATTAATCCGAACAAAGATTTTTATAGAAAATGTTTAAAACATCTAAATACTCTTCGAAAATGTTTATCTGTTCGATTTTTGCCAACCTTTTTTCGTAAATTTTATTTAACAATTAAATTTCAAGACAAAGAAAAATCAGGCTGGCTACAAAAAAATATTGTTTACAATGAGTGTGCATTAAAACTTATACGATTTGATTCTGTGTTAATTGAACCGTTGCTATCTATATGGAAAGCGTTTGATGGAAGTCATATTGAATACAAAATATTTGTCCACATTATAAACTATAAAGAACCTTTACCAGATCTTCCCAAAATATTAGATTTACCCGAAGACTGCCTTGACTTCCGCACAACTTATACTGATATGGTAAGGCCTGGGCAAGAAGAAAACCATCTACCAATGGCGGGATTACCATCAGGACGATATTTTGATTTAGATTATCCTATAACACCAGAAAGATATTGTAAAGCGGATAGAACATGTTTACCTCAAGAATCTGATGTTAAATCTTGTCTTTGCCCAAGCATTTTAACACTTTTACATGTTAATCACAGAGACATGTATGCTAATCGTAGTCCAGAAATAATAAAAAAAGTTTTTGGAGGCGCTGGTGTGTCTTTGAGTGAAGAAATATTTAATAACGTTTGGGAAGAAGCAAAGAAATATCATTCCGAAGGACTAGTGTGTTATGAAACATTTCGTAGAGCCTTAGATGCTTACACAAAAAATAAGAAATAAAATTACAAATACAGAATTATTTAATTTTATTCCTTGTCAAAATACGTAATTTAATGGTCTCAAGTGATAAAAACAGAAACTAGTTTTATGATTTTGTTTTACCCCTTGATTATAACTTAAGCCTTCAGAAATTCCTCAAAAGCTTGTCGATATTTTCCCTGTGGATCATAGTAAGCAACAAGTTCTTTCCAGATTTGAGGGTGCTTTAGCTTTACTTCTTTTACTAACTGCCGTCCCATTTGCTTTTGTTTTTCAGTACATTTGGCACATCCCGTATCCAACGCTTCAGGGAGCTTATCTAAAAACATAAATATATATTTATATTATTATTTTAGTGAAATATAAGGAAGACCTTTTAATATGTAAAAATATTGAGTTTAATAATTATACTGATTTTATAATAATAATCCAATTGTAATTTTGAATTTGTAATATAATTGTTTTGCCCTCCTGATTTGATTAGGAGAGCTAAAGATGAAATAGACACGACTAATGTCTGACTGTATACTCTAACAATAATCACGAAATAGTTTAGAAAAATAAAACAAATATGAAATATGTCTATGTTTAAGTATTTAGTAGTATTAGTTTCAAATAAATCAAACCTCAAGAAGTGTGTCAAAATTTTGGAAAATCGTTGGAAATTTTATTTAGTTTGTTCATAGGTGAGTTTAATAAAAACATATTAAAATTTTTCAAGACTATTCAATAAAAACATATTATTATGCTTTTATTATGTATACATATGTATTTATTTCTATATCTAGAAGAAAGTAATTTATTTTACCTTTAAGTTTTTTGACTTCAGGAGTACAGGGTCCCTTATTGATTAAACACTTAGAATAAGACGTTAAAAGTCTTTCATTGCCCAAAACTTCAGAAAGATCTATATTATCGTTGGAAGAGTCATATTTCTCTTCAGCGAAGACCAATGCGATGGCACAGAATAAAAGAATGATCTTCATAGTGTAGTTCGATAAAATACAACAAAGTGTAAATTACAAAGAGATATGATCGGAAAAACTACTGTTTCTGTATATATATGGCTTACCACTTATTTCTAGGAAATACCGGCAAAGGCAAATATGTTTTAATAATTATCTAACAAGTTAATCTGGCCTTGTTATGGCGACGCATTATAATCTAATATAGAACTGCATTTTCATGTTAAGATATCAATTGGTTATTATTCCATCTTGTGGTCAGTGGAAATATACAGATTTTTTTTTATCATCAGTAAGTAGGGGGAACTTGGACCTATTGTTAAGACATTCCGTTTCTATTAAGACACTTCCTTTCCCCATTTGTCGGTGAATTCTGGAGGCATTGCCTGTTGAGTGGCGGAACTCAACGCCGCTCAGTCTACCGCTCAATATACTGATGATTAAAAAAAAGAAAAACAAATATTCTAAACAATTTATTTTTATTTTATAAATGCATCTTAATAATACCTGTCTAACTTAATTATATATCAAATGACGACAACATTTTGATTAAAAAGCCTCATGTAGGATATTCAATTAATCATGAATATTCTGCAAAAGCAAATTTTTGAACATTTTTTAAAAGTCCCTTTAAAAATTATCAAAAAATCCTGCTGTCATTTGTATAATAAGATAGTAAACTAAATTTAAATATAACTTATTAACTAAACACCAGTAACTAAAAAGGAATATAACGCGGCCCTATTTGCTTGCGTTGGATCATATTTATCCAGGAGTTCTAGGAAACGAGGTTCACTCTTTGACTTGATGCCGAGAAGCAGTTTGCGGACAACAGCTTTTTGTTTGGACGAGCATCGACCGCATGCAGTTGTTAAAGTTTCTGGTAGAGCACCTATGAAATATAAAAATTGCATGGTATTTATTTATTACAGGTCAGTCGTGGCATACGCGTGCGGCTGTAAACGCGACGGTGAGGGTTCGATTCTTATTCGGGGGAATGAACTATTAATATATTAATTTCTTTGCTGTGGTAATAAGACAGAGGGTAGGCAGAGGCAACCTGGGAACATAGTATTAAGACAATCCGCTCCCCATTTTCGATGAACTGTCGAGGAATTGCATGTTGAGGCGGAACTCAAATCCATACTTTTGCTTCGGTACCAGAGCGAAGAAATAAAAACATTGATAAATAATAACCCATTCTCCTGAGCGGGAATCGAACTCACAATCACCACACATACGCTTGTGCCCCTAAGTGGCGCGACAACCTCCGCGAATAACAAACTATCTAAAATAACTTTACTAAACGGATAATAAATCATCAGCATCACGCACACAGCAAGGTAGGCAGAGGGAACCTTGTGTTAAGATTCTCCATTCCCCACTTTCCGCCGAAATCTGGATAAATTGCGTGTTGAGTGGCGAAACTCAACGCCGCGCTTTGCCTCGACACCAGTGCGAAGAAATGAAAATATAAATTTAAATAAATATTTCATGTCCTCGAGTGGGGATCGAACCCACAACCAGTCGATTTAGCAGACACACTTTGTGTCTCGTAATAAACACATAAATCATAATTATATGGTATTAAATAAATAACCAACACGTTAAGAAAACGATGGTACTCACGCTTGAAGTTCTTGCCATCCTTAGTACAAGGTCCTTTGTCCATGACACACTTGTAATAGGCGAGGAGTATTCTTTCGTTTTGTATTATAGAATCTGCATTAAAGTTGTCATATTTGTTCACAAACTGTTGGTACTGTTGTGCCGCACAGGATGCCACCACCGTCAGCGCACATACAAATAGAAACCAGTTATTCATTTCCTGAAGTGAAAGAAATTAAATTTGTAAGAAAAATTATTAAAAAAAATCGTAGTTACTTATTGTTTTTATTTTTTTTTAAATATATTACGAAGATCGTATTATTCAGATGACACTTAAGGCATTACGTGTTGAGTGGCGAAGTTCAACGCCGCACTTTGTCTATTTGGCAGAGCAAGGAAATGAAAATGTTAAGTAGATTGGAATTTGAACCCACAACCGAGGGGTTTCCAGTCGCGCGCTTGTGCCCCACGACGGCCTTGCACTGATGTTAGAAGAGTTAGATATTAGGACATTTTTAAATTATAGAACGTTTTATGCAACGCGATAGTTGTGAGTTCGAATATTGGTTGGTTTAAAAAGGTAAATAGTGTTAAACAAATTGCGGTAAAATTTAACAAACCATTATGCGACATTTTTAGATTAAATTTGGCAAAGAGTCGGGATCGTAGTCACTTATTATTATACTTAAACATAAATAATAATATTGTATACTATGTATTATACTTGGAAATAAAACATTTTTTAACAAAAATTGATAAAACATATATGACTTTCACGGATTGTTAGAAATGGACCTTATAAAATAAAGCACCAGCTTTCAAATAAAGAAAGAATCATCAAAATCGGTCCACCTAGTCGAAAGTGCAGATGTAACAAGAATAAAAAAAATATTCGAAAACCTCCTCCTTTTACAGAAGTTGGTTAAAAATAGATATTAATAACATCACATTTAAGAAATTCTATAATTGCGCTTTGACACTACAATTACACGGTTTTAAATAACATTTATCTAGAAGTATGTAGCAATTAATCATGTTATTTGCTTAAGATAATAAATAACAGTATAAGTGAATAAAAACACTTAATTAATTATAAAATCTCGAATTAATTAACATGTATCAATTAAATAAAAATAAATATTACATAAAGATTTTTTTAAATTAAATATAATTTGTATTAATAACATTTTTCCAACATACTATTTTAAAATATAGATATTTCCCAAATATCTATTTAATACATCAATTTGAACATAATATTCACGATCATCTAACTGTATAGTATACTTAATTCGAACTTTGGCAGAACAAAAAACCAATTTCAATAGTAACCCGGTCAGCGCTACTTTCTTTCGTATTTACTTTCTAGGCTTAGTAAAAATTCGGTACTCACGGTACTATCGGATGAAAGTGTGGAAGTCGTTGGAGTCCTTCTCTGGCGGCGGCCAACGTCGTTGTGATAGTGGGGTGGCATTTCTCTAAAGTCCAAACCAGTCCCAGATCGTGGAAGAGGTCGATATAACGGAACGCATACAAAACGATATGCCCGGAATCGAAGAAAGTGGACGGAAAGGCCGCGTTGTAAAGTCAATGTTTATTGCTTCTCGTTATCTTTTTTCACTTATGTTGTTATGTTGCACTGGTGTATTAGAATTTTTAAATTTATTTATCTGTATTTATTTCTTATTGGTGGAAATTGGATTAGATTTTTAATTTAATAAAAAAATATTTAAAAAATTTGAAGATTAAAGTGTTAATAATAATTAATACTGTAGACCCTGCATTATTATAACAGTAGAGCATTGAGCATCGATTTTTACAAAAATCTATTATCACAATACAACATATGATTCCCTAATAAATATTTACATTTTTAAGGTTTATCCTTTTCCTATCTATTATATAATATATTAATAACTAGCGGCTCGCCCACGGCTTCGCCCGCTTAAAATACATGATTATTGGCTTAATAAGCAGAATTGATTGAGAACTATAATAACTTCTAATATGATTTTTTACGACATTATCGTCAAAGAATTTTTGATTGTTTTAAATAAAAAAATACGACCATTGTTGATATTTGATATTTATAAAATATACATAAAGCTAATTATTAATTACACGTATATATTTTTGTAACTTTATGTTCTTTTTACCTATATAATGTACTCTGTTAAATGTGCTAATGTCAGTGAATAATTTAATTTATTCATTCAGAAACAGCCTTAAATGTTAAATTATTGACTTGAAGGATTCATAATATTCATTGTAAAATAACTGTAATAATTGCATTAACTCCTGTACAGTTTTTAAATTAGTTACATATATTATATGAACGAACTTCTTTCAAATGACGATAACTTTTTTTTAATGAACCGATTTTGATGTCCTAAACTTTAGTAGTTAAGTTGAGTTAAAACAAAGCAATTGGTGAAATTTTCAAGTAAATCGGTTCAGTACTTTCAGAGAAAAATGCGGACAAAAATATGTCGACAGACAGACAGACAAGAAATTCAAAAAAAATCTTTTTGCTTTCTATTATTCTTTTTAAGTGTCCCTCTATCCATTTCAGACAAAATTACTAAATGTACAGACAAAATATTTTTACTGTTTTATTATATAATAGAGAGGAGATAGAGATAATAAAATCAGTATATTAAGACTATATATAATTTACTTCTAGGATTCTTAATTAACTTGATACGATTTTTAACTAGTTTTATGAAATGTAGACCACACATTTAGTTTACTTATATACATACATTGAAAGTAGAGCTTAAATATTTTGCATCAATTAATTAAATTGTAACAATTTTGATGACATATTTGGAAACTACAAACAAAAAAAATGAAGTTATTGTCTTTTGTTTATTTTAGTTTTATTTTAGGCCAGTCGTGGCGCAGAGGCACAAAGTGTGACTGTAAGATCGACTGGTTGTGGGTTCGATCCCGACACAAGGAGATGAAATATTTATTTACATTTATGTTTTCATTTCTTCGCTCTGGTGTCGAGGTAAAGCGCGGCGTTGAATTCCGCCACTCAACACGCAATGCCTCCAGAACTCGGCGGGAAGTGGGAAACGGAGTGTCTTAACACTAGGTTCCCTCTGCCTACCTTGCTGTGTGCGGGATACAGCGTGAAGCTGATTTGATTTGTTTATTTTAGGATATAGTAGATATGGTTTTTCTACGGGCTATTTCAACGAATTAACCCGTAGAACATGTTGTTTACTTCAAAGTAAACGTATATATATATAGTAACTGTAAAGCAAATATAAATGTATTAGCTATCCTATACGAGACTTCCTGTAACCAAGACAACATTTCTTGGTAAAATGGTAAAAGTTATTTTTTTACCAACTGCAGTGGAATGGATTTTAAAGAAATGTAAACAGGTTTGAAAAGTCATTATACTCGACCATCAACACCCATTGGGTTGTTTATATTGAATCCTTAAATATTTTTTATTCCATTTCTTTGTTTCGGCCATCGCGATGTGACTCACGAAGCAAATTATAAAGCAAACGAATGAACGACAATTTTTGTAGAGTTAGTTCTTTTATAGGAAATATTAAATAATTTATTTGACTTTATTATTAATTCAATTTGGTAATTATTTATTTTCGTAATTTGGTGAAATTAGTTGGTTTAACTAATTTTATTAACTTGAGGCCAGTCGTGGCGCAGGGACACTAAGTGTGACTGTATAACCGACTGGTTGTGAGTTCGATCCCCATTCGAGGAGATGAAATATTTACTTAAATTTATATTTTTATTTCTTCGCTCTGGTATCGAGGCAACGCGCGGCGTTGAGTTCTGCCACTCAACATGCAATGCCTCCAGAATTCGGCAGAAAGTGGGGAATGGAGTGTCTTAACACTAGGTTCCCTCTGCCTACCCTGCTGTGAGCGTGATACAACGTGAAGCTGAATTTATTTTATTTAATATAGAACACGATCGGGTACTGTCGTTTCTAGCTACTACTTACTACACATATTGTTATTTTAAACAAAAGTGAAAATACCAAACAATAGGGATAACATTTATCACCTTATCACCAATGACAAAAAAAATTAAGCAACTACCTACAGTAGCCATATTTGACACAAAAAAATGGTTTATTTTACAACATCATATTTTGTTTACTTTCTAGGTTCTAATCTAGGTTATTCTATCAAATCTCGTATGTATTGCTAGGAATAGTTTATAATTTAGAGTTTTTCAATTTGAACTATTTTTTTAAAAGTTTATTTTTTTCTGCGGAACCACACTAGTAACTACAATATAGTATCTAAGTAGTTAGACCGGGTAAAAATGTAATTCTATATTCGAACCTCCCTATTGAATTTCTTTTGAACTAGCTCTGTATTTTTTAAAAAGGTCCAAGTAAAGAAAAGATGTAGATATGAAATATGTGTGTATCTTCCTGCCCTTAATACAATTAATTATTATTTTTATTTCTTTTTTTTAACTTCACGCTGTATCTAGCACATAGCATGGTAGAAAGAGGGAAACGAGAAAAGGAACCTAGTGTTAAGACACTTCCGTTCTCCACTTTCCGCCGAATTCTGGAGACATTGTGTCTTGAGTAGCAGAATTTAATATATTTATTTAGGTACACAGATAATAATCTATTGTTGAGACCATCTAGTCAGTAGACTTCCATAAAAAAAATTGATAAAACATATTTTTTTTAATTATAGGTAATAAAAATGCTGGAGTTACACCTTTTCAACATTTACAACATAAAATATTCGAACTTACAACCATGACGTTCACCTATGTGCTTGTGGTACAATAGCGTCAGTTCTTTTTTACTATTCCAAATAAAAAAATATATACAGCTTTCGATCAAATAAGAAGAATTGTTTGAATGATATCTAGATTAAATTTTCTTTTATTAATTAACTTATGTACCTAATATTTTTCTAATCTAAAGTAACATATATGCAAAACGTGCATTAAAGAAAGAGTTTAGCTGTTTCCTGTGTTTTATGAATATAAAATTTTGGAAAATTCAAATATTTGAAATTCATCTATAACTGTATATAGATAAAAATTAAGATAATATAAAATAAATCATTATTTTATATATTACATTTGATTTTTTTTTAGTATGACATATACGTTTAGCAGAGTAGGCAGAGGGATCTAGTGTCCAGACACTCCATACTCCACTTTCCAACCGAATTCGAAATATTATGATGAATGCCAAAACCGAACGCTGCTCTTAGTCGGTCATACTGAGGAAAAGAACATAATTAATTCCCTCGAGTGGGATTTAAGCTACAGCCTTTGCAATCGATGATATCCTATGGCACTACAATAAGGAACTTTTATCTTTAAAAATTTAAAATTAAATCAGCTTCACGCTGTATCCCGCACACAGCAGGGTAGGCAGAGGGAACCTAGTGTTAAGACACTCCGTTCCCCACTTTCTGCCGAATTCTGGAGGCATTGCGTGTTGAGTGGCAGAACTCAACGCCGCGCTTAACCTCGACACCAGAGCGAAGAAATGGAAATATAAATTTTAGTAAATATTTCATCTCTTCGAGTGGGACAACCAGTTGGTTTTGCAGTCACAGCTCGTGCCGCTGCGCCACGACCGGCCTCTTTTATCTTTATTGTTTTTTTAATTTATTTATCAAAATATTAAAAAAAAGTTGAAATGATTTTCTATTGAGTAGGATATTTTGCACACCTACAATAATTTTATAGCAATTACTTTCTTATAATATTTGTCTCTAAGTTTTAGAACTATGCACATATATTTAATACAAGTGTAATAAACTAGCATGTGAATTTGCAATCAATAATCCTAATCCTATTAAATTGAAACTAAACTAGTAAAATGCGACTGGTTTTGGGTTCGATTCCTACTCGAGGAAATGAAATATTTATTTACATTTCTTCGCTCTGGTGTGGAACTCTGGTGGCAAAGAGCAGAATTGAGTTCCGCCACTCAAAATGTAATATCTTCAGAATTCGGAGGAAATTGGGGAACGGAGTGTCTTAATAGTAGGTTCCCTCTGCCTAGGGTAGGTAGGCTACGTACTTTATTGTACACCACAAAATAAAGAGAAGTAAAAGAAAAATAATTTACGGCCTTATCGCTATAAGCGATCTCTGCCAGGCAACCTTAAGGTGTAGAAGTATGTAAATCGGTAGGCGCTGTGCTTGCTTAATATATTTATTCATACATAAATACATACGTATATACGCAATAGTACACATATACTAATATTATGTTGTATAGTATAATTGATTATCATAAAATATATTTAATTTCTAATATTTACAAATAAATATAAATACGTTCACGTTAGTTGATTAAGGAAGGATATAACAGCTTAAATATGTTCTAATACATCAAATTATTATTATAAGTATTATACAAAAGAAGATTAGAGAGCCAAGTGTGCTTTTAGCAGAGATTTAAAATGTTTGAGGCCCTTAGAGCGTCTAATATTGATAGGGAGGGAATTCCATAATCTAGGAGCCATGACAGTAAAGGAGTTGGTGAAATAAGAAGAGGATTGTGAGGGAATTTTGAGGATAAGATTTTCTTGAGGTCAGAGGGAACGAGCGTGATACTAGGTTGCATAAAAAATGCTTATATTAATATTATATTTTTTGGTCACTAATCTATCTATAAGCATATATAGATATTTGTACTTGTAGCCGTGCGATCTTTCCTTACAAAGCATTTTGACCCAACCGACTAATTAACGTTACTTCACATTTCCTTTATTTTTGTATTCAATTTTCTACAATGATAGATATCATTTAGGAAAAAGAAAATGACTTCCGTTCTAAAATTAGATCATAATACGCGTTTTTAATATTATTTTCAATTATTTTACCATTGCTATGTTTTATTACATAAAAGTCAAAACGATTTTTAATGTGAATACAGTATTTACATAACCACTAGTTGCTGTTCGCAACTTCATTTGCGTGGACCAATTTCCATTCCAGAAGTAGGTGCTTCTGTATTTAAATTGGAAAAGGATTTTAAATAAAAAATTACAATGACTGTCCTGTCCAGACGTTATAACTACACAGTAAAAAAACATTGAAATCCGTGCACTAGTTCTAAACATATACGTTTACAAACAAACATTCATACTCTGTTACTTTTTCTGTCACCTTGATGTTTTTTTTTAACCTAGTGTTAAGACAATCCGTTCCCCACTTTCTGCCGAATTCTGGAGGCATTGTGTGTTGAGTGGCAGAACTCAACGCCGCGCTTTGCCTCGACACCAGAGCGAAGAAATGGAAATATAAATTTAAGTAAATATTTCATCTCCTCGAGTGGGGATCGAACCCACAACCAGTCGGTTTTATAGTCACACCTCGTGTCGCTGCGCCACGACTGGCCTCAAAATTATTTTTTAATTAAAATATTTAATGCACAAACATACTTTATCTACTTTTATAATAAATGAAAAATAAAATGATGTAGTCCGAGGGACGGATTATGGTTTAACCAACATTTTCAATCGTCAATTTATTTTAATTGTATTTTTATGGTTCCTTCTAGTTCAAAATTAAAAATTTCATCATGAGAAAAGTTAACTTTGACTAGTTTAGCTTTTGTAATACTTAAATAAAAAAAAATAAAAAAATCAGCTTCACGCTGTATCCCGCACACAGCAGGGTAGGCAGAGGGAACCTAGTGTTAAGACACTCCGTTCCCCACTTTCTGCCGAATTCTGGAGGCATTGCGTGTTGAGTGGCAGAACTCAACGCCGCGCTTAAACTCGACACCAGAGCGAAGAAATGAAAATATAAATTTAAGTAAATATTTCATCTCCTGGATCGAACCTACTACTTAAATATAAAACGCCAAATACGTAAATTGTGGGCGACATATCGAATGCACCATCCGCGTTCGTCTAGTGAGACTGTATATCCCGCGTAGGTGTGGCAGTCGGGGCTTTTTGAATGATAAGAACCTCCATAACCTCGAGATATGCAGTCATAGAGAAAAGATTGAAGTGGTAACAGTTGACAAAGGCTTTACTCCTCTTTCCTTGGGTAAAGGGAACTGGCGTAGGCCTGTAATATTTACTACTTCTTACTAGGATGGCTGAGTGGAAGAGCAAGGAGATGCATGGTAGATTCCATAAAGCCCTAGTGGGACCGGACATGGATACTGCTTCCTCCTTATCTTGGTTATAGTTCGGGAAGCATTTCGGGGAAACTGAAGGTTTTGTTTGTGCAATTATGGACGAATTTATCAAGGCCAGGAACTACCAGAGATATATTTTGAAAGATAGCACTATCGACATCTATTGGACATGTCATCGAAATGGGGAGTCCCTCAGACATATTTCTCTGGTAGTTCTCATCTTGCTAATGGTGAGTATTTGTATAGACACAATTAAGTAGCCAAGATAGTACAACAGCAACTTGTTCTTCAATTTGGCCTTGTTGAATTAGAGGTGCCTTACTATAGGTACAAGCCCATATCTGTTCATAAAAATAACAGTGCTTTATTCTACTGGGATCGTTCTATTATTACTGACTATATATATACTATATTTTTGCCTACGCCTTATTTCGAAATCGAGCCGTAGGTATTGGCGGCAAAGTTCAAAGTTGATTAACCTTTAGTAGTATTTTTGTAGTACTATGTGTTTACGTTATTGGTATATATGCGTAGCTGCGTCACACGAAATACAGGTATGGATGAACATCGTGAAATGAAAAAAAATCCTACATCTAAACTGTTGAGGTATCTTGATTAATTTCTTTATATATGGGCTTAAAATATTGTACCCTATATGCTGTTCCAGTAAAAGGAGCGCTGACACCTCCACCCTGTATATAGTATTCACAGATACTTATTGCGACTATAGAGGCTCTGACATTTGTATGGTGTCCCGAGGCTACCCGAGTCCTCCTGGTCTGGTCCTCAGAGGTCCTATATGTCCGAAAGGAAAACTAGAATTTTTAGGCCAAAAAGTATTTTTACATGCATGCAAACAGACGTTGTACGTACTAAAACTTAAATTGGAAATTTATTTTCACTTACTGTATTTTACTTTATTACATAAGATCCTTATATTTTTAAATTTTAAAATATTAAATGATGGGTTTTAATTATTAAAATATCTCAAGTTCAATCCAACATCAACTCCTGTACTATATAATCGAAATAAATAATATTTTAAATAGTAATTATAAAAATTGACATGTTCCGTTTATATTTAATGTATATATGGGTACATATCATATTTTATTTATCTTTCTATTTGAAGAGTAAATTTTACTAGCAAGTAAGTATTAAACTAAAATATATTTTATTTCACTTCTAATAGAGCTATTGAAATTCCTTCTGTAGGCAACTTCTTTTTATTTCTAAAGTCTTTACTTTTCTTTTTTTATTCCTTAAATCATTTAGAAGAGTCATCAAACATATTTATTTGCTAATCATAGCTGTTATATAACAAGATAATATTTTTAATGAAACTATTTAACTATCCGTGGTCACGGATTACTGCAAAGAGTTCGAAACATCGGGTTTCCAAAAATGTTTAATACTAAATATACGCGATAAATCCGCTTAAATAGTTTTATTTAAAATGTATAATAATCGTTAAAATCAAAGATCTTAATAAGAAATAAATTTAATATTTTTTATTCGCCTTTTCAGCCAGTTTACACTCATTTCTCCATGATTTTCCTCTCAAAATGTATGTCATACATTTGATAACGTAACATTTTATAATAATAAAATAAAATATTTTAAGTGTCATTTAAAACCAAAGTTAAAATATAAAAATCATTTTAATCAGTTCTTTAATTATTTCGTCTCGAGTGTGTTAGTTGAGCACAAATTGAGTTTACCAATGATACGGAGTATGGAAAACACACAATGGCAAACATCTAATTTGACACAAAATTTAAAAAACGGACATTTTCTTATTATTTTTTATAGGCAATTTTGTATCTAGATCTCTTTTTCACATTATTTCTCATATTGTGTAATGTTTTATCTTTTATAACCGTATTCTGCAAAAGGAAGAAGTTATGGTATGGTTCTTTGATTTATGGCATTCAGGAAGAAGTTATCAATTCCACTGTAATTGTAATACATAAGGGTATTCAGGGGTAGTTTGAGGAAATTAGGTTTTGGTTTTGGGATCCGGCTGAAATTGAAAAAGGTCGGTTTTTTTTGTTATATTTATAATGACTACCGTACAACCTCCTTTGTCCGTTTCCATACTACATGATATTAGCGAAGTGATTGGTGCTCAACTGGCAAGTTCGGTACGCCATAAACAAAGAATAGAAGAGAACAGAACAGAACAGAAAACTGGCACTTGGCACTTTTATTTATTTTTTTCAGACTTGCCGAATTTTTTACCAACATTTAACATAATAAGAAAAGAATAGGAAACTATATCAAAAATGTTGGTGCCATACTTGATTTTATTAGTAACTATGGCATACACAATAGAATGCTACGACGAAAAGTTTAACAAAATTGATGTTGACAAAGTTATAAATGATGAAACATTGTTTAATTCCTACTTAAATTGCTTTCTGGATAAAGGTCCCTGTACTGAAGAATACGCAGCAGAATTCAAAGGTTTTTATTATTTTTAATGAAAATTTTAAAATGGATGTACGCAGAAGGATTCCAGTACAGACAGACACTCTATTCCCTATTTTCCGTGTTACTTATGGACTTACGGTTCAGTGGCAGAACTCAACACCGCGCTTTGCCTCCACACCAGAGCGAAGAAATTATAATTTTAAATATTTCATTTCCTCGAGTGGGTGCCGAACCCACAATCTGTCGCGTTTATAGTCACGAGCTTGGGCTCGTGCGCCTCGACTGGCCTGTTTGATGGTTTCGAAGTATATCTTTAACTGACTGACGTATAATATTAATTTTTATTCTTAGATATTTTACCCGAACTTTTATCGGACGCGTGCGCAAAGTGTTCCAAGTTACAGAAGAATAACGTAAGAAAAGTATTCAAAGAAATGTATGATAAGAGGACCGATGTTTTAGCGGATTTCGAAAAAAAATATGACCCGAAAGGTGAAAACAAGGCAAATTTTTTAGCAATACTACAAAGCAAGGACGACTGAAGATTGGATGAAAACACTCATATGTTAGCTCAAATACGACATGGCGACGACGTTTGTATATATATTAAATAATAAATATTTAATTTTTGTCTTTTTTTTAGTTATTATTCTTAATATTTTTAAATTTATTAAAGGATCTATAATATAAATATTCCATTCTTCGTATAGCTCCAAGTAAAAATAATTTTAATAAAATGAAGATATTCATTTAAATAATGTATATCTCCTAATAAATCGATGTATACACCTAATTAAAAGTTCAGCTAAAAGTTTAGCTGCATTTGCATTTAAGGCAAACATTTATATATTTATATATTTATTAACATTATAAATTATATTCTTTTTGCAAAATTCAATCAAAAAAAGCGGCGTTAGGTAGATATAAGTTTAACGTATCTGTCTGTCTGTTTGTCTATAGCTCCTGAATTGATGAACCGATTGAGTCCGGATTTTTAATCTAAAGAAGCCTAGTCCATTTTGCACTTGTAAATCTTTACCTACTAAAAAATTCAGCTAAAAGTAACGGTTGGTACCTTTACTTTTCTGTGGTCGACTTCTTATTTATTTCTGTATTACATGCAAATTACAATGCCGCATGATCAAATAATATTATAAAAGTTGTACTCAATAATATATAAGTGCAATTTGAACCCTTAATCATCAACTGCAGTCAGGTACGTTGCGTTACACTTTACGCCTGACTAATTATACCTAATATTTATGGTTTCAAGTATCTCTCTTGTAAAAATATATTAGAACTAGCATTCACTAGTGACTTTGTCCTTTTTAACATATGAATATAACTAAGATTTATGTACAGACACCGTGGCCAGTCGTGGCACATGGGCACATGCGTGTGACGGTAAACACGACAGGTTGTCGGTTCGATTCCCACTCAAGGAAATGAAATATTTAATTTCTTCGCTCTGGTGTCGAGGCAACGAGCGCGGCTTTGAATTCCGCTATACCTTTACACCGTGCCTTCAACACGCAATGCGTTTAGAATTTAGCAGAAATAGGAGATCGTAGTGTCCTTACACTAGGTTCCCTCTGGGTGTACTACATGCGAGGTACAGCGGGAAGCTAATAAAAATGTATGCCATATTGTAAGTTTCCGAGGCAAGGACTCTGACCACAGCTATAGACGGTTACATCAAACCAACGATTAGTGTTTTGTAAGATAGCCTTTCTCGAGAAATGGAATATACAACAAAAAAAATTGTTCATTTCAAACCAGTTCTTCTTGAGATAAGTGCGTTCAATCAGACAAACGTCTGCTTTATAATATTAGTGTAGAGTATAGACAAGTAGTATAGAAGTATAAATAAATTATAGATATGTTGAGGGCAGTCGTGTTGCAGCAGCACAAAGTGTGATTGTAAAATCGACGGGTTGCGGGTTCGATCCCCACTCGAGGAGATGAAATATTTATTTAAATTTATATTTCCATTTCTTCGCTCTGGTGTCGAGGCAAAGTGCGGCGTTGAGTTCCGCCACTCAACACGCATTGTCTCCGGAATTCGGCGGAAAGTGGGGAACAGAGTGTCTTAACATTAGGTTCCCTCTACCAATCCTGCTGTGTGTGGAATACAGCGTGAAGCTAATTTTAGATTTTTATTAATATATTGAATAAATGTAAAATGCAAAAAGATTACGTATGTATATATTCACAACCAAAACTACTCATATAAAATATTGCAAATAAAATGGATATTTGCGATATCTTTCTAGTTTATTAAGAATTAGTTAAACATTTCATACATCATTTCTATGAACGGACGCTTAAAACGATTTGAACGAAAATACCCAGCGGAGATTGAAGGCGTTATACAACGACGTTACGTCATATTGCAATACTGCGCAACCGACCCGGCGACATACAAACACACATGCAACTAGTTCTTACTTGCCACATTCGTACCCACTTCGGTGAAATAGTATAAAATAGGATTAGCTAGTAAAATTTAAAGAATATTGAATTTCTACTTTTTATTGTAAATATACTTAATTTAAAATTCAAAATGTCGTAGTGTCGCTGGGCGATTTTCAGTCACGGAAATGAATTATCATTTATTAATATTTTATTATTTTCACTCTACCAAGTACAAACGCAAAAACGCGGTGTTGAGTTCCGCCACTCAAGACGCAAAAAAGCTTCGAAAATTCAGTAGAAAGTGGTGAACGGAATATCTTAACTCCAGAGTCACCCTGCCTTCCCAGTTATATGCGGGATACAGCGTGAAGCTGCAAAAAAGCCGTATTTTACAAGAAGATACTTAAGCGTTATCTCTGGTGAATATTGTGTTTACGTAGAATATCCACTATAATACGAAATTTGTATTTTCTACTATTTTCTAGGATCGTAAAATAATATTAGGTTATTTAAAGAAAAAATAATAATAATTTTCTTTTGAGAAACACCTATGACCCATATGTTTGTAGCAATCACTTAAAAATACCTTAAATTTTTATTTAAAAATACCTTAAAAATACCTTTAAATATTAATAAATTTTATTTGTTATAACCCGAGAACGCGAGAACCCGAGAAATGTTTATTCGTTTTTCAGCTTCACGTTTTTTCCCTGTACCTATTGTGGTAAACAGAGTAGTGTAAAGACACTCTGCTCTCAACATTTTTAAGTAAAATGGAGTTAAATAATCAATAATACAAAAATGCAATAATTACTAGTTTTATTCATTAAAATCAGTCAACACCAATAGAAAATAAATAACTTTATGCCATTTACATTGAAATGCTCTCCGGAGACTAACAAATATCACGCATCGTGTCACTTATCCTAATAAAAATCTACCATTTTCTATCTTTTCTTTTGTCTTATTTTGATATAAGTAAATTTAAATTTAGTCATCTATATTAAGAATAATAGTAAGAAATTAACTCTTGATAAATTTATCAAAGTTGTCACGGTGTTTGCCACTGGGATCGTTTTTCTGAACGAGCTCCTCCCAATATTTGGGGAATTTCTCTTGGATGGCTCTGATCACTTTTTTAATGTTAACCTTTTGCTTCTCTGTGCATTTACCGCATACTGTCTCCACTGCTTCAGGTAAAGTTTCTAAAATATGAATGAAAAATATTTATAATCAACCAATCAGAAATTTTAAAAGTTTGGTAGTTTGGTCCGTATGTATAAATCACTCTCAAGTTTGAGATCGATCTTGAGATGCCGTTTTCATTTGTCGATACGTAACTTATGAATGAAAACGGTGTCTCAAGATCGATCTCAGTCTTGAGAGGGGTTTATAAACACGGGCATTAAAGTTGCAAGAATTGAAACAATGTAAAAATGTCACAATATTTATAGATTTTTCAAGGCTGCAACACAAAACCTTGACCTCGACCTTTTTATGCAATTATCAGGCGATTCTGTCCTGAGCCTCTTAACATGCAGTATACGTGTTACTTAGTAAGCATTGGGCATCCAATGTTGTATGAGTGTGGGTAAATATTATTGGTCAAAGGATGTTGAAAGGATTTTGTTAAGCAAATATTTACTTTATTATTAACGGAAATAAATATGCAATTTAGTAGGTTAACTAATTTGAGGCCAGTGGTGTGGTGTTGGTTTCGATTTCCACTCGGGGAAAATGAAATATTTAATAGTTTCATTTCTCCAGTTGAATTCTACCCCTCAACACGCAATGGCTCCGAAATTCGACCAAAAGTGATGAGCGAAGCGAAGTGTCTTAACACTGAATCTAAATAAATAAATAAACACACTCCCTCTGCCTACCCTGCTACATGCGGACTACAGTGTGAAGCTGAAAAGAAAAGTGATTTGTCATAAGGAAAACAATAAATATCAATGAAAGAAACAAATCTACACTTACTTTTGAAGTCTGATCCTTCTGCAGTACATCTGCCTTTATCTAAAAAGCAGTTAATGTATGATTTTAGCAGTCTCTCGTTTGTTACAAGGGTCTCGACATCGAAATTATCATATTTAGCATTATATTTTTCTCCGGCAAATGCTGACAGGACCAGACACGATAGTACGATTAAGAATTTCATTTTTAATTATCTGAAAATAGTTTACAAAAATTTATAGTTTATTTATAACATTTGCACAAAACTAAAATTAAATTAATGAAAACGATGTTAGGCTGTGTGTATCGATAGATGGTTTTATACGATTAAAAACACAATGAAATAAAATTGCTGTGATCAGAATAATAATAGTATACTTAGTGACTATACACACGTCGGCGATGGGGACCCACGTATTTTGAATTTATTATAATTTTCATAATATTATCGGTAGGTACTTTTATACAAATAATATTAAGAAAATTAATAAACAAATTTATAAATTAAATAGTAAAAATATGTATCTAATCTATGTTTGCAATTAAAACGTGTAAATTCCTTAGTAGATATTAAAAAATCAACGATTTGATTAAACTATTTGGTGTAATTTAAGGAAAATCTATATAAAAAGACCCGTTGTTGCTTTTACAAGTAAAAAAATAATATTCACATAATAAAAACAAAAAAAAATATCATGAGCCCAATCCGAAAGTATGACACCGGGTTACGAGAGCATTGTGCCCAGCCCAGTTACGCAACACTATCACAATCCGATTGCCGTTGACACTGATTGTAGTATGCAGTTCGTTCACCCACCTTTTACTCTCTATAGGACCCAAAGAACTAGTCGTCGCAGAAAGCGACAGTGCTTTTATATCGACGACCATTAAACCACCACCTTCGGTAGCTTGCAGGCCAAATAAAGCAAACGTACTTATACGACTCTAAACCTTTTGAAGTAACGAATAAACACTATTGTTTAGCCACTTATAGAATGATTGAGGACTGTCTTTGTTGTCGAAATCCATCATACGTACTGGTGAACATTACCAGGAAACCGAATTGAGTAATCCAAAATTCCCTGCAGTATGTCCAATATTGAAGAATTGTGTGGCAACAAATAGATTTTTCTTCATTATTGTTTTTTAGTAACAAATCTATTTCAGCTTAAGGTATCTTAATATTATGGTGTATGGTACATGTTTATATAATATACTTATTTTTAATCTATTTTTATTAGCTTCTATTTTGTAAGCGGTCTTGTTACAGAAATTTAACAAAATTCCTACGGTTCGATTAACTTAAAAATAGGCACGTGTGTTCGTATCTAATGACAATAGCACTGATCTGATTTGATCTGTAATAATTTTGCCCGGATGGCCAGGACATAGAGAGAGAAGAAATTAACCGTTTTTTTTAATTATTAAACTATTTTATGAATATTTCTTTTGTAAACGTCACTCCAATTTTTAAACGCGCAGTGTGGCAATGTCTGATTGTAGTAGGTGGGAGTTGTAATTTGGATATTCATTTGGAGAATTATTATAATATTCTTGCTCTTGCATTACACAGATCAATGTTGAACTCCGTGACAGAACGCGCTTTTTTTTATTTTGTCCGGAAAGTAAAAGATAGAGTCATATCTTCTATTATAATTTACTTAAAGAACAGTCAGCGATAATAAAATTAATAAAAAATATTTAATATGTTTAAATTATTAAGTAAATTATAATTAATTGTTGTTTATTTATGTCGCATAGGATGTTCTTATACATACTCCTATAAATAAAAATGAAGGGCCTATTTGTTATTTCAAAATAACCATGTTTTCTATGTACATATAGCTATTTACACGATAACAAAATACAAACAAACATTTTAAAATATTTGTCTATATGTCTGTTTTTCTATTCATCCGGGTTAATCTTCGGAACAGGTGAACTGATGTTTACGAGACTTTCATTGAAAAATAGGGGGCACTTTTTTCTCAAATTTATGGGGATCGGAATTTACGTGGAGACAATTGCTTTTCCCATGCACTAACACCTACCTAGATTAATGTGAAAATAATTTTTTTAAGCTTCCGTAATTTTAAGAAAAAAAACAATCCTTTAAGATCACTTCGTGGGCCATCAGGCCTAAGAAATTCTTAAGATATCGCGTTGAAATTCAGTTTGAAACAAAAGAAAATAGTATTAATTCCGCTAGTTCAAGTGAGGTATCAGATGTAAGGGCGCTGGTCAAGATATACTTGAATTTCAGAAAAAAATCGAGATCTCCAGTTTTTGTACGAAACCCTCAGTGGTCGAGCCCGACTCCCGCGGGTCTTTTATTAAATATGACATTTTTTGCATGTAAATTGAAACAAATATCCAAAAGACTTAATTACAGTCACACCATTACATGAATATGAAATATTAGGCGGGATACAGCGTGAGGCTAAATGTGTATATCTTATACTCGTGGCGCAGGGGCACAAAGTGTGACTGTAAAACCGACGGTTGTGGGTTCGATCCCCACTCGAAGAGATGAAATATTTACTTAAATTTATATTTCCATTTCTTCGCTCTGATGTCGAGAACAAGCACGACGTTGAGTTCTGCCAACACACGCAATGCCTCCAGAATTCGGCGGAAAGTGGGGAACGGAGTGTCTTAACACTAGGTTCCCTCTGCCTAATCTGCAGTGTGCGGGATACAGCGTGAAGCTGATTGAATTGATTTGATTTTATTTATTTTTTAAATAAAATATGCGGTAAATAGTGTAGATACTATAGGTAACCTACATTTATCACAATTACCATACAGGTTTGCCTTTTAATGGAAATAATCAGAGTTTAGTACAAAGATGGCTTTTTGAAGGTCCATAAATACTATTCAAAGTATTTTATAGAACATTGAAAATTGTTTACATTATAATATAAAATAATGTACCTATAGCTAAATGTATAGACGCAGTTAAGTAAGTGCTCTTAAGTTTCTCTGTTAAGTTCAATATTTAATAAATGAAAATTTGAATTTAGAAGAAAATTTTAAATTTTATGATTTCCGCCAGATGGACTCATAGGCAGTAGCAAGTGTCAGCGAAATTAAACAATAATAATAAAAATAAGAAGAAAAAAAGAAAATTGAATATTTCAAATTATGTCACAGTTATTTATTATAGTATTAAATCATTCTAGACTGTCATTAATACTTTAATGTGGATAAAAATATATCTTTACAAAGTATAAAATAAAATTATACATTTCATTTATTGATTTTAATAATATTTTAAATAAAATTAACATTAACTTAAATTAAAATTATCTTCACTGCTTACCCTGCTGCGAGATACACAGCAGCATAAGCTGAGAGAACTGGGAACCTAGTGTTAAGACACTCCGTTTCCATTAAGACACTACCGACTTTTCACCGGAGGCATTGCATGTTGAGTGGCGGAGCTCAAAGCAGCGCTTTGCCTCGATACCGAAGAAATGAGAATGTTAAATATTTCATTTCATCGAGTGGAAATCGAGCGTACAACCTGTCGCGTACAATCAGACGCGTGCACCCTAGTGCAACGACTTTATTTTCCACTTAATTCTGGAGACATTGCATGGTGAGCGGCGGAACTCGACACCAGAGCGTAGAAAATGGAAATATTAAATATTTAATCTGCAACTTACTGTCGCAAGTTGATTAAGTCGTACATCACCTCACTCCCAGACATCCCCTTTAAAAAAAGTATGCAATATTTCTAAAAGTAATCTTGACCATTTTTCACCTATTAATCGAATAATAAATTTATATTGAGGCCAGTTGTGGCGCAGTGGCACAAAGTGTGACTGTAAAATCGACTGGTTGTGGGTTCGATCCCCACTCGAGCAGATGAAATATTTACTTAAATTTATATTTCCATTTCTTCGCTCTGGTGTCGAGGACAAGCGCGGCGTTGAGTTCTGCCACTCAACACGCAATGCCTCCATAATTCGGCAGAAAGTGGGGAACGGAGTGTCTTAACATTAGGTCCCCTCTGCCTACCCTGCAGTGAGCGGGATACAGCGTGAAGCTGATTTATTTTTATTTATTCGATTAATAGGTGAAAATTGAAAGCCTGGAAATACAATGTACTTATAATTGCTTATTTAAATAAGTTTATAATTTTCATGAATCTGTCTAAATGTTTTTAATTGTTAATTTAATTATTTTTGTTTGTAAATTAACTTATTATTACATATTATTATCATTGGCATTTAATCACGGTTATTTTGTAAATGCTGTACATATCAGTAATTGATATAATATTTGTAACAAACCACACCGATACACGAATTTTCATTTAATATTACAAATAACTTGTATTAGTGTGTCAATAAACTAATAAATAAATAAATAAAGATAAAAACGTAGTGTCTTACACTACACTAGGTTCCCTCTGCCTACCCTGCAGTGTGCGGGATACAGCGTGAAGCTGATTTTATAAAGATAATAGTAGTGCCATTAAGCAGTGGTCTGCTCGTGAACTCACCTTATTTAAATTACTTGAATATAACGTAACTAAGATCTAGATAAGACGGTTTCAAATGTTGTGAAGTACTTGTTTTGTGGATCAAGTTTTTTCTTAAGCTCCAAGTGGCTTTCTGGTAAATATTTTTGAAATGCCTCGAACGTTCTTCGGGCGAACCTCTTTTGTGAGGGAGAACATTTAGAACAGGCAGTCCGAACGATTTCCGGTAAAACCGCTGTTGGGGAAATATTATTATTATTTTAAATATAGAAATATTAAACATTTTTTTTTTGAAAACATAAAAATTGGAACATACCGGGCTTAAACCCAAATAAAACGGTTTCCAATAAAAAAAAATCTTTCCAAAGTGTGTGGCAACCTTAATAAAATAAACACTTTAAAAATGTTGAAAGTATTGAAGTAATTTCGGATGATGCAATTGAATTTTTAGCTTCTCGTTTTATCCCACATGTAATGGGCGAGAAAGAGAAAAAATCTAAAGTCAAGAAACTCCACCGTACTATTCTTATTCATTTCCCAATGGAAATCGCACCCAAAACACTGCGCTACGATGCCCACGGATCCATTTAATGATTTTATTTAACGCCACACTCTATCGTACATATAGCAGGCCAGCCAGAGGAAACCGATATTATTGTGCGCCGTTCCCCACTTTTCGTAAAATTTTTGAGGAATTGAGGGAACCTAGTGTAGTGGAAGCGTATTGAGTGGCGGAACTCAATACCACGCTTTGCCTAGTGACCAGGGGAAGCAAGAAAATGCAAATATTATATATTTTATTCCCCTCAGTGGGAATCGAACCTACAACCACAGCGCATACTGTCGCACGCTTGTGCATTTGCACCACGACGGCCTCACATTGAATTATATTAGGATTTAAATATTTTTAAAGTATATTTAAAACATGTAATATTAGAAAAATATTTAAATTTGAATATCATCACACTCGAATTTTAATGATAAAATTTATGCATTTTAAAATATATATTTACTAAAAATACAACATGAATTTGAAAAAAAAGCAACACTATAACACAATTCTGAATTAAGTATATCGTAAAAAGATTACAAATGATTACCTTAACTAAGTAGCTAAGTTATATTTAATAATTTAACGACAAACATAATTATCATACACGAGTAAGAACACGTGTTTTTTTATAGCTTTACGTTTTATATAGCCGTATATAGCAGAGTAGGTAGTAACTAGATTCCCAGGTTCCCTCTGGCTACCTGCACAGTAACCCATTTATATATTGTTTTCTATACATTAAAACAAATATATAAAACACTTACCTCTAAATACTCTTCCAACAGGGGTACAAGGACCCCTATCTAAGAAACAATCCAAATATTTCTTCAATAGTCTAGGATTTTCAACGAATTGATCTATATCATAATAATCGTAACGCCTGTCGTAAAATCTTTCTTGAGTAAAAACGCACGAAATAAGCAAAAATATAATAAAAACTTTTTTCATTATTTTTATATACATATATTTATTTGATTCACAACTTAACCAGCTAAAATTAGATGTGTTTTATAGGATAATGAATCTCTGAATGAGTGATGCAAACACAACAAAGCCTTCTATTTTAAACATAAATAATTTGCGGTTAGCCTTCACGCGAAAAATATAAGTTTAATCTGCAAGAACTATTGGTCATTTCGAAATATTTAAAAGGTGAAAAGTTTAATTCAAAATCTTTATAGTATATAATTTTTTTTATAATAATATTAAATAGTTTGTTTGAACGAGTCGAGAAAAATAATAGTATAACAAATATGTAGATGCTATAATAAATGGTACATATCATTTTCACTAAAGCACTGCATTTTTTTTATATTAAAATTTTAGTTGCAAATAGTTCTATTCTATTTTATCAATAATAGACCAACCGCTCTGTCGCTTAATAAGTTAGTAGTACATATATAAAATAACTAACATATAAAATCATGACATCATTCCTGTTAAGACGATTCTTCTATAAATATTTATAATAACCAGCTCTTTTAACTTTGGTGACCTATAAATTGCCTATTTTCTAGTAAGTAAACTTTAGAATTTACATATACGTCATATAAATTTAAAATACACTGTGGTACTAGAGCTACATACATTGAAAGTCTATTTTTTATTATTTAGTACTTATTAAAAAAACCGGTTAAGCACGAGTCAGAATCGCCCACCGAGGCTTCCGTACCAATTTCAGGATTGTAGGTCAACGGGTAGTACAATTTATAAAAATATGACAATCTACGTCGTGGCGCCGGAGCATAAGTGTGTGACTGTAACGTGACTGGTTGTAGGTTCAATTTTACACTTTTAATATTTTTGTTTCTTCGCTCTGGTTTCAAGGCAAAGCGCGGCGTTGGCGTTGACTTCCGCCACTCACAACATAATGCCCCCATAGTTCGGCGGAAAATGAGAAACGGATTGTCTTACCGCTAGGTTCTCTTTGCCTACCCTTATATGTGTGGGATACAGCGTGAAGCTAAATGTCCGCTGAATGTATGCACTCATTTTGTATGAAATGAACCGATGGATGAACAAAAATAAGCTTGTTATTATTTTACCTATGAAATACGTATCAATTTTCACTTTTCGGATTTTTCCCTGCATTTATTTTATAAGTTCTCATTTTGTGCCAAATTTCAGTAGGTCCACGAGAAGAACCCCTATAAGTTTTGATTAATTGAAATTGCAATTGAATTGAAAATGCAACAAAATCGATGTATAAATGCTCGTATTACTTGATTGCATTGACTTAGAATCTCCTTTTTTCTCTACTTTAAGGGACCATAGACCTAAATATTTGATATTAAATTCGGCTTGATAACTCCATGTGATCTCGAGATGGTCTTGACAGACGGACCGACGAACAACAAAGTGATCATATAAGTGTTCTGTTTTTAGTTCAATATACATTATTGAAAAATACAATATTTTTAAATAACCTAACTTAAGCGCGGCGTTGAGTTCTGCCACTCAACACGCAATGCCTCTAGAATTCGGCAGAAAGTGGGGAACGGAGTGTCTTAACACTAGGTTCCCTCTGCCTACCCTGCTGTGTGCGGGATACAGCGTGAAGCTAATTTAATTTTTATTTTAATTTTTAAATAACCTAACAAGTATATATTATACTAATATTATACATTATAGTGCTGCTGTGCTTTTATTAATAAAACCGTAAAAATTCTTGGTTAATTAGGAATAATATAGATTATAATGGCATACATAAAGTTTCTGATGTTTATTTTAACGTGCTACATTGTAATAGACTATTATTATTATTATTATTTCTATATGTATTGACATTCAGTTTCGGATTCTATAGTATCTATAGGTTGTAACCAAGTAGATACAATGTATTTAACAGGATGTGAATGAGGTTTATTAGTACTTTGTTCATCTATTTGTAAAAAATCCTTGCTATTCTACAACTGTTTAGTATTGCTGCTTGATGTAATGTAATATGGGTTGTACTTTTTAAATTTAACATATTTAGACTATAGCGAAGATGTTGGTAACCTCAATAGTAGAGAGAATTATAGATATTATATAATACTGCTTTTTGTTTCCAAATTCTTGTTATTTCGTTTTTTAATTCTTCATACTTATTAATTTTTTTGGCAATTGTTTTCTGGAGATTATGAGTGTTAGGCACGGCGATATCTACATATAAGATAAGTTATTTTATCTATTTTGATTTGTAATATCTGGTCTGTTAAAATGAATTGTTCGGTCGGTAAGAACAACTCGATCATAGTATATTTTGTGGGAAGAATTTTCTAGTATGGTTTTAGGGGTTATTAATTTGTACCTGTACGTGTAGTTTGAATGTGTGAGATTAGAATAAGGTCCTGTTATATGCTGAATGCTCTCTGGTTGGTTGTGGCGTCTACAACATGATGTTATAAATCCCTCTGTTTCGGGGAATAAGTTACTAACTTTAAGCCACATATTTGAGCCTACTGAATCTATATACGCTTGTTCCAAGTCATGTGGATGTCTTCTAAGTAATAATTATCTTTTCCAGTCATCTATTTGCTGCTGTTGTGGATCTGTGTTTTGGTTATTTTGGTATTCCTTATAAATTATATATAATCCAGCTATTTCTTCTAAATTTAATGGAGTGTAATTATGATCATTATCTTTCATTATTTAATGTATTATTTTACTATTTGATTTATAAATAAAAAAACTTTTGTAATGATTTTTTTTGGTTTTGCCACAAAGTATTAATATTTCTGATACTCCTTCCACCGTGTGATCTTTTAACGTTTAGCGTTTCTTTTGCAAATTTAAGATGAAGATAACTGTGTTTTGTTAGTAAAGTACATATTAACTTCTGTAAATTATCTTTACCTATCTGTTTTTGCCCACTTCACAATACTAAAGGAGAATGTTAGTATTGGGATGACATATGTATTTATTGCTTTTATAAATTTATTCCGGGTCCACTAATTGTATGGTTAACACTTTAAAAATGTTAAAAATATTTAATAAATAGCATTCTCTCTCGCCAGACGATAATTCTTAGTATCTTTGGGTAGCGAAAATTTGTAAAAAATCTCCCTACTGAGACGCTAACAACATAAATAAGTTGTAACAAGCGTATAAAAATTTCGACGTAGCTTGATGAGATCGTATGGCTTAGTGGTCAGAACGCCTCGTCGGTTTCCAGAAAGCTCGGGTTCGAGTCCCGCTACATTAAAAATTTAATATGTTTTTTAAATAAAGTATTTTTTTTTGTAATTAATATATTATGTACAATGTAAATTTCTATTTTTTTATTGAAGCATGCTTGTGAATGGTGGAATCTATAACGAGTTCTTCCTTGCATCCTATATGCCTATACCCCTTTTGTTCCTCTGCTATAATATTACATTATACTTTTATATATGTGTTGTGATTCTAGATATTATAACTGAAGTGAGAATTTTGTAAATTGTAGGTAAATATGTTGTGTCTATATTGCGAAGGGTCTGACGAAAATTTGCCTTTCCCAATTGTGTTTGGCAGTAATTTTTAAACTTTCGGTTTCAGTAATTACGTCATAATTATTTGATTGATTGATTTCTTAATTAATGGCGTTTCGAGCGTGTATAATTATTTGTATCTATTGTTTTATAACATTGGCATTGGCATTATCGTTGTATTGCGATTCTTGTTTTAATATGTCTGACCATACACCACCACAACATATCTACTTAACTTAACTACTTAACTTAACTTAACTGTTGGTTCTGTAGGGATACTCTTTTTATTTCTATCTTGGGATGGATCATTTGGTTTTGAAAGTCGTCTGTAAAATGTGTTTTCTCTTGTTGCGAATAAGATATTGTCATCTTTTCTGTGCTTTATTATATCTTTTTAGTCTGTGAGATTTAAGAGCTAGTTTTTGTTTTAATGTTCCTAGAAATTCTTTAGATTTTTGGTGGTTATTTTCATGTGTAGTATGTAACGTTGTATTAGGGAATATTTGTATGACTGTCCTAATTCCTTTTTTGGATTTATTATTTTTTTTTTAAGTTTTTTGATACTCTTTTCTAATCTTATGTGTCATGATGGTTTATTTTTGTAATTTTTCTTTGTCCTGCATCTGTTCGTTGCATAATTTTATAACCTAATTCTCCACTTATTACTAAAGCTATACAATATATCAATGTATGTATCTCTATTGATTGAATATCTTTAGAATTATAATTACCTAATATTTTAAAATGAAATATTTGTATTAGTTCACTAAGTTTATGATTATATTTTAATTTTAGTAGACTTGGTCGAATTGTTAGATCAAGCCCAGAAAAATATTAATTGTTGATGTTGGTTTTTCTTTTAAATTTATAATAAATTCCACCGTGTAATTAGTAGGCTATTTCATTGTCTACTAAATAATTTAAAGATTCTGTTTGCGTAGAAGTCTGTGTTCTTCAGGTATTAAAATAATTTTGTGATCGTTCGCCAACTTGATATACAGCAGTTGTATTTGACAATAATAAATGACTTTGGTTTTGATTTCTATTTATATTATATCCTCTATTTTTTCTAATTCTATTTGACATTTTACTTCCTCTTTTATTTTAATTAGTAGCTCCTGAGGTACTAACCTATTTCTAAATATTATTTTTCTTTGATCAGATACTTTTTTTAACGTTAACGTTAATATTTTTGTAGTTAACGTTATATAATAGTTCGTGTAGACGTTGTGTATATGTGGAAAAGTCGTCGTCGAAACAGTAAGTTGTTTCTAACTCTGTGAATTGGGTAGTAGTGATACGCGTGATAATTGTTATATTATGTTGTATTATACTCTTGGTTTTGTTGTATACTCTTGGTTTTCCAGCTTTGGTGGACGCGGGCAAAAAGGCTCGCGCTACCGCTCACGCATTAATCAAAGTTGGTACGTGTTCAACTGTATGCTTTTGGGAAGGTGATGATGGTATGGAAGGTCTGTAAGATTCACTGCTTGGGCTATATGGTTCTATTGCCCCGAATATCATCCTCAGTTTTTTTTAACCGTGTTTCTATTTTTATGGGTAACCCTTACCTTGTTAGACGTATAAGTTTTGTTAGTACACGTGACCGATCCCCACGTTGGCAAGTTGTTTGGCTAGGGAACTTCTGTTCCCCACTTTCCGAATGCCGAATTTTCAAAGCATTGAGTTGCGGAAGTCAACGCCGCGCTTTGCTTTGTTACCAGAGTGAAAAAATTACCATAACTGTCGCGTTTGCAATTACGCCCTTGTGCCACCGGGTATTTTGAAATAAGTATTTTACCCAGTAAGTTTAAGTTTGATGTGTCTGTATGTCCGTTTGTGGCACTGTATAATATATGTGTGTGCTCCTGAAACAATGAACCGATTTGAGTGCGGCTTTTTTTAATCGGAAGCCTAGTTCATCGCCGTAGTTCTTAGCTCTGTTTTATGAAAATTTGACTAGTAGTTTAATGGCTACAAGCACTTTGCAAAATGAGTTAGTGATATATTTGCTAGTTTTTTTTTCAGCTTCACGCTTTATCCCGCGCTCAGCAAGATAGGCAAACCTAGTGTTAAGACACTCTGTTCCCCACTTTCCGTCGAGTTCTAGAGGTATTGCATTTTGCTACTTTAAAATTTCATATTTCACGACATTTCACGAAATTATATAATATTTCAAGACTTCATATTAATAATTTACCATTTCTTTATCTACGGAACAAACAGTGAACATGAAATTATAAATTAAAAGTCTCTAATAAATGTATTATATTTTATTGCCAGATCTTATTAGATTTGTTTATATCGAAGTAATTAAGCATTCGCAATGGCTGCTTCCAAAGCGGCAAAATGTTTGTCCTGTGGGTCGTACTTTTGCTTGAAGAACTGGTATTCTTGAGCGTTCTTCACTTTAAGTACTTCCAGGAATCGTTTGAAGATATGTTTTTGGGCCGCAGTACATTTGGAACATGATTCTACAACAGCTTCTGGTATATCCTCTGTAAAGATAAAGTATTTTTGTTACATTGAACTACTTTGTAATTAAGCACTTCTTAGTTTTTATTTTAATTTAACGCTGAAACCTGGAAACCTAGTGTTAAGACACTCTGTGCCTCGTTACTAGAGCGAGGAAATGAGAATATAAAATATTTCATTTCCTCGAATGGAAATCGAACCAACTACATTTTTTTGTGCTTCTGTGTCTACGCTGCTGCGTGCTGTGCCTGTATTTTTTTAAATTGTCAAGTACTAAATTTAGTTAATTTAGATAAAATTTAATTAAGTTTACCTTATAAATTATTTCTAGACATATTTTGAAACATAAATTTCTCAATAAATTATATGAACATATAAATATCAAATAGATGCTATTTCGAAAAAGATGCAGATAATTAATCTTTACTTTAAGAGCTTAAAGTAGAGATTAATCTTTCTTAAATTTTAAAGTTCAATGTGATCAAGCCTGTTAAAAGTTTAATGATGAATCCACTAGCCCGACTAGCAATATTAAAATATCTATATAGAAATATTAACAGCTACTATTGCTTGAGGCCAGTCGTGGCGCAGGAGCACAAGTGTGTGATTGGAAACGCGTCAGGTCGTGGATTTTTCTTTCCCTATTAACTTCATTTTAAATTTTAGGCAAATAATTATAATGTGATTTTTTATTAAAATAGGATTAGGAGCTCGAACAGTGGAGACGAGCGTTGACGCATAATTCGAAGGGGCCCTAAACCAACCAACCATGAGTAACTTTAGCTTTGCACAGATACGTTTGCGTAAAGGTTGCGTTGGGTTGCGCACCAGACTATACTGGGGTGGGCACAGAGCACCCGCCCTCCCCTATTCCTATGCCCATGTTAATAACCCATAAACGAGGACCCATATGTATGGGGTACAGATCTCACACATTGCTTTGAACTCCCCACCCCGCAATGCAATAGGCAATATGGTGAATCTATGGAACAATAAGTAATTTCTTCTCTTACCTTAGTATAATTTGAACATAGAACGACCGCTCTAAATCTTAAGAAATCTTATTCAAAATAAAAGAAATCTTATTCAAAATAATGATGATTCATTTATAGATAACAATTTCTTGGTTAAAACAAACTTCAAGGTAAGATTCAATATTACTTGCCACATGCCTTGAAACTGACCAGAAGTTAAGTACAGTAGGTACAGTTAGCAAGTAGATTTTATCACTCCCTTCCTGTGTTAAAATGCTTTGCGCAATAGTAAAATTTAAAAAAATATATTTTTTTTATGTTCGTTTAATTATTTAAAATGATTATTATAATATATAATATTAGCTTCACGCTGTATCCCGCACATAGCAGGGTAAACAGAGGAAACCTAATGTTAAGATACTCCGTTCCCCACTATCCGCCGAGTTCTAGAGGCATTGCGTGTTGAGTGGCGGAACTCAACGCCGCGCTTTTGCCTCGAAATGAAAATATAAATCGTAAAAAGTAATCGAATAATAAAATATTTTCAAAAAAACTTGACATATGTAAATAACACATAATATTATATATTAAAATTAACAACACTTACTTTTAAAATCAGCCATCTGTTCGTTACAAGATCCCTTATCGTTGAAACATTCGACGAAAACCTTCAACGTTTCTGGATCATTAACAACCGCTTCTATATCCAAATCATCATTTTCACTGCTGTACTGCTGAGCAGCAACCAGCACCAGGAGAGCAGAAAATACTAGAAAGCACTTCATGTTCACGACCTGCAATCAAGCGAAACACTGTTGAAATCTTTATATAATTTGTATGTAATACTCGTATATCGTAAGAGCAAAAAATAAACTCTTTTTATATATATTATTAATTTTATTAACTTCCATTTCGTATCTTAATTACCTTGCCGTCTTAATGTTAACTTAAAACAAACTTTAGAGGTTATGCTTCTTATAATTTTTTAAAAGGTTATCTTTACATAAGCTTGTTAATGTTTATAAAAACAAATAAACTTGGAAATAACAATGTTACACCTATTTACACTAGATATTTATAATTTTTGTGTTTACTTCTTAAGAACTGGATTAGGAAGAATAGATTTAATGGAAATATTTACCTTATATATTATAATCGCTGAGATAACAATCGACCTTTAGCTAGTAGTGTTGGACTGTCAGTGGTCAGTATTAAAATGTAGACGATTTTGTTATAATATTTTTTTGTTAAAATATAATTTTCTACAGAAATTATATGTATCCCAGTTTGTATTTTATATTTGTCAATAAAAAAATTCCTTACCTTTTTACAACAGGCAAATGTTAACGCAATAATAAAATAAAATGCTATAAAAATTTAAAAAAAGATAGATTACGGATATCAACGTTATAATACAATATTATAACAATATTACATATCTAACATGCTTGGAATGCTTTATACTGTATATTGTATGAATACACATCGATTGGTGCTTCCAATTTCTTATAAGAGTTTTTATAGTATTCTTTTGTTTGTCTATGTGCCTGCTGTGTAGGTATGTGTAGGTTCATTTAATGGTGGTACTTAGATCATGTTGCTATAATTGTAAGAAAATATCAAAAAACTATAACATATCTACTTTATAATTTCATTAACTTTAATTTATTCTACGATAGAAAAGTTACTACCAGAAATAATATAATTAAATAATTTTAAATCTAATAAGAAAATTAAGTAATTCTGATACGGCGGAAACTGGAGAATGGAGTGTGTTAACATTAGGTTCCCTCTGCCTACCCTGCTATGTGCTGTATACAGCGTGAAGCAATTTTTTTTTAAATAACTTTAGGTCAAATTAATATAATATAAGCCTTTCTTATTTGCAACATTCGAAGTACCTCCACCGTAATTAAAAAAAAACATCTAAATATACTTTACTGCAATACAATAAAAGTGGACCAATAAAAAAAATATAAACATACAGATTTCATCTGTTCTGTTGTTATGATGATTTAACTGATCGTACATAAAGGTCACCCCTACATAAAAACAAAGAAATATCGAAATAAGTAGGTATTGAAATGTTGTTACTTACAATCTTATCTTGAGTCCTAGTCTCCTCGATATATACTAATACTTATATGTTTCTTTAATGTTCAGACAACTCCTTTTATACTTATTCCCGTATTCTGGCAAGGCTATTTGCATATTTAGAAAATTATCGACCAAATCCACTTTTTACCTGCCAAAGCTGTTACCACGTTTTTTCTACAGAACGTGCTCTGAATGCTGCTTGGGAACATCATTACTATTTATAAATAAATTCTTCTAATTTATATACAATTCTATACTACTCAAAGCACTACATGACTTATTCTATTTAAAATCTTTATTTTATTTTAAGCAACTATACAAAGTATAAGTTGAAATATAACGTGTGCGTTACCAACATTCGAAAGGATTCGTTGAACATTGAACTAAATTTATTGAGGTCGAAAGCTAGTTTGTACAGAAATATTATATAAATATTGACCAGTATGATCTCGTTACATAAACATAACTTTACAAAATCCTTTTTAATAATGTCATTTTATAGTAAAAAAGTTCACCTTAATTTATATAATGAGGCATGAGGCACGTTTTTTTTTACAATTAGTAGGACTAATACATATTATGGTAGTTTCTCTTATCTCTTGATATATCTATAGTAGTTTCCTCTATTTTGCTAACATCTGTCCAAATTATTTTTTTGCAGCTTCACTCTTGTTCCCGCATATCACTTCGTTTGCAATTTTCCATCCATTGTTCGAGACAATGCGTGTTGTTTGACGGAACTCAACACCGCACGTTGTGTACCAGAGCGGGAAAATTAAAACAGTTCGAAATATAACCTTTCCACAAATGAGATCGATCACACAACCGTCGCTTTTAAAAATCGGGATGCCTCTGCACGTCGACCTGAACTGTAAAATTTATTTTTAAATGAATTTGAGTTTATTGTAACACGTCTATTGTGCTATTTTTTACATATAATTATGAACATTTTTATAATTCATTTATCAGTGTACAGTAAAAAGCTTATTACTTTAAAATAAAAAAATCATATTCACGCTGTATCCCGCACACTGCAGGGTATGCAGAGGGAATCTAGTGTTAAGACACTTCGTTCCCCGCTTTCTGGAGGCATTGCGTGTTGAGTGGCAGAACTCAACACCGCGCTTGTCCTCGACACCAGAGCGAAGAAATGGAAATATAAATTTAAGTAAATATTTCATCTCCTCGAGTGGGGATCGAACCCACAAACAGTCGATTTTGCAGTCACACCTCGTGCCGCTGCGCCACGACCGGCCTCAATTATTAAACATCAAAATAAAATTAACACTAGGTTCCCTCTGCCTACCCTGCTGTGTGCGAGATACAGCGTGAAGCTGATTTAATTTTTAATTTTTTGATTTTTGTTTAATAATTTATATTTGGTAGAATATTCATTATTTCCATTTTAATAATAATAAATCAGCTTTACTGACATAATTTTTATGTAAATATTTAGTAAAAAACCATGTATACCTGATATATGTTTCTTTATATATTATTACTACTAAGAAAACTTTGTAAGTTGATGAGCGTTCTTTTTTCTTAGTTCCCATTTCCTTTTTATTGATAAACACAAAAATCTATTAGATTATTAGTCTCTTATTTCTAGATATCTAAATATTACACTTGATAAGGTGATATTGGCAGTATTTAAATATATTTATTTTATTAACAATTTATTAAGAAGGATCTTAATAAATATCGTAGCAATATTTCTTCTGACAATTTTGCTTTGACTAGCTTTAAGCGGGCGTTTGCAGCATTGCATTAAACATATTTATCTAGCCCTACACTTCTTGGTTTGATTTAAGGCCGTCGTGTTGCAGGGGCACAAGGATTACAATCATGTAACGCGACGTTTGTGGGTTCAATACCCAGTCAAGGGAATTAATATAAGACACCAAGGCAAAAAAAACCCGGCGTTGAGTTCCTCCACTCAACATGCAATGCCTCAACAATTCGGCGGTAAGTGGGGAACGGAGTGTCAAAACACTATTCCCTTTGCCTACCCGCTGTATCATGCGGGAAACAGCACTTAATGGTATGTATACACTACTTAATGGTATATTGTCATGTAGCGACAACGAGTATGTAATAGTTGAGATGTGCCTAATAAATAGTACATAAAAAATAAATAATTTAAGGAAATCAATTAAATAACAACTTGGAGGCTCTGTTCCTGTTAGCTCCGCTCGCTTATCTACGTTCGATTCGCTCACTTTCATAATAAAAAAAAACTAAAATCTTCGAATCCAACAATGTATTTTCTTACTATAGTAGAGGAACTGCAACATATTTGGAATACTAGTTTGTTTTTTGAGAATAAATTTAAAGAGAAATGGGATGGCTCAGTAAAAAATACTTTAAATTATTGAAAAAGTATTAAACTTTAATAATAATAACCATCAAACAGAACAAAAACCAGAAACATTACCAAATGCAGGTAATTTGGAATATAGTATTTTTAAAGTAAATATTTTTTCTTAGAAACTAATAATAGATTTCTTTTTTCATAACAGTTTTATAGTCTTTATGTGTCTAGGTAATAATTTTTTCAAATCAAAATAGCTAAAAATTGTATCTAATTATTAAGTAATTAACTTCTCTGAGAAACACTCGAACTTCTTCACTGAAGTAGTATTTTAGTCCATGAAAGTGAACTTTATGCGTACAATTATGTGGTAGCGATAGGATAGTCACGTAATGCTGTTTTGCTAGATCTATCAACTCTATTATAAACGAAGAATTAGTGTGCAACAATTTGGAATATTCCAAATTATGCTCACTGTCAGTATTCCACATCAACAACATACCATTCTAACCGAAAACTGCATGTGATATTTTTTATTTTAAAAATATTCAAAAAATCTAAATTGTATAAGAAACCAACAAGGTCACTTAATTGTTTAAATAATTACGATGAAGATTTTACTTATAACAATATTGTAAATGATTAACACTGATTGCATTCTTCCCGAAAAAGTTTTGGAAGCAGGCGTCTCATTCCCTTCGCACTGGTAGCCGGAATGTCAAGATGATGTCTTGTTTTTAATCCTCAATGACTCTGTGTGTCTTATTACGTTGTGTTTATGATAAAAAAATAGAGACGGCATTTATATTCATTTAAATAACGCCTTAACGATAACGCATTGAGGCCGGTCGTGGCGCAGCGGCACGAGGTGTGACTGCATAATTTTATTTTTTTATTTACAAATAATACATGTTGCTAGTGTTATCTATATTAGGATTAGGTGCATTTATATTCCTTGCAGTAGACATGAAAAATATCCTTACTACATTTAAATTGCTTTAAATTTTCCTTGTTCCGACTATAATACGATTCTTTTGTTGTTCTATGTATGACTGTAACATCGTAGCGCTCAAACGGATGAACCGATTTGTAATAATGTTTTTTTTGTTAAAAGTAACTTAATCGAGAGTTTTCTTAACCATGATCCAAGAAAATATGTTCATCCGTTTGACTATTATTAGCTTTTTCCTAGTTGATTATTTAGTTAAAGAACTTTCCGTGTAGTGGATTATAAAACAAAATGAAAAAATATATATAATATTTATTAACATTCAGTAGATATTATGCATACTTAATATAATAAAAAAGCACAATTATGCTAAATAATTGCGTGCAATTATGCTTAATAAATGCGTGTTGAGTGGCAGAACTCAACGCCGCGCTTTGTCTCGACACCAGAACGAAGAAATGGAAATATAAATGTAAATAAATATTTTATCTCCTCGAGTGGGTATCGAACCCACAACCAATCGATTTTACAGTCACACTTTGTGCCTCTGCGACACGACTGGCCTCATAAATAATATTCCTATCAAAATAGTTGTAAAAAATAAACATATAATATATTAATAACTTATGCTTAGTATAGTTCTAAAGTAAGTAGTACATGGAAAAAAATGGAATTTCCATGCAAATCTTATATTGACAAGACATGTTTCAATAAGAAACTATTAAAATGTATTGAGTTGAGTTCTGCCACTCAACATGCAATGCCTCTAGAATTCGGCAGAAAGTGGGGAACGGAACCCTGCTGTGTGCGGGATACAGCGTGAAGCTGATTTATTTATTTTTTTTAAACGTATTATGTAAGCTGATCCCTGTATATAAATTAACTTTTAAAAATATTTATCATTAAATCAATATTAGGTAGTTTAATTTTATTGCCTTATATTTTTTACTCGACTCACCTTTGTCTCGACGAATGTAGCAATATTGATGTATTTTTAAAACTGCTTATAATATATAAGTAAAACGCATAATTAAAATAATTTAATTTTCATTTAGCAGTTTCAGCATTTTAATAGCTTCATTCAAAACATTATCATGTATATATATAACTGTTCTTAATAATGTAAAACAATACCTTTGACCGCAGTTTTGTCTAATTATTTCACAAAAATCATTTTATTATATTTCAAAACGACTCTTAATCATAATTAAGTTTCAAATAACTTTGAGGCCAGTCGTGGCGCATCGGCACGAAGTGTGACTGTAAAATCGACTGGTTGTGGGTTCGATCCCCACTCGAGGAGATGAAATATTTACTTAAATTTATATTTCTATTTCTTCGCTCTGGTGTCGAGGCTAAGTGCGGCGTTGAATTCTGCCACTCAACACGCAATGCCTCCAAAATTCGGCAGAAAGTGGGGAACGGAGTGTCTTAACACTAGGTTCCCTCTCTTTACCCTACTGTGTGCGAGATACAGCGTGAAGCTGATTTTTGATTTTAAATAACTTAATGCTTTTACTCCATGTCACACATATTTGACACAGTGTGGCACAAGCACAAGTATGGCTGTAGACGCGACGGCTGTGTACGATTCCCATTCAGAGAAATAAAATCTATACTATTACATAAAGCGGAAAGCGGTTTGTAATGTATAAACATAAAAATTACTGAACCTATTGTAAAACTTCTTTTACCATTAGAATGCTATATTATGACTGAGTAACATAGGCTATATTTATTACTAGAAGAAATTAGTAATCCCTATTAAAACTACAATAATGTAACCCCAGGGATAAAAAAGTTGGCATAAAATGTCTTTCATCGCATGCGCTACAGAAACTGTTGAGGATGACACAAAAAAATCAGCTTCACGCTGTATCCCGCACACTGCAGGGTAGGCAGAGGGAACCTAGTGTTAAGACACTCCGTTCCCCATTTTCTGCCAAGTTCTGGAGGCATTGCGTGTTGAGTGGCGAAACTCAACGCCGTGCTTTGCCTCTACACCAGAGCGAAGAAGTTAAAATATAAATATTTCTTTTCCTCGAGTGGGGATCGAACCCACAACCAGTTGATTTTACAGTCACACTTTGTACCCTTGCGCCACGTCTGGCTTCTATGAAAATGAACAAAAAAATGTTATACAAAATTAAAGAACCTATCCATATCTACAAAAAACTTCGCGATACCATATGTCCCATTATTGTAGTGTTGACAATACAGCTACTTTTTTATAGTTTAATATCAGGTAGAAATGCCGATCATAATCGGGGTATGTTATCTATACCTTTCGTATTAGAGACTGTTTTGAACACCTGCAGTTTACCCTTTGAATAACCAGTTTAATATATTTAATTTATATTTATCAGGTTATCTTTAATGTATTTTCTATATTTTAGTATTAATAATCATCAAGATAAATATATAATCAAATAAAAAAATAAGAAAGTAAATATATAATGGGAGTCCACGACAAAAGGCTTGCCTGCAGCGACCCCGGCCAGTCTTTTGAGGGCTGCAACATTTCATTCATTTGGATTTAATATTTTAATTTCCTTGGTCTGGTAACAAGACAAAGCACGGCTTTGAGTTCCGCCACTCATCACGCAAAGCGTTAAGAATTCTTAATGGGAACGGACACTCCATTTGCTTTAGCTTTCGCCAAAGAAACATAATGAAATATTAAAATATTATTGTATACCATAACAATATTACCAATCATACTTAAAAGATTATACTATTTCTTTACCATTAAATTTAAAGCTACCACCAGCTCGGAAAGCAGTTGCTGAGAAGAGCCGGCAACAATTCAACAGTTACTTTTATCAAAATTTAAATTTTATTGCTTAATACAATAGTTCTATCTTCATGTATAATAATTCAAATGATTTTCATTAAACATTTTCATACTATTAATATTCTTGAACCGTTTTATACCGCCGTTTTATATAATTCCTAACTAATATTCTTTATAGTTACTTTAACTTTAACACAGAACGGCAGGTACTAGTGAGGATGTCACGGTGAGAATGACGAAATAAGAGAGGTAGGGGAGACCTCGGTTGACCTTCGAAAACACTGTTTCAAAGATACTGGCGGAAGGTCACGTAAAAAGCATGAGGGCCCCCGGAGGGCATATATGAAGAGGTTGATGACAGTGGACGAGGCGAAAGAGGTATGTTGAGATCGTAGCGTTTGGCGCTCCGTTCTCTCCGACTACCCCGCTAGAGATAAAACGTGAAGCTAGTTATAATTATAGTTTTTATATTTTAACTTTCTGCAGTGGCAAATTTAATACATATTGCGGAATACTATTATAGTGACTTATACTTACTCATTAATTATTTATTTACTTTTTAAAGCCGATAACTAGGCGTTACAAGTTGAGTTTCTGCATCTGTGTCTCAAGTCTTTTAATATGGGAATTCCACTGGAGCTTAAAATCTATAGTTAAACCTAAAAACATGATTGTTTCTATAACGTTAAGATTTTCTTAGTTTAGTCTTAGTTCAGATTATAAGACTTAAATTTTGTTTTGGAGATTTGTGATGTTTGTAAACATGAAAAGTATAGGAACATCCTATACTTTACACATTTTTTCACAGCTTCAATTTTTTTCTCGCGTAAAGTGTTACGCGTTCCTCACTTTCGGTCCAATGTTGAGACATTGTGTGTTGAGTTATAAAAGTCAATACTTCGCTTTGTGTAGTAGAGAGGGAAAATTAAAATAATTTTTAATATAATCATTCCCCCGAATAGAATCGAACCCACAACCCTCGCGTTTACAAGCAAACTGCGCCACGGCGGCTTGAAATGTAACATACATCTTTAAATAAATTTCAGTTAATTATAACACGCCCATTGTGATATTTTACTCAGATTAGATATACAGTAAACAATATATTACTCTAGTTTTAATCTACTCATGTGTAACAAATATTTGCGTGAAATTAAAGAATATTCAATAAATATTATTCCAATTTAAAATTCAGCATTTTCGATGAAATACCAAAAAATTCAAATTCAAACAGCAAAAAGTTGAAATCAGTTTTGCTGAATTGTAAATTTATTTTATGATATGTGCCAGAATATACTTTAATGGCAAAGTAGTGATTTTGCTGTTTAAAAAAAATATTTGGTTGATTTTTTTTTGCGTCATGCTGTATCCTAGACGCAATAGGTGTATCTTAACATACCGTAACCCATTTTCGCCGAATTCTGGAAGGCATTGCCTGTGGCGGAACTTAACGTCGACGAACAAAAAAAAAAGAAAACAATTTATGTACTTTCACACTAAATCCTAGCTAGGGAAACAGCGGGGTATGTACATTAGCTCAAGGTAACGTCTCGCCATTTGACTTTTATGTAGGTACATGAGAATTAAGCAATAAGCGAGACTTTTACTGACCTGACTGCCATTAATCATTTTTAACCGTCTTATGTAAGAAAAGGAGGCCATCAATTTGACTGTTCTTACTTATTTAGAAAACGTATAAAAATTTGAACGTAGCGGGACTCGAACCCGCGCCTCCTGGTTCGAGTACCGCTACGTTCAAATTTTTATACGTTTTCTATATAAGTATTTTTCTTTCCTAAGTGTGGAATAACACTTTAAAAATGTTTAAAAAAAAATTGACTGATTTTTTGAATGTTTGTTACTTCAGAACTTTTGACTGGGTGAACTGATTGTGATAATTCTTTTTTTTATTTGAAAGCTAGAACTTCCCGTGTAGTCCCATTCTAATTAAAACAAACAGCCTTAGTAATTTGATATGAAGCATATGTAACACTTTACTACATAAGGTTGTTGTAGCATTAGCTTGACACTGACTTCAAAATCACAAAATATTTCTTTTATTATTTTTGTTTAACAAAAACAAGGTACTTTTTACTTTATGTAAAGTAACTTTATTTTTTACTTCTTAGTTTATTGTTTGAAGTTGGTTTTTTTTGTTAAAAATGACTTTATTACTCCATTTTTTACGCAATTCATAATCAAATAAGAATGAAATGATATGTTAGGAAAATAAAAGGATGACTTTAAAATAACATAAATATATTTCATAATAATGTCAACATTAGAGAAACATTACAATTATAACGTAGAAAACCGTAAGAAAGTCTCAGAAAACTAAAGTTAAGGTGAGAGTAGCGATGAAGAAGAATATAATAATATGCTGACATTAAAGCAAAAATTGTTTACCGTAAACAAAATTTACAACATGATGTCCAATATCTTTGATTAGGATTACACCATCTACACGCCGTCATAACTGCTTCTGGGATGTTCTCTGAAAAGACAATATTATTCTTTAGATATATTTACAATTTATTTAATGTTTTCGTTAACCATTTCAAAATAATATATATTTTCATTGACATTACGAACTATCAATTTCTTATAATTTCTTTTTTAAATTATATTATACATATAAACATGAGGCCAGTCGTGGCGCAGTGGCACGAGGTGTGACTGCAAAACCGACTGGTTGTGGGTTCGATCCCCACTCGAGGAGATGAAATATTTACTTAAATTTATATTTCCATTTCTTCGCTCTGGTGTCGAGGTTAAGCGCGGCGTTGAGTTCTGCCACTCAACACGCAATGCCTCCAGAATTCGGCAGAAAGTGGGGAACGGAGTGTCTTAACACTAGGTTCCCTCTGCCTACCCTGCTGTGTGCGGGATACAGCGTGAAGCTGATAATATAATAATAATAATATGATAATATATAAACAAATAATTCAAAATACATACTTTTGTAGGCATCAGTTAGTTCCGTACAAGATGATTTTCCTTCAAAGCAGTTGAGGAACGACATTAGCTGAACAGGGTTGTCAAGGAGAGCGTCGATGTCGATATGGTCGTCAGGACTCTCATAGAACATCATATCGGCAGCCGCAAGGGCGAATAGAGCAAATAAAATTATACTCTTCATTTTGATTCTAACAAAAAGAATAATAATTAATCATTAGTATTCCTATTAGAATCAATAAAAAAATCCCACTAAATTTGAAAATTATTTTATAATATGTAATTTATTCATAGAATTACTTTTATCAATTTGTTGTTTAAATCACAAAATATTTCTTAATTTGCAACAGTTTCTTATAACGACTAGTAGCAGTTCTAAGCAAGTAGTAGTACGTGAAATACCAAAAACAGTAATTTCGATTCAAATTTTACATTCAAGACATGTTTAAATAAGATACTATTAAAATGTATTATGTGAACCAAGCCATGTGGTCAGAATATAAAATTATTATAAACTTGTAAAACTTTATCATTAAATGGATGGTAATAAAAAATATTGAAGGATTTTAATATTGAATAATTTTTACCAAAACTCACCTTTGTCTAGATGGATGTTAGAATTCTGATATTTTTTTCAAAACAGCTAGTAATATATATGTATAGTTTCACAATTAACAAAATTGTGTTTTCAATTTGCGGTATCATAATAGCATCATTCAAAATACTGTCATTAATATACCAGTTCTTAATCGATCGACAGCTCTTGGCAACCAACTACTTCAAGCCACATTGCATATATTGTAACTGATTCCCCGAACACCTTTATAAATATTTTAAATTAATGTGTTTTTTATTATTCTGCGGACAAGCGCGGCGTTGAGCTCTGCCACTCAACACGTAATACCTCCAGAATTCGGCAGACAATGAGCAACGGAGTGTCTTAACACTAGGTTCCCTTTGCCTACCCTGCAGTGTGCGGGAAACAGCGTGAAGTTGAAAAAAAATTTTTTTTTATTAAGTCACTATATTGAAAACATTTTAATCGGTTTCCTTCAGATCGGGAAAAAAAATATTTAAATACGTTCCAAGCCCAGCACAAAATTAAAATAAATACTCTATCTAACAACACCACAAATTGTTTTATAAAAATATTCTAGTTCATTTCAAATAACTTATAAAATGAGCTAATATATTATATTTTTATAATATGTTTTTTTTCCCGATTTTGGAGTGTTTAACGTTATCGTGTAACGTTCAAATAAGTTTACTCAATTTTTTTATACGTTATAAAAAACATGTGACAACAAAATAAAAATCCATTTTTTTTATAAAATACGTGACTTTGAAACAAAACAAGAAACCGGACATCTTAAGATCATAATATGTAGGTAGTACATGAGAATGATTTGAATGGTCGATAATCAAATCTGCCAACTCGGCAGTACATATAAATAATTTAAATTCTAATTTACACGTACGCTATTGTCATAGTAAAACTAATGTCCATGTATGTTTGTGTGTCATCTGTTGTAAAATAATTATTAAATTTCTACCTATTAATTGAATTCTAAAATTAATTAAATTCTAGAAATTTCATCATCGTCGTCATATTTAATAGCAGCCATTTTATATTTAGTAATTTTGTGTAAAAGATTTTATAATTACTTCGTTTTTTTTTCTAAAAACGGTTATAAAACAATTTAAACATCAATAAACTCAGTAAGCTAATATTTGGTAAGTATCGGTATGTGTGTTTTTATAAGTTTGTATAATTATTTACACGATACTAAAACACAAACGATTTAACTATTGCGAACATTTGATCTATGTCTATCCGCTTTTTTTTTTGTTTGGTCGGACTAATTTTCTTTCTTTAACACTGGAACGTAGAGGAGAGTGTGTGAAAGTGTTTTTATCCCGAAATTCTCGCAAAATCGATATTTACGCAGAAATAACCGTCGTTACTGCGAGTACCTACCGCCCTGATGGAAATAAAATAACCATTTTCCGGTTAAATACGATGATTTTTGCGAGCTAAATTAAAGAAAATTCCAAACCAAATGAAATGAAATACCTTAAATTAAAAATGATTTTATGTATAACATTATGAGTAACCATAGTAAAACAACTAGCCAATTTTCATAATTTTATGATAAAAAAAATCTAACTTTTAATGGCAACGATGTCATTTGTAATCAACGCCATTTACAACATAAATCGTTTTAACAAACTACTAACGATGAAACTTCCTATTGTAAAATCGCATTTGCAAACGAGGTAAATCAATGAGACATGCATACAAGTCAGCATACTTGAAATTGTTTACATTTCTACTTCTATTGATCTTGCTGACCAAATCATATGGATATATTCAGTCACGAAAACCGCTAATAAGCGTTTGTTAGACGTTAGCACACGCAGTCTGACAACGACGAGGCAACAAGTTACATTAAGGTTAGTGTTGATTTGGATAATGTCTTGATTTCGTTATAATTAGATATTAGTAATTCAAGTATCGTGTTAAAAGTGCATAATAAAATGTAACTAAAAATTAAAATTAAATTTAAAAAAAAAATTAGCTTCACGCTGTATCCCGCATACAGCAGGGTAGGCAGAGGGAACCTAGTGTTAAGACACTCCGTTCCCCACTTTCCGCCAAGTTCTGGAGGCATTGCATGTTGAGTGGCGGAACTCAACGCCGCGGTTTGCCTCGACACCAGCGCGAAGAAATGAACATGTAAATTAGATTCTAAAAATAATATAAATGAGAAAGTATCTATTTTAAATACTAGTATTATCACATGTATAGGTAGGTAATTGTAAAATTATAACAATTCAACCACCCATAAGGTAAACCGTGCAAATTTTGTCGTTTATTTTCCATAATATTCAAATTTTGTCTTAGTACCTGTAATTTGAAAACTTATTTTTTTTCCTTAAGAAATGTTAATATTTTAAATAAATTATTTTGCATTAATTGATCAAAAGCGAAATTAGGTTCCGGTACTATTATTACCTATTAAGAAGCTATCTAACGTGCTTATTGTCTAACTAGGCTTTCATTATCTTCCTATGCCGCAATGTGCATGAACTTCTAGAGGTGCTTTAAAGTGATAAAAATAATATTTTGGTGTTTCTTAACAGGATGAAGACAATCTTGATTTTAGCAGCCACACTGGCAGTGGCGTTGGGGTACCCTGCCGACACTTACAATCCCTTATATGATAACTTTAATGCACAAGAACTGATAGAAAATGTTCGCTTATTAAGAAATTATGGCAAATGCTTCCTTTACCAAGGACCTTGTACGGCTGAAGGATTTGATTTTAGAAGTAAGTGTATTTCATGATATTTCTAGTAGTGTGGGCAAAGTTAATATTTTGAAATTTCTCAGTATAATATAAAAAATATGCAAGTGATATTTGTATGTTAAGAGTGTTAAAGAAATGTGAATGTAAAATCAAGAATCGATATTCTTGATTTCACACTCCTCTTTCACGGATTATTTTTCCAAAATAGTGCTTAGCGAAGGTGAATTCTCCTAGCAAAATAATATTTTGATATTTGTTACGATTTGATTAATATCACTTATAAATCGTTTGACAAGACTTTTGTAAAGTATTTCAGTGGTATTTGTTAAATTAAAATTAAATTAAATCAGCTTTACGCTGTATCCCGTACACAGGCATCAGAGGGAACTTAGTGTTAAGACATACCGTTCCCCACTTATGCTATTTTTCATATAAATTTTTATGACACATTTGTCAGGTAGATAGATTATTTTGTTAATTTTTTATTTTACCATATTTGCATATTTTAGAGGCGATCCCTGATGCATTGAAAACGAACTGTGGCAGATGCAGTTTTAAGCAAAGTCAATTAATCCGCGACGTAGTACGTGGTTTCCAAACCAAACTGCCGGACATCTGGGATGAACTCAGAAAGAAGGAGGACCCTAAAGGAGAGTACAAGGAGTCCTTTGAGAAATTCCTAAGCAGCACTGACTAAATGAATATTTCTATTAATTGAAAATGAACACGACAAATGTATACTATATGAAACTTAGTGATATAAATATTTATGTATTGATTTTAATTTAAAATATGATAATCTCGACATCACATATGTTAATTTTAAATTATTAATAAAATATATTTAAGCAACAAACTGATTTTGGTTTATGACTAAATTAAATGCAAAAACATCCAGCGCATTTGAATCTTTCTGAATATCTATATAGTTTTCAAAATGAAACTTATTCAATTAAAATACGAGATACAAATATTTTAACTAATGTATGTCCTATACAAGACTTTATTTTAAACTGACGACGACGAAATAATTATATTAATTATTATAAAAAAAATATATATTATAAAAATTAAAAAAAAATTGACTCGCTTCTTACCGTCTCATTTGTAATGTTATCCTAAGAACCAAGTTATAATAATGTTTTTTGGAATAAATACGATTGCAAATAAACTGTTCACGTCTTTATTTTTTTGGTCATTTATCTTATTATATTTTGATAATTTATATTAACCTACCCTATTAATTTTGACCTCACTCTTTAAAATATTATTAGCCAGTGCGTATGTATTACTTGTAGATACTAAAAGTTTTTGTTGGCAATAAAGATTTTTATCTGCATAACTAAAAATATGTAGATATATCATTTCATATATCATTTACATGTAAATGAATGTAGCAAATGTAGCACTAGATTGTAAATAATGTTGAAATGAAGAAAATACTTTTTGGTAGTATGAATGTTTATTGATAATTAAAAATAATTTAAATAGTTTTACACGTATCCTAAGTCTTTATAAACTAAGTAACAAATATTGCGCAATTATATATTTTGTAAATCAAATCAAATAATAAAAAAATATATATAACAAAAGACTAATCAAGCAAATCCATGTCACGCGTATGATATCTTGAGATTTCTTTTTCTAAAGCGTCCATATATTTATCTTCGGGGTCGTAAAAATGTCTAAAGTTCATGTATTCCTCCGGCAATACCATCTTGAGGCCCTCAAGGAATCGCCAGAACTGGTGTCTTTGGTTAGGGTTACACTTCCGGCATGCTTCTTTAACTGCTTCACGTAATATTGCTGTAAAAAATAAACTTCCATTATGACCATATAAAACTTATCTCCGAAATAATTAGAAATAAAAAAGAACTGTGGAATAAAAGTCAACTATCCATCCATAATTGCTTATTAAAAAAACTATAAACTATAAGCAATTATATTATGTTAAATGTAATATCGAATAAAATACAAGTCATTGTCGATATGTTCTTTCTACCCTACAACACAAATATGTTAAATCTTAACTAATATTTATAAAAACCATGTACAATCTATTATAAAATGCAATAAAATAATATAATATCAATATCTACTGTTAAATAAAATAATGTAATATTATTCCATAAAATGATGTTGAAGATAAGTAGAAATATAATAAGATTAATTACTAGTAAATACGTACCTTTATAAGTGGTTGTAAGCTCCGTGCACGATTTTCTTTCTAGGAAGCAATCCACGAATTTTTGGAGCTCATCTTCATTGGCGATGAGCGCGTCCATGTCGAGACGGTCATTGCCAGTCGTATAGAATTCGACGGCCGCCACCGTGGCAAAGAAAGCGAAAACCAAACTAATCTTCATTTTTAAAATCTGCAAGACAAATACAACATATTAGAAAATATCAATACACTTTTTTTATAATTTTAAAGTATTACTCCACACTTAGGAAAGTTAACTTATTTTCTAAATAAATATCAATATCTTACTTTAAATATTTGCTGTATTGAGGAAGTACGGTAAGGATAATATTTGTCGTAGAATCTTCTTGGATGAACACCACTATTGGAATAGGGAATAGGGACCGTAATTCGACTTATTTATACCAAAGAGTCATAGACAAAGCTTTTAACTTTTATTCATATTAAGTGATGTGATTCTTTAAGTAACGTATTTATTTAAAAAATTGTCAACGTCAAATATTTTTTAGGTTTCGGCAAGTAAAATCTATGGTATAATCTACATATTATACATACAATGTAAAATGTGACAAATCATATAATATTAAAACATGTCCATAGTTAATTTATCTAAATCAAATAGGAAGAAAAATGGAAATAAATTAACCGATTTTTTTAATCTGAAATTTAGAAATTATGTCGAATTATTCAAATTCAAATAATTTTATTGAAAACTAGCGACCCGCTCGCGGCTTCGCCTGCTTAAACGACGGAATTATTTACTTAATACACTGAATTATGTTCGTGTTTTAATATAATGTATGTTTGCAACGCAGTTAAGATTTCTAATGAAAATTATTAAAACCTTAGGTCGCATTTTCGTATCTCCCATACGAAAATGCGACCTAAGGTAAGATTCTTCAATTGAATGTTTGAAATAAAAACACAACTTATCGATACTTACAATAAAATCCTAACTCTTCGGTGTCTGTACATGGAAGAAATATAAGAATTTTTTTTATTACGGAATTTTAACAATGTAATAGAACTTTGTTAGTTTGTCTGTGCGTTTGTTCACGATAATCTTAGAAACGGCTTAGCCGATTTAATTGCACTTTTGTAATTTGGCTAACTTTCCCTAAATATTTAGTATTAGTTTTATTTTAATCGGTTCACACAAAGTTAAAACCAGATCCACGCTGTATCCCGCCTATAGCAGGGTAGGCAGAAGGAACTTAGTGCTAAAATACTGCTTATGATATGTGACTGATGTGTGAAATGAAAATATTATTAAATTACAATTCAATCCTCCAAGTGGGGATCGAACCCATAACGTCGCGTTACAACACACAACTTTGTGCCGCGACAGCCTTTAATATTTATACAGGGTGCAAGTGTGAGCGCTCCTTTTACCCGTAAAACACACAGTATATAGGGTAAAATATTTTAAACCCATACCCAAAGAAATTAATCAAGATACCTCAACAGTTTCGACGTCGGATTTTTTTTCATTTCACGATGTTTATCCATACCTGTATGTTGTGTGATGCAGTGACGCATAGATACTAATAACGTAAACACATACTACTACAAAAATACTACTATAAGTTAAGCAACTTTGAACTTTGTCGCCAATACCTACGACTCGATTTTGGAATGAGGCGTATGCGGCGGTTTCCCTTTGATAGGTTTATGGCGTTTTATTTTTCAACGATAATTATATAATTTATTTTGTTTGAAAAAATAAGTTGTTTATTTTTGGGATTTTTAAAATTGTATTAGGCTTTTATAGAGTAGTTAAAACTATGGTTTCATTTAAAGTGGTGCTGACAAAAATACTATATAATTGAGCGTATTCAATATTTATAGTGATTTTTTGGTGAATAGTAAGATACGTGAATAGTAATAGTTATTACAACACTTGCGAAGAAAGAATATTTTACGCATTTTTTTTAATTCCTATACCTTTTGAAGAACTACAAACATTCTTATAGTTTTTTTTTTTTTTTTCAAATAAAAAAATAGTTTATGTTTTTTATCATAATGGCGGGAAAATATTCAAAATGTTCAAAATTACACTATAATATCAAATAGTATTGACATTGTAGTGTTGATAGTAATTGAAAATAGTTATACTACAGGAGGATACCTTCATATGCACTGTTTAAACCTGTTTTTATGATATAATGTAGAATAATATATTCTATAGAGGATTCACACATTCTTTTTATTCTTTAAGTATAATACGTAAATATATTTTTTAAAGGTTACTCTGTACTAAAATGGCAGCTCTGTTCCTGCATTTACGTCCCTGATATATTGATATAAATAATAGAAATATAAATCATTGGAAAGAAAAGGAGAATCGCAATTATATTGCATTTTTTCTTTTTTTCATACTTGAAATATATTAGTAAATTTACATACAATTCGGTTGTTTTGAATAAAATATTAAGTTTAATTCATAAAATATATTTGTATTTTTTTATATACAAAGTTCATGACTAAGTTCTCTTGAGAAATATATCTACTGTAAATGAACGTAACGTACCTACGTATCAATGATTAAAATGTATTGACATCACCACGTGATCTGTCTAAACACGAGAAAATCAGCGAGTGTTTTTTTTTTAAATCAACTATTTACATTTACACTTACTTATTAGTGACAATAATACCTTTAAAATAGACTGGAGTGAGCATTTAATTCCCAAGGCATGTCATCATTTACAAAATCAAACTTGGTAACCTTTGACAATCAAAGGTCTTTTAACATTTTTTTTAAATTTTCATATAAAATATTATCAAAGCATTAACATCGCGCAACTATTTGCGCGAAGTTTAAGCGTATTTTTTGTAATAATAGTACATCACCAATTTTGGTAAAATCTTAATATATTTTTGTATAGTAATTATCTTAACATATCTACCATAACATTATCAAAAATGTATTGAAATACAACTGTTAATATATTTATATTATTTATTATCTATTAATATCGCTCATCAAAGCGAAAACAAATTGCGTAGCGTAACAGATTATTTTCAAAAGAGTAGGAGGCGCATGTAAAATATATTTAACAAACCTATTCCTAATTTTCCTATACCATTGGGCATCTATCCTGGTCTTATCTTACATTATATCTTCACATTTAATAACTAAATATCGGTTACATATCGTTAAGCAAGAGCATCCAGTAAGACTAAAATTTTACGCTCTTTCCTAGATCTACTCCACAGGTCATTCGTAGGTTAGATTTATTACACAAACTCCCAAGCGATCTACTCAATATCATACCACCACCATGGCGTATCATTAGCAAGGAGACGTGGTGGTGAAATGACAAAAAATGGGGTGATTCGTGATAAGAAGATTTAGTTAAAAGAGTGGGAGCAATCAATCACTTCTGAAGACAGATGAGAGTCTTCAATGTTTGATGAGGATTAAGGAAGACCACATAAAGAGCTTTTCTTGTTCATCATATGCCTTCATCAAAGTTCTAAGGGCAACAATAGTTCCCACAGTAATAGATGCTTGCTGAATCTCATACTGATATTCACAGAAAGTACAATCTCGGCAGAGCCCGATTTCTATCATGGGCTCAAAGAGCTTCATGATGTGACTTATAATCCCTTATAACTACTACAATCTTGAACATGGCTCTTTCCTTGGTAAATAGAGGGTAATTAAACCACGTCGCGACTGATGGGGCATCGATCGATCGATTTTAATGTTTAAAATAAGAGAGCCCTTCGATTTCCACGCCTTTATCAGAACATCATCGCCATCGATTTTCCTACTAAACAATTTCTGGATATACGACATTTAATATGTACGCAACCACTATATTGATTACATCAACTGTTTTAATTGTTACCTAAATAAAATTTTAATATACGAAAATTGCCTAATTAATATTAAAATAAACAAACTTTTTTGGTTAATATGAATATTTATTGAGCATAAAGAATAATAATATTAATTGATCTTCTATGTGTCTTGCGCCAAATCAAATAATAAAAGATATATAAGGCGCACATATTATATAAAAAAGGACTTTAATCAAGCTAATCCATATCAGGCTTCATATATTTCGAGATTACATTTTCTAGAGCGTCGAAATATTTATTTTCAGGGTCGAAATAATGTCTGAAGTTTATGTATTCTTCAGGAATTTGTACCTTGAGTCCCTCAAGGAATCGCCAGTACTGATATCTTTGGTTAGGGTTGCACTTCTTGCACGCTTCTTTAACCGATTCCGATAATATTCCTATAAAAATCATACATGAATATTATGATCACATAAACTCAAATCTAAAGTAATTAGTAATAAAAAAAAGTAAATTTTAGACATATGATAACTACTGATTTACCGTCAATAATTAGAAAATCAAATATTAATTTAACTGCTAAACTACATGCATTGATACATATTTTAAATATAATGCGGGATAAAATACCAGTCATTTTCAGTATGTTCTGTCTACTTCGCAATATAAGTACACTTAAATAATCAAAAAAATCTAATATTTAATAAAAATAATCTTAAAGATAAAACATAATAATGTAGCACCCTTAACAGGAATTAATAATTAAAAACTAATCAGGTTCACACTGTATCCCGCTCACAGCAGGGTAGGCAGATGGAACTTAGTAGTTAAGACACTCCGTTCCCGAATTCTAAAGGCATTGCGTGGAACTCAACGCCGCGCTTTGCCTCGACACCAGAGCGAAGAAATGGAAATATAAATTTAAGTAAATATTTCATCTCCTCGAGTGGGGATCGAACCCACAACCAGTCGGTTTTATAGTCACACTTTGTGCCCCTGCGCCACGACTGGCCTCTTAATAATTAAAAATTACTTATTAATAATTGATACTTACTTTTATAGCTGTCTGTAAGCTCCGTGCATGGTTTTCTATCTAGGAAGCAATCCACGTAATATTGGAGTTCACATTTGTTGGAGACGAGCGCGTCCATGTCGAGATGGTCGTTACCAGTCGTGTAGAATTCGGTGGCCGCCGCCATGGCAACGAAAGCGAAAAGCACAATAATCTTCATTTTTATAATCTGCAAGACAAATATAAAATAAAACATAACACTAACTATCGCGAGAAAATATTAAAGATTTTTTTTACTTCTATTTAAAAAATATTTATCATATCTTTATAACTGAACACGTCTGTTAAAGTAGTGATAAAGAATTTAATTTGTCTTATTTATACTAATAAGTCATAGAAATAATTATAATGAAGTTGCTCGACTTCCCCCTCTCACCCTCACGTCTTGCTCAGTTAATTATCATTTTCATGAATAATTACTATGATATAACAACTCTGTATATATTTTTTTTGTAAATACTTCTCCCAATTATAAATGTTTTTTTTTTTTGGAAAAATAATAGTGATTAGTATAATAAATATATAATAAATTGATATTTATGATGTTCGTAGACTTACCTAGAACATTATAACTGTAGTTATAGTTCCGATAGGAAATTGCAAAAATTTTCAATAAGGTATAACAGCTTATAGACCCGGAGTAGGAGCATGGTTAGTATTGAGTGTATGTATTATAAATAAAAAAGGGTCCTCATTTATTGTATAGATATCGTGTATAAAAATGTATGTATTTAAAACAAATCAGCGTAATTGAAAAACAATGTTTATATTATATTGAATAACAGTAAGAAATGTCCTGTCTACGACACATTTCATCAAACTTAAGCTTTTCTCAGCCATATTTTATTATTAAACTAGCAGCCGCTAGTTTAATAATAAAATATCCTATCCTCAAATTTGCCATGCACCTTCATTATTGTCCTGACATCCAACTGTTGTCATTGAAACCTCGAAACATGCTATAAGTAGGCAAATAGAACCTAGGGTCTAATTTAAAGATTCTAATGATTCCGTCCCAGATTCGAGATTATAAATATTCAAATTCTTTTAAGGACCCTAAAAATCCAGATAAGTTTCAGATAATAAAAACAAACACTTCCTGTACTTGTTTATATATTTACAATGATAAAACAGAACACTTAATAATTTTATGGATTCGTATATGTAATTGTAATGTAAAATAATAAAAATTTAAATAGTTTTTACACATATCCTAAGTCTTTTTAAACTACGTAACAAATAAGTATTGCGCAATTATATTTTTTTTAATCAAATCAAATAAAAAAATAATTATATATCAAAAGACTAATCAAGCAAATCCATGTCACGCGTATGATATCTTGAGATTTCTTTTTCTAAGGCGTCGAAATGCTTATTTTCAGGGTCGTAGAAATGTCTAAAGTTCGTGTATTCCTCCGGCAATACAATCTTGAGTCCCTCAAGGAATCGCCAGAATTGGTGTCTTTGGTTAGGGTTACACTTCTGGCATGCTTCTTTAACCGATTCACGTAATATTGCTGTAAAAAATAAACTTCCGTTATGACCATATAAAACTTATTTCTGAAGTAATTACGAAATAAAAAAGAAATCTGGAATAAATGTCTACCATCTATCCATCATCAATCAGCTTCACGCTGTATCCCGCACACTGCAGGGTAAGCAGAGGGAACCTAGTGTTAAGACACTCGATTCCCCACTATCTATCCATCATCGCTTATTTAAAAAACAATATACCGGCTAAACTATAAGCAATTATATTATGTTAAATGTAATATCGAATAAAATACAAGTCATTGTCAATATGTTATGTCTACCCTACAACACAAATATGTTAAATCTTAACTAATATAAAAACATTGTACAACCTATTATAAAATGAAATAAATTAATATAATATCAATATCTACTGTTTAATAAAATAATATAATATAGTTCCATTTAATTATGTTGAAGATAAGTAGCAATATAATAAGATTTAAAAAAAGTACTAATTACTAGTAAATACGTACCTTTATAAGTGGTTGCAAGCTTCGTGCACGATTTTCTTTCTAGGAAGCAATCCACGTACTGTTGGAGCTCGGCTTTGTTGGAGATGAGCGCATCCATGTCGAGACGGTCGTTACCAGTCGTATAAAATTCGACGGCCGCTACCGTGGCAACGACAGCAAAAACCAAAATAATCTTCATTTTTAAAATCTGCAAGATTACGACAATAAATATAATATTATAAAATATCAATATCTTACTTTACATATTTGCTGTATTGCGGTAGTACCGTTTGGATAATATTTGCCGTAGAATCTTCTTGGATGAACACCACTATTGGAATAGGGAATAGGGCGCGTAATTCGACTTATTTATACCAAAGAGTCATAGACAAAGCTTTTAACTTTTATTTATATTAAGTGATGTGATTCTTTAAGTAACAAATTTATTTAAAAAATTGTCAACGTTTAAATACTTTTTTAGGTTTCGGCAAATAAAATCCATGATATAATCAACATATTATACATACAATGTAAACTAAAATGTGAAAAATCATATTAAAACATGTCCATAGTTAATTTATCTAAATAATTAGGAAGAAAAGCGGAAATAAATTAACCGATTTTTTTTAAACTGAAATTTAGAAATTATGTGAGTCTGGCAGTTCTCCTAAAATTGTTATTTTTAACCGAAAATTATGTCTTTTTTAAAACCAGCGTGTAAAGCTGTAATTTTGCTGTGAGATATAAGCTTGGACATTATAATGCACGTTTATTGAAGTGGCATCTATGAACAACCCCTATTTATTTTATAAATTAAATTTTTAAAAAATGTGTTTATACGGACAATGACGACTAGTGTAGAATAATGATAAACAAGTGAAGGAAAATGATGCTGTGGTACCAACAATGATTCTTTACAACAGAATTGAAATTAAATAGTTATTTATCTTCACGCTGTATTACTAGTGGGAAAGTTGGAGAGAACGGAACGCCAAACGCTACGGTCTCTATCTCTATATAGGTCAACCGAGGTCTCCCCCTATCTGTGTTACCGCTCACTTTTTCTTCATGAATCTTTTTTGCTATTCCTCCATCACCAATCCATTTGCACGTTCTATTATATTCTCACCGAGAAAAGTATGATTGACTTATTATATTTCTAGCGGATCAGTATATTTAATGTTAAGTTGTGGACACACGAGTGCTTAGGATGCTATCCTGGAAACAGTCCAATATGTAGTCGTTGTACGAGTTGGTACGAGACATCCAAACTTAAGATCCATCGATCAAAGAGGAATAAGTACTTTCAAAATATAAGACATCTTTGAAACAGAAAACGGAAACGTTGAAGTATACTCTGCCATTATATTTAAGAATTATATGAGAAAAGCAGCGACAGAAATATGTGGTAAATGAAAACGAGATTTTAGTAAAAAGCACGATAAATGTGGTGATAAAGTGAAAGACACTGTAGAGAAAAAAAACTCGTTAGAATCATAAGGCCTCAGATAAATCTTTTTAAAAAAGAAAAAGGATAAGCTACAAACGAAAGTACTGATAAACATGAAGCGTGAAAGTTCTGAGAAAGAAAGAAATAAAATATTAACGAGCAAAATTTCTAACGAAATTTTAGTAATTCCTAAGGTTGTTTACTAATTTGCCACACATTTTACAGCAGTGAGCAGATCGCAGGAGGTCCCAAAAGATGCACAGGCGTATTGCCGCCGGTAACAGAATTAGCGGTGCCTTAGATAGAGATCGTGAAATAACAGAATACTTGCACGTTTGGGTACACTGTGCAATACTGACGAACGACGCTGATATACGATAAAATATTCTATTTTATTTAAAAAACTGTGCAATATTGACGAACGACGCTGATATACGATAAAATAATCTATTTTATTATTATACGATAAAAAGAAACTTAAGATATGTAACATTAAATCCCTCGTAGCTAGTTGTGTAAAATATCTTAAATTATATGGGTTGCCGAAAATACGCAATATGACTAAATTGACTGTATCTTCAATAGTTAGCCAAATCGGTACACCGAGGTATAAACTGGCTCATCATGTCAAGGACTCTTACCATTTTGTTTGTGGGCTGAAAGATCTTAAGTTAGTTAACAAAGAAACCATACGAGAGTATGGTTTCTTTGTTAACTAACTGGTAAGCCAATGGTAGAAAAATGTGAGTAAGATTTACTATTGAAGTATGAGACATACTTCAATAGTAAATCTTACTCACATTTTTCTACCATTGGCAAATCTTTATTTCAAAGAGCCCACCAACTCTGCGACGCTGAACACCTAGGGGACTAGCTTTGATAGGTGAAGAATGTCTTTCATCGGAGCGAGATATCTACTCCCCTCTAGCGTTATTAAAAAGACCCTCAATGGAAAGACAACCGGGACTTCTACCAAACAACTTTTGAAACAGACAGAATTGCAACATTTTAAGAGCATTTTAAGAGAAAAGCTTCCATTAAAACTATATTTAAGTCTAACAAGAAAGTAAATCCAATTCTTAAGACCAGTGAAACGTAATTTTCCTCTGCAGTGTGTAAACCTATAAATACTATATAGTAACTGAGATTTAACATACATTGTTCAAAAAAGGGGAAGCATCGGTATTGGGGGAATCTCCGATATCAAGAATGGACATGCATCGAAGTCAGCTGCATCTGGGTAAAGAGCGGATAAACCTAACCATAACATCGGGTTTTATAAATCACAAACCTTCGCTCGGGAGAAAAAATATATACAGGAGGAAGGTTACGAAAAAACATAAGAAACCCCCGCACGGCATTTATAAAGAGATTGACGAGTGGTAACAGTGGATAAAGTAAAACATACAGAGAGTAGGGCTTTTGGCGTTCCGTTCTCTCTGACTATCCCGCTAGGGGCAAAGTGAAATGTAAAAAATAAAGAATAATGAAAAAAAAATAAAAACAACTAAAGAATATTAACAAAAAACGTTAAATTTTAGATATACTTCATTAACTCTAAATCTAAAATTTAAGTAGAGGTAGCTTATTTTTGTACTGTTCTATATGCGAAAAACAGTAATAATATTTATAACGTTTCCATTACACTGAAACTGAATGCCATGGAAGTGATATAGCAAGAAAATTCAAAAGAATAAAATCCGAGAAAAATTCACGAACAAAATTTAGGTATTACGTAAATTTTTTGTCATAGCTGGTTTAAACATTAAAAATTCTTAACACGACCCATCAGTGAGTACTAGTACTATTAGAAATATGTCTAAGATTCAGGACTACAGCCTAAAATCAGACCCTTTCGTCTACTCTAAAAGCTAATAATTATTGTCTTTACCTACTTTTCTTCCAGCGTCATTGCTATCTTTTACCATTTTACTGGCAATGACGTCGCATCCAATGTTTTTACATAAAACACGTTGGAATTTTATGAAAAACTCATTCAAAGTACATGAAATTTGCTGGTTACAGATTTGTTCAAAATGTCAATATAAGTATATATTAACGATTGCCGAAACATTTTTAATCTATAAGTAGTAAATAAAGATATCAATGACGATTCATGTGCTAAAATTAGGAGAATCCAATTTAAGACTTATTTATAAATTGTTAAAGCATCCGTGGCGGCAGTTGCACCGTCGGAAATTAAAGCTCTGCATGCTAACATTATTATAACCCAAAATAAACAGTACGTTACATAACTTATTTTCGTGGCAATATTTAAAACAAAAGCTCGCTCGCTCAATGACCCTATTCTTATAAACTTTTTTTGCGATCGCTTTTTGTGTAGCTACACCTAAATTATTAGCACATTTTATTATTAAAAACTTTAAGTATGTACTTACTTCATTAAAAATAGCAAAAAAAATTAATATATTATAATATATAATTGTTTAATTACGAATATTTTTGAAAATAAATTAGCTAAGAATATACCAAATCTCCACGTAAAATATTCAATTTTTTGAAGGTTTTTTCTTAAAATATATTTTTGTATACACTAAATCATTAAACTTGTCTAGACGACGTGTTTATTATTAAGTTAAGTATTTAATATGATATTCATCTTCTCAAAATATTTTACGATTAATGAGTTAGCACAAGGAAATTAAAATTTGAGCGTTTTGGAGAACTGCCATGTCGAATTATTAAAATTCAAATAATTTTATTTAAAATAAGAAATTTCATGCTTCTTTTTTTAACGTCAAATAAGGACCTAAGACGTAAGAAGAACAGGCGCAAAAAAATCAACGAGTGTTTTTTTTTTAAATCCACTTTTTACATTTACACTTACTTATTAGTGACAATGATACCTTTAAAATAGACTGGAGTGAGCATTTAATTCCCAGGGCATGTCATCATTTATAAAATCATGAATTTGGTAACCTTTGACAATCAAAGGTCTTTTAACAATTTTTAAAAATTTTCATATAAAATATTTTCGGATTCTATTATCAAAGCATTAAAATCGCGCAACTGTTTAAGCCTATTTTAGTACATCACCAATTTTGGTAAAATTTTAATATATTTTTCGACTACTCAATATCATACCACCACCGTGGCGTGTCATTGTCCAGGAGACGTGGTGGTGAAATAATAAAAAAGGGGGTGATTCGTGATAAGAAGGTTGCGTTTAAAGAGTGGGAGCAATCAAACGTTTCTGAAGACAGTTGAGAGTCTTCAATGTTTGATGAGGATTAAGAAAAAACACATAAGGAGCTTTTCTTCTTCACCGTACGCGTTCATCAAAGTTCTAAGGGCAACAATAGTTCTCATAGTGATAGATGCTTACTGAATCTCATACTGACTCATACTCACAGAAAGTGCAATCTCGGCAGAGTCCGATTTCTATCATGAGCTCAAAGAGCCTTCATGATGTGACTTATAATCCCTTATAACTACTACAATCTTGAACACGGCTCCTTCCTTTGTAAATAGTAGGTAATTAAACCATGCCGCGACCGATGAGGCATCGACCGATCGATTTCAATGTTTAAGATATGGTTAAAATGGTGATTAATCTTAAGCACATTAAAAGAGCCCTTCGATTTTCGCCCCTTTGTCGGAATATCATCGCCATCGATTTTCCTAGTAAACAATTTCTGGATATACCACATTTAATATGTAGGCGACCATTATATTGATTACATCGACTGTTTTAATAGTTACATAAACAAAATTTTTATATACGAAAATTACCTAATTAATATTAAAATAAACAAACTTTTTTGGTTAATATGAATATTTATTGGACATAAAGAATAATAATATTAATAGATCTTCTATATGTCTTACGCCAAATCAACTAATAAAAGATATATAAGGCGCACACATTATATAAAAGAAGACTTTAATCAAGCAAATCCATATCAGGCTTGATATATTTCGAGACTACATTTTCTAAAGCGTCGATATATTTGTTTTCAGGGTCGAAATAATGTCTGAAGTTTATGTATTCTTCAGGAAGTTGCACCTTGAGTCCCTCAAGGAATCGCCAGTACTGATATCTTTGGTTAGGGTTGCACTTCTTGCACGCTTCTTTAACTGATTCGGGTATTATTCCTATAAAAATCATACATCAATATTATGATCACATAAATTTAAATCTAGAATAATTAGTAATAAAAAAAAGTAAATTTTAAAAATAAATAAATCAAACAAATCAGCTTCACGCTGTATCCCGCACACAGCAGGGTGGGCAGAGGGAACCTAGTGTTAAGACACTCTGCTCCCCACTTTCTGCCGGATTCTGGAGGCATTGCGTATTGAGTGCCAGAACTCAACGCCGCGCTTTGCCTCGACACCAGAGCGAAGAAATGGAAATAAAAATTTAAGTAAATATTTCATTTCCTCGAGAGGGGATCGAACCCACAACCAGTCGATTTTACAGTCACACTTTGTACCCCTGCGCCACGCCTGGCCTCTTAATAATTAAAAAAGTATTTATTAATAATTGATACGTACTTTTATAGCTGGCTGTAAGCTCCGTGCATGGTTTTCTATCTAGGAAGCAATCCACGTAATATTGGAGTTCACATTTGTTGGAGACGAGCGCGTCCATGTCGAGATGGTCGTTACCAGTCGTGTAGAATTCGGTGGCCGCCGCCATGGCAACGAAAGCGAAAAGCACAATAATCTTCATTTTTATAATCTGCAAGACAAATATAACATATAACAAAATACTAATCACGAGGAAATATTAAAGATCTTTTTACTTCTAGTATTTATAAAAAAAAATAATATTTATCATACCTTTTTAACTGAACACCTCTGTTGAAGTAGTGATATAGAATTTAATTTGTCTTATTTATACTAATATAAGTCATAGACAGTAATTATAATGCAGTTGCTCGACTTCCCCCTCTCACCCTCACGTCTGGCTCAGTTAATTATCATGTTCATTAATAATTACTATGAAATAACATTTTTAACGATGAGGATTTTTAAAAATCATGTATATTTTTTGTAAAGTATGTAAATACATACATCAATTATAATTTTTAATTTTTTTGCTTTTGTATAAATAAATTGATATTTATGATGTTCGTAGACTTACCTAGAACATTATAAATTTAGTTAGAATTCCAATTGGATTTCAAAAGTTTTCAATAAGTTATAACAGCTTATAGACCCATAGTAGGAGCATGGTTCGTTTATATACATATATCAGTATTATATATAAAAAGGTCCTCATTTATTGTATAAAAATTTATGTATTCAAAACAAATTAGTCTAATTGAGAATCATTGTTTATAAAGAGTATAAGAATTTTTCTGCGTGCCTCACATTTGATCAAACTTAACTTTTCTGTGTCATATTTTATTATTAAACTAGCAAAGCAACTCTCAAATTTGCCATCCAACTTCATTGTTGTCCTGTCAATGTCATTCCACTGTTGTCATTGAAACCTGGAAACATGTTACAAGTTGGCAAATAGAACCTAGGGTCTAATTTGAAGATTCTAATAACTATTCCGTCCTCTACTTTTCCCCAAATTCGAGACTATCCACATTCAAGTTCTTTTTTTAAGGACCCTAAAAAATCCAGATAACTTTCAGATAATAAAAACAAAAACTTCCTATACTTGTTTATGTATTTACAATGATAAAACGCTTAACATTAATTTTATAGATTCGTTTATGTAATTGTAATGATAAAATTATATTTTATGGATAATAAAATAATTAACATTAATTTTATGAATAAATTTATTTTCTTGGAATACAGGATTTCATTTAGGCACATTACTGTAAATTACTACATACATAAAATTTTTAAAATTGGCTATTAAAATCTTATAACTTAGGATATTAAGCTGTTATATCTTAGATTCTAATATTTTATTTCTTCTTCTATTATTTTTAAATTTCTTTATTCTTTCTTTTGTTAATTTCACTTGACGATGCTATGTATGTTTGATGTACGACAGAATATGTTGAATGTTATTTGTAGCACCTACTTGCCGTCCGATTTGTCTAAAATTTTGGGTAAATTTGTCAATATTAAATGGAAATTTACAATTTTCATAGCATATCGATGATATTTTTGCCTAGGACATGCTTGCAAACCTAATTTTTTATAATAAAAAGAATCACTATGATGCGGTTAATGTACACCAGCCATTCTATGGCATTTTTTCGAACTACCTTTTGTTAGAAAAACAATTAATAAGAACATTTATTAATGTGAAATAATGAAATATTAATGAAAACAATATATCAGGAGGTATAATATAGTTTAAATTGTGTTTTAATTGAAAACAATTTATAACTACTTAGGCTTATTATACAATCGTTAAGTAATTTGAACATTAAAAGAAGGAATTCATTTGTAGGTAAGAGGTATAAATCAACCAAAAAATATATTTTCAGTATTTCAATCTTAGTACATTCAACAGGTAGGTAATATAGGTATATATTTATGTTAGGCTTTTTGCTATATCCCGCACATAGTAGAATAGGCAGAGGGAACCAATGGACCTAGTGATAAGAAATTTCGTTTCCATTAAGACACTTCCGTTTCCCATTTTTCGTCTCTCTCTTTGCATGCAACTCAACGCCCCGCTTTGTCTCGATTCCATTTCATCGGGTGTCTAACCTACAACCTGTCGCGTTTACAATCACACGTTTGCGTATAATAAACCAAATTGCGTATAAAAAACCAATAATAAACCAAAATATTCAAATTATTTTCGTTAATCTTACACGAGTCAAAATGAAAGTTGTCGTGCTGTTTGCTTTCGTCGCCGTCGTGGCCGCTGATATCGAGTTCTACAAGACTGATATAATAATAATCATCTGGATATGGATGCTGAATCTGGGGAATGGAATTCCTGGCTTACTTGGACTGCTTTACCGAATGAGCACTTTGTTCGACATTGACAGCCAGTTACAAAAGTATGTTATTAATGTTTTTGAAAAATGTATATATTAGCTAGGCTTGCTTGAGATAAAACAAATAATTAATAGATTGTTTTGTTCCTTTTGGCTTTTTACTAATGTACCTATTGAATTTTGTAGTTAAATTATCCAAACCAAAAATAAAAGGTCTTAAATAAGTTTTCTATTTCTTACGAATTTACTATTTATGACTATTTATCAAACTATTTTGTGACTTTTAAGGAAATATCCCCGAAGCTGTTGAACAAGCTTGCAGTCTATGCAACCCCAACCAAAAGTATCTGCTCTGGCGGTTCCTTCAGGCAATCAAGGAGACAATGCCTGAGGAATACTGGAACTTGAGATACCACTATGACCCTAAAACAAATATTTCGACGCTTTGAAGGAAGAAATATCCAAATACGTAAAACCTGACATGAAATTTGTAGTTTAAAGAAATATTATATATTTTTTTACTTAGTATTCTACAAAGGACTATAAACTAAAATAATTAATTGTTGTAGATTTTTATTTTATTATATTAATAAATTATACATATGTATGTAAAATACTTCCAATTCTCATTAAGTAACTTTCAAACATCAGCCAAAACTTCTGGTCCTAGAAAGCGGAATTCCGGTATGTTCAATACATTTCTTGGACAGAATACTAGAAGATATCTTAGCCGACGGTGAATTCACAATAAGTTAAGGCACAAAGAAATGGAAATAACATAGCAAAGGTCATAAAGTCTACGCAATCTATGTTGGCGACCACTTTTTTACCTATAAAGTGTTTATTATACAGATCAAGTGAAGAGGTCGGTCGTAGCGCAGAGGCACAAAGTGTAACTGTAAAATCGACTGGTGGTGGGTTCGATCCCCACTCGAGGAAGTGAAGTATTTATTTACATTTATATTTTTATTTCTTCGCTCAGGTGTCGAGGCAAAGTGCGGCGTTGAGTTCCGCCACTCGGCACGCAATGCCTCCAGAATTCAGCGGAAAGTGGGGAACGGAGTGTCTTAACACTGGGTTCCCTCTGCCTACCCTGCTGTGTGCGGGATACAGCGTGAAGCTGATTTGATTTAATTTGATTTTAAGTGAAAATAGAAATTTACTTATTGTATAACATGTAATCAAAACATTAAGTAGCTTATGTAAAAAAGTCAATCTAAATATCTGTACTCTCTTAGAAATTAAGTACCTGGATAAATCTAGTAAACCTATTTTAAGTGGCACATAAAAAGAACAACATTTCTAAGTTTTGAAACAAATTAAAAAAGTTTCAGACCTCGTCTCAGTAGGGTTTAGTTAATTTAAATATATTAATAAAAAATTATAATACTAAGCTAAATTATAGTACATGCTGCTGCACCAGTCGTGGCGTTGGCGAAGTGTGACTGTAAAATCGACTGGTTGTGGGTTCGATACCAACTCGAGGAGATGAAATATTTACTTAAATTTATATTTCCATTTCTTCTCTCTGGTGTCGACGCTAAGCGCGGCGTTGAGTTCTGCCACTCAACACGCAATGCCTCCAGAATTCGGCAGAAAGTGGGGAACGGAGTGTCTTAACACTAGGTTCCCTCTGCCTACCTTGCTGTGTGCGAGATACAGCGTGAAGTTGATAAAAAAAATATAATACTAAGTTACAGGCTAAGCGGTTCTAATTCCTTAACACTATTATTATAATATTCGTACTGAACCCGAATATATATTTTGATTTCATTAATATAATTAATAAGTGTTTTTCTTATTCCTTTTATATTTCTGATTCTGACTGTGGCTTAATTTAAAAAAATACATTTTGATGTAATTATTAATTTTAAAATACAATATTGAATGAGTTTTTATTCAATTCTTAAACAGATCTAGAAAATAAACAGTGCACAAATTTTTTCGTGCACTGTTTTTGATCATATTTCTATGAGGATATAAATAAATACTTATCAAGGTCGTTTATTTAATCATTTAATCTCTTTACGTAGTACTAAATTGGTTAATTAAAATTGACGAATGTTGTAAAATAAACGTTAAATAAAAACAACTAAGCCGATTTCAGATACTAATATTTAATGTTACGTCATTTATATCAACACTAGCGACCCGCTCACGTCTTCACCCTCTTGAACAACATAATTATTTATTTACTAAACTAGATTAATTACGTGTTCTAAAAATATTATTATATCATTTTAGGAGACGATATCTATACATTATATCTATATATGGAGGCCGCCCTGACGCAGGGGCACAAGACCGTGACTGTAACGTGACGGTTGTGGGTTTGATCCTCCATCGGGGGATTATTTATTAATATATTAATTTCTTCGTCATGATACCAAGTTAAAAGTGGGCAACGGAGGGTCTTAACACTAGGTTCATTTTGTCTACCCTGCTACAGCGTGAAGCTAAGGAAGGTTATGTTTTTCGAGCGTATCTTGTATATATGTATGTATGTATGTATATATGTATGTAATAGTCTTTATTACCTCATATCTCCAGAACCGCTGAACGGATTTACATGATTGACGTATCGTTAGATTTGTATTAGCAGCCCAAATGTTCTTAGATAGGTGACGTTAAAAAAAACAATCATGGCGGCTGTGGGACGCCATTGGCCTTAGTGAAAAAAAAATCGTTTCGAATACCACAATATGGGTATCAAAATCAAGAGCTCAATACGAGGATTTCAAAAAGGTATATCATGATTATCATTACCATTATGAATCCTAACAAAAAAGTTAAAAATATAAAAATAAAATATAAAAACAAAGACCCCGACTGCATAAAATTAAAAAGAAAATAAACAAACCCAATAGTTTAGTAAGATTAACAGTCGGGACCTATTGGCAGGGTGCGTAGTACTAGGTGACAGTATTATAAACGCTCGCAGCGCTCATGGTGGCCAAAAGTAGAAAAAATGTAGGCTTTGTCACTTATTAATGTCAAAGCAATCTGTTCGACTTATCGTTTTACTAAGTTATTAAAAATGAGTTACAGCAGTTGCAGTTGTTCTACAATGCAACAAATACATTTACATGTAATAGATATATTTATAGCGAAGTATGTGATGCAGAAATACAAACAGAAATAGACAACTGAACTATAATATTTATATAAAAAATTACAATAAAATGAAGAACAAAATATGTAATACTCCTAAAAAAAAATATACACAGAAGTGGCGATTTCAACAAAAAAAAAATATATTTTACTGGGTTTTCATCTATCTGTAATGATGAGCAACTTATAGATCTTGCAGGTGTAACATTCAACAATTTCCAATTATTATTAAAAACATTAGCAATCAATCACAAATACAGTATTAATAGTTTATTTTTTATTTTAATTACTTTTTTTTTCATAAATCACATTTCGTTTCGTTCACGTTTTGATATTATAATAATCATTTATTTAGAAAATAAATTATTATAATAATATCAAAACTAGGTAACTACTATACTAACTACCATTAAATTTGCTTTGTTTCCTTGTTTTTCAGTAAAACTACAACTAAAAAAGTAGTAAACAAATTCTGATATAACCAAAATAAAACACAATTTTGAATAGAGACTACTTACCTCTCTCAATTTGAATAACCAGAAATGATTTATCGACACTTTTTCCACCCAAATCACAGTAATTAAGTAATATAAATGAATTTGAAAGTATTTTACGAATATTTTCAAACAATCCCGCCATCATATGTCAAAGCGTCAGAGCCTACAAATTTGCGTACGCTGGGTGGCGCTGTAGTCGTGCACGGTGCCAATATGTAATTCTTCAATCAATAAAAATCTTTACCAGGAATCCCGCATAAGTTTAAAAAGTCCCGCCTGTTAAACCTAATAAACTTATATTGGGCTTGTTTATTTTCTTTTTAGTTTTTTAAATATTTTTTTATTCTACGCAGTCGGGGTTTTTGTTTTTATAAATATTTTTTTATTTGCGATATAAAGTGATATGCGGCCACATCTTTTTTTAAATAAATTGACAATTGACTGTATAAGTAATAATTTTGAAACCTCGTGTACGCGATTAAACATGGATTATATGTCCCTGCTAACATCGATGTTATGATGTTTTACTTAATGCAACATCGATTTTAAAACATCGATATTTTAACTGCTAACATCAATGTTCATCGAAAATCGATGATCATCGGGCATCCATAATCACGACGGCCTACAGCAAAACGAAAAAGGTGGCCGCAGCGTTCCTTGACGTCGCGAACGCTTTTGACCGGGTCTGGCACCCCGGTCTGCCCCACAAGCTTCTCTACTGTCCTTATTCCTCTAGGACAGGACCTTCTGTGTGAGGGTGGAAAACGAAGTCTCCAAAAGCCACAGGATCTTCGCAGGAGTTCACTGCACTATCACTATATGCGTCAGTGTACAGGGTATATAGGGTACTATATACCCTGTACACTGACGACGTACCGGTCGACGAGGGAACTACACTCGCCTTGTACGCGGACGACATCGCCCTGATAGTCAAGTCTATAAACATGACACATGCTGCATCCAAACTCCAGAGGACCCTCGACCTGCTGCCGAACTGGCTGGCGGATTGGAGACTGACCCTCAACGTTACGAAGTAGTGACCTTTGGGGGTCTCAAGAATCTTCATCCGCTGGTCAACTAAGGCGAGCGGGTCTGTTGGTCCAAGGAGGCCATTTACCAGGCTTTCCATGACGGCGTACCTCAGAAAGGCCTCACAAGCCGCCAGAGTCGCGCTCGCATTGTCTCACCCAGTCTAACCCGCCTCGACTGACCGCCCAGATGACAACAAAATCCCACAGGGCTATCGACCCAATCCATAAACGTGCGCATATTCATGCGCGGAGCCAGAAAATCACGGCCAGAGGGCATAGCCCTGATGCCGTCTACCCTCTCCCCTCGCGGGGTCGAGAGAGTTAAATACATAAATGGACAATATATATGTCTCTTGATAAAAATATATATTTTTAAAGTACTATTGTTCATAGTACAAAGAATAAAGTAAACAAAATTGAATTGTTGGTGAAGATTACCTTCAAAATCATAATATATATATCATAGTTTAAGTTGTAATTAATTCAACGCAGTGATATAGAACGACTTGATCTTCAAAAAAATATTAAGTAAAAACATAGATTTTTCGGTTCGTTCGTTCCTTTGAAATAAATCTAAATAAAAATGCCTAAAATTTTTAAATCGCACAATTAAAAGAGTTTTTATAGACCACATTTAAAAGAATTTTAAAATAATGAGAAGACGTACATAACACAGGTAAAAAGAATGTAATATTACAAATATATGTACGTATAATAAATAATTAGCTTTATGTATCAATGCTGAAAGTATAAAAAAATAAAATAAATCAATCAGCTTCACGCTATATTCCACCCACAGCAGGGTAGGCAAGGGGAACCTAGTGTTAAGACACTCCGTTCCTCACTTTCTGCCGAATTCTAAAGGCATTGCGTGTTGAGTGAGCAGAACTCAACGCCGCGCTTTGCCTCGACACCAGAGCGAAGAAGTAGAAATATAAATTTAAGTAAATATTTCATCTCCTCGAGTGGGGGTCGAACCCACAACCAGTCGATTTACAGTCACACTTTGTGCCTCTGCCCCACGACTGGCCAGTATATAATTATTAGGACCTTTAATAAGTTCTCGCTGTTTTTTGAAAGATGGCGTTGCGGCACTCTGTGCATGGAATTTCGTACGGTAACGAACCACCAAAGTAGTACTATATGTAACCTCAAATAATAGTAGAATAGTGTTTACTACAGTGTCAACTACATATTTATTTTCCCCTTGTGAAAATGTGTAATTTTGTGCCAAATAGTGTTTTTGGGGGGAATTTTATTGCACTGCTTTATTCAGAAAAAATCTGCAGCAGAAGCACATAGAATTCTCGTTGAGACATATGGTGACAATGCTTTGTCGAATACAACGTGCAGAGACTGGTTTAGGCGCTTCAAAAGTAATGATTTTGACCTTGAAGACAAAGAGCGTTCTGGAGCACCGACAAAATTTGAAGACAAAGAATTGGAGGCATTGCTTGAAGAAGATCCATGTCAGACGTTAGTAGAGCTCGGGAAAACGTTACAAGTAGATGCGTCAACAGTTTCAAAACGTTTAAAAGCGTTAGGAATGATCCAAAAGCAAGGGCATTGGGTGCCGTATGAGTTGAAGCCGAGAGACGTAGAACGACGTTTTCTCATGTGTGAATTGTTGCTTCAACGGCAAAAGANTATATATATATATATATATATATATATATATATATATATATATATATATATATATATATATATATATATATAAACTCACATATACGGTCAAAATTAAGAGAAAATAAAAAAAACAAATAAAAGAAATCAAAATTAGTAGAGTACTTCAGGTTCACCTAGAAGTATGTGTTCACGCAATTAATAAGAGCAATATTATTATTTTATTTTCTATCCACCTTACGAATATTTCGTCGCGATACCTGCTTTACTTTAAAATAAACGCTTCTCATTGTAACAAGTGTACAGAGTGTAACGTTTTTTATTCATCTCCTAAAATACTGCCAAAATCCCAACATATGGTCCTTTTTCGATCCTGGATGTATGGAACAGCATCATCAGCATCATCAATTATATTAAATAAGGGATTTATAATAAAAGTCGTTGGACATCAAGAATTATATATATATAGCCGGAACTCGACGTGCAATTTTTCAATGTCATTAGAAGGTTATACAACAAGAAGATTCTGTGGTCTGGAATTAGGATATTCTGCTATAATAATTATTGATGATTAATGTACCCAACACTCTTAAGGTAGTATTTAAGGTTTCAAATGTTCTTCAAGGTTAGTATCAAACATATTTTTGTTAATTTTACTTTAATACTTAGCGTTCATACAGTAATATTGGAACTTATGTATTTTTATTTGCATTACTTTTATATAAAGTTTATATAATCCAAAAAGGTTAAAAATTTTTTTTAAACATTTTTAAAGTGTTATTCCACACTTAGGAAAGAAAAATACTTATTTAGAAAACGTATAGAAACTTGAACTTATGGACCTTATCCTTACTGGACCTTATGATTGTCTCATCAAACGAGCGCGTAGCTACCTTCGGACAAATCTCAGCGGAGGCGTTCTCCTACCACGACCTTGTTTACCTTTCATATAAAATACGACCACCCAAGCTAAAACCCTCTGTAGTGATGCGAAGATCCTTCAATAACATCGACAATGAAAAATTCATGTGTGATCTTAGTCATATTTCCTAGCCTAGCCTAGCCTGCATTAAAAATGCAATCCCAGTCGGATTGCATTTTTAATGCAGGTAATATCGATGATAAACTAAATATTTTTAACTCCATTTTAATTGAGCTTTTTGACATTCACGCGCCGCTTCGACCAATAAAAATAAAACATCTCCCTGCTCCTTGGTTAACGCAAGATATTAAAGTACTTATGGTCAAGCGTAATACTGCAAAGTCCAAATACAAAATAAATCCTACGGACGCAAATCTTCAACGGTATAAAACTCTACGGAACAGATGTAACAAGGCTTGCAGAAATGCGCGACGTAACTATATTTTTTCATCAATTGACCCCAAGAGTCCTGGAAAAACTTGGAAATTTTTGAACTCGATGGGATTTTCCAGATTCTGATCATTTCTTCTTTAAGTTCTGTATTGAACGTACTCGGGACTCGAACCCGCGTCTCCTGGAAACCTACCAGGCGCTGTGACCACTAAGCCATATGTTCTCATCGAGCTACGTCGAAATTTTTATACGCTTGTTACAAATTATTTGTTGTTAGCATAATAATTATACAATATTAGGGTAATAATTATATAGTATATGTATTTTTATTATTTAATTATTAACTTATATAGCAAAATCTTTTTACATAACCGCAAAATTTAGTTTTTACCTATATACATAGCTTAATATTTAATAAAGTAATTATTGTTAAAGTTAATTTTATTAACTTAATAAATATTACACTTGTTAAATATTTTTATTGTCAAATATAAATCATTATTCCGCGTTTTTTGTAATAATTGTATTGTACAATATAGGTATATTGTTAGTAATTATTATTCTGTATACATTCCAGGTTGCCAGTACTAGTTAACGCAATGCCAGAGGATAACGAGCTTATAAGGAAAAGGTCTAGTTTTAAGGGAAGAGTAACGGTATTCTCTAATTATTTAAATTCTTTAGTACATTTAACATTAAGCTCTTCTGAAGTAAATAAATTACAATTGCGTTCAATATGATAAAGTGCAATTATCACTGGAGTGTAATACTGACAATATAGACAGTCAGTTAGCGGAAGGTAGCGAGTTCGAATCTCTTTATTATAAATGACTATCGTTAGCTCAACAAATTCTTGCTGATTATAAGAGAGAAGATCAAGATAGCGAAGTGAGTGTACATTAAATGCGTAAAGCTACCAACTATTAAATTTCCTAAATTTACTTATTCATTGTAACGATGAAATATTAATAAATTTAATTATTTAATTTAAGGCCAGTCGCAGCGGCACAAAGTGTGACTGTAAAATCCACTAGTTGTGGGTTCGATCCCCTCTCGAGGAAATGAAATATTTACTTAAATTTATATTTGTATTTATTTGCTCTGGTGTCGGCGTTGAGTTCTGCCACTTAACACGCAATGCCTCCAGAATTCGACAGAAAGTGGGGAACGGAGTGTCTTACACTAAGTTCCCTTTGCCTACCCTGTTGTGTGCGGGATACAGCGTGAAGCTGATTTATTTATTTTTTATTTCATTATTTAAGGTCTTCGCTTGAGGGATCCGCTGCTGTGGTAGTTAACTCGGTTCAGTTTTCGGCCGGTAATTATTGGGTAGCATGGAACCTCCTTTGTCATCGATTCGACAACAAGCATTTGTTAATTCAACACTATGTTACGACATTGTTTAATATAGACTCAATTCGTAAAGAATCATCAGTCATTTTAAAGAATTTAATTGATTAAATTAATAAAATTTTGAGCGTTTAAGATTCATTAGGCTAACTGTTAATCAATGGGATACTCTTCTCATTTACGTTATTACACATAAGTTAGACAGTAAAACGTTCCGTGAATAGGAGGAATATAAAAGCCATCTTGATAAAAATTGTAAAATATTGTTTTCGACTTTTTTAAGTTTTCTCAGAGAACGAGCTGATTTAATAGAAACCTTGGAACTTTCGAATCCTTCTATTTTAGTCATACAAATGCTACATATGTAAAAGTTAAAACAATGATTATACAAGTTGGAAATAATAAACATAAAACAACTGATATTAATTCTAAATTAGATTCTATTTCTATTAAATCTAAATTATGTCAAAGGTGTAACGGTGACCATAAATTAAACGTTTGTCCTCAATTTTTATCTCTGACTAGTGAAGCTCGCTTGCAAATTTTGCCAAGTACAAAGTATGTTTTAATCGTTTTTCTTCATTATGCTAATAACTGTAAAAAAGCAGGATGTAAAATATGTCGTCGTAAGCACCACACACTTGTTCATGTTACAGAACACTTCAGGTCTAAACCCGCGTCAGCTCTTGAAGCCACCGTGAACAGTAATGACATTAACAGTAGTACTAATGCGTCCACTACTTTAACGCACGGTCCAAGCTTATCGTTAACTGCACATGTTAAGATATCTTTTGGGACTTGTTAGGATCTCAAATGATAAAATTAGGACCAGGGTAACCCATTCTTTATGAGACTAGGCTTGGCTGGCTTGTGTCTGGCCCGACTAGTGTTATTATAAATTTAAATTATATTTACATATAAAATAAATGTCATGTCATTTCTACACTTATGTAAGATGCTGATAATGAAAAATATAATGATAATATACAACAGCTACTCACACGTTTTTGGCAATTAGAAGATGTTAATACTACATCTCATTATTCTTCTAAGGAAAAACAGTACGAAGAACATTTCGTAAAAAATGTTGTGCGCTTAAAGAACGGTCAATTTTGAGTGAAAAAAATATTCTCCTGAATTACTAGGCGAATCTTTATCCCGTACCAAACATTGCTTTACTTCATTAGAACGTAGACTTAATTGCAAGCCTAAATTTAGTAAAATGTATAAAGACTTTATGCTTGAATATCAACAGTTAGGTCATATGTCTAAGTGCGACATGGTAATTAAAGGTTCTTATTACATTCCGCATCACGGAGTCATACGGGAAAGTAGCACCACGACAAAATTGAGAGTGGTTTATAATGCTAGCAGCCCAACAACTAACGGTATTTCTTTTAATAATCTACAAATGATAGGTCCTGTAATTCAAGATGATCTATTGTCTATTTTATTACGGTTCAGACAGCATAAACATATACTAGCCGTAACGTTTTTACTCATCTCCTAAAATGCTGCCAAAATCCCAACAGAATGAAATTTGGCAGCTAGCATCTACAGGTGGTACTAGTTCGGGAAAAAATGAAAACTGAAAACTATACATTTGTGGTTAAATTCTAAAAATAATAAATTATTACCAAATTTTTCCCCCCTTAAAAGGGGGCAAAATTTGATATTAAAGCCGCTAGTCCAAGTGAGGTATCAGATGAAAGGGCTCTAGCTAAGCCGAGCTTGAATTTCAGAAAAAGCTCGAGACCTTTAAAATTTGTACGGAACCCTCGGTTCGCGAGCCTGACACGCGGTTATTCGGTTTTTTCAGTTATTCGGTTTTCAATAAACCTGGTATTGTGCTAGTAGATGGAGTGGCGCTCCGACCGATGATGGTTCAACTGCTACCCCACATAATGATTAAAATAAAACTAACGCTAATATTAGGGGAAGCAATAGTGACTAGATTTAAATAGGTAAGCCGTTTCTGAGATAAGCATGAGCAAACGTTTAGAAACAGATAAAAATCATTGTTCTTGGTTCTATTATGTTATTATAATAAATGCTATCAATTTTTTTTTTCGTAATTATATCTTCCATGTATAGACACCGATCCGTTACCTCCAAATTGATCATTTCTTCGTGGGTGTGGGGTAATAATAATTTTATTCTTTATAAAACTAGTCATAGGAAAATTTCAATGTGAAAGATGAGGATGAGAATGTGTGTTTGTTCTGCGTTTGTGTTTGTTTCACGCAAAAACTACTGAACGGATTTTGATGAAACTTTATAGTAATGACCTATAACTTATACCTTCGAATAGTATATATAGAGGTTACGATTTATGTGTATATTTTTTTTAACTTGGCTATAACAATAAGTTTAAACAGGCGAAGCTAATAGTCGCTTAGTTTAATCTAAACTAAAAAGACAAGTCAAATAAAAATCTAAAATTAAAAAGAAAGATTTATGCATATTTTATTAAATTCAATAATTATAAAAATCATAAATAAAAAAAACTTTTTCTTTCATCAAATTAAAAATGGCACTTTAAATCGACTGTAGGTTTAATCGGTTGAGTTCAAGAATTTTTCAAAGGATTCTTTGTATTCTCCTTTGGGGTCCTGTTTCATAGCAAGCTCCTTCCACAGGTCAGGTAGTTTGGTTTGGAAGCCGCGAACCATTGTACGGATCAGCTCACGTTGCTTAGGAGTGCATTTTGCGCAATCTGTCTTTAATGCTTCAGGGATGGTTTCTGTAACAAATAATAGAAAAGAATTTAAAAATTCAATTTTAAATGAATTTTAGGTTATCTATGTAATTCTTATTTTATTCATTCAATTTAACAATATAAAAATGCGATACTCTTGTGCAAGAATAGTTTTATTTGTCACATTTTCACATTTCACACGGAGAAAATTAAGTGAGAAATCACTAGATTCCCCACTTTCTGCTCATTAAGGGACTGTGATGAGCAATAATGTTTGTGCAACATCGCAGGAAACGCAATCAGAGAGAGAATTTGTGAATATTTTTTCTGCATAAAGTGACAGTGACAAATCAGCGTTATGTTATCTAAGACGCCACTGTACAGAATGATCAATTCCTATATAAAATATCTTTATTTGTATAGATATTGCGGCAACGCGTCCTAGCAGGTTCAAAAAAGCAATACATTCACTGCTTAAATAATTTTGTATTTGGTTTACCTTCGTACGTATTTAATATATTTATAGTAATCTGTGGTAAATGATGTTGGTGTTACATTTATATGTTTATTTTGTTATGCTGTTTCTTTTATTTACATGTAGGTATATGCACCGTTTGTTTATCCCAATAAATAAAAAAATTAGGGTGATCGTTAACATTGATTTTTTTAGCTTCACGCTGTATCCCGTACACAGCATAGTAGGCGGATGGAGCCCAGTGTTAAAACAACCCACTCCCCACCTGCCGCCGAATTCTAGAGGCTTTGTGTGTTGAGTGACGGAACTCAACGCCGCGCTTTGACTCGACACCAAAGTAAAAAATTAAAATATTTCATTTCCTCGAGTGGGAATCGAACCCTCTACCTTTACCGTTTACTGTCACACGCTTATGCCCCTGCGCCACAACTGGCCTTCCTAACATACTCGTAGAGAATGAAGATAACAAATAAGTTTACTTTTAAAGTCAGTTCCCTCAGCTGTACAAGGTCCTTCATCTAAAAAGCATTTCGCGTAATTTTTGAGAAGGCGCACGTTCTCGACGATTTCTTCAGCGTTGAAGTTATCGTACTCAGGATTGTACGTATCGGCGGGGATAGCCACAGCCGCTGCCAAAACCGTTGCCAATACCAAAATAGTCTTCATACTGTGAAGTAAAATGACAATATCGTTACAGTAAAAATTTTAGTTTAATCGTTTTTTTTGGGCTGAAAATTTGATTTTTTGGAGTTATTTTCTGATTGAACAGTCTTTGATGAGCCTATATGAATTTTAAATGTAAATGCGATATGTATTATTTATTTAGATATTAGGGACCGATATTTAGACTTAATTTGTTGTGAATGTAACACTTTGATTTTCTTTGCCTTTCTAAACTACCAAGCCCCCAAAATGCACCATAAAGTTGTTGCCTTAAGATATTTCATCAGCTTTGTCACTTTAGATGACATTTTTGTGTAAATGGTAGTCTAACTCTTATATATGACTGATTTTTAACAATTTAGTGAGCTGTGATAAAAAGTTTTTCGTACACTTTTTAGGGTTCGGTACCTAAAAAGAAAAAAACGGAACCCTTATACGATTACTTGGTTGTCAGTCTGTCCGTCTATCTGTTCTTATGTCAAGACCATCTCAAGATAACGTGGAGGTATTAAATTGAAGTGAATATCAAATAATCTATATTCCCTGTGCTACAGCACAGGAAAAAAATAAGCTAATCCTTCTCATGTATTCATGTTTTTTGCCACATTTTGTATGAAATTTCCCTGTATAATATATATGATACGTTCTGTGGACCTAAAATTGTGAAATTTGACAAGAAGTGTACATAGTCATGTTTCTTTTTTTAATTTTTTTATCGGTTGTTGGATATAATGTAATTTTTATTAATAAAAAATCGAGTTTTTTGTTTCAGCAGACCTAAGTGTGAGATACATTAAAATTATATCGATTAAACAATTGTAAGATAGAATGCGTAAGTACAATGTAAATGTAATGAAAGTATGACACAATATATTGAAATGAATTGAAAGTGAGGCCCTTTCCGAGGTAACGCCAAATAAAAGCACATCTTTGTCCGGGTGGGTGATTGAGCTATCGGAATGGTCTTATAAGGGGTCTTGAAAGAGTCCGTAAATAATATATGAAAAATTAAAGCTTGCTAGTATAATGTATTTTGCCATAATTCTAAACAACCTTCAGGACGTCTGGCTGTAGTAGAGCCCCGCGTACAAGGTCTGGCAATACTAAATATACATTTTTTACATTATTCTTAAAAACATATTTAAATAAGAGTGTTTCTACTTCAATGTAGATGAGCGTGTACCTAAAATTAGCACTAACTCTAAAAGGGCCCCACTTTCGTGTTAGTCAGTACACATACAGTCTTAACTACATATTAGACTATTAATTCTCTTAATTTCAGCTAAAATGACATAGGTCTGGGAGCCATGATATCTAGACTATTAATTATTATAACTTATCGAAGCGATTTAAAAAAAAATATCTAGCTTTGCTTCTTCTACTTTTTGTTTCTATATTTTAACTAACGTACAAACTATTGCATTTATGATGGACTGATTTACATTTTTTCGAAATTCGCTTCCTTTCATATTTGAATTTTTACTTTTATAACAATTAAAAATGTAAAATTAATCTTAAGAAACACTAAAAAGGTTAAACAAAATTTTAGTTAAATCTATTCAAGGCTGCATAGTACTTTAATAACAATTTAAACAAGTTACTATGTAAATCTGTTAAATGTAGATAATCTAGGTGACATTTTAATATGTATTTTACTATTTTATGTTTAATAAAACGTTATTCTAACTTACCTTGGTAGTTTCTTGAACGTATGCTGAGATAGAACTGCTAAGATTATTATTTAACAATCTTATATATATCTTAAAGCAGGAAAACCCGTCGACATGAATAGATCAGTAAAACTCAATCGATTCGACGACCGTAACTTAAACCGTGACTTGGAATCGATGACAAAGCCTTTGTAGACATGTTAGTAAACAATACTATAATATTGTTATTATTTTTGTATTATAATATATTATACAAAAAATTTTATAGTCGTATAAAAATTAATATAATAAATTAAGAAACGCACTAAAAGTCGCTGGTACACCCCCGGGTACCCGGACACACATACCCGCTCCGCGTTGTCCTTCAGTGCGATTACAGATTCGCAGAAGGAAACTATTGCAGACCAGTTTCTCTCACTGCTTAGCATGGCCCCCACCACACTGGACAGTGAGACATCCCTACCCACTACACCCATCAAGCCGTGACGATGTGCGGACCAAGCGGGACATTTGGCCAAGGTGTGATGCGCCGATTCAATGGAGGTATGACGCTCGTGGCACACCGGTGACGTCTCCCGACGAGCAATGATGCAGGTATTTGCCGAAGCAACCGGGCCTCGTCAGTACCTGCACCACCCTGAAAGTCAGGACCGCAAAGCCCCTTTTGACCCAGCGTTCAAGGTGGGGGCGGACTGCCACCACGGTCGCTAGGCCTACCGCGGGTGACCCATGTGTAGAATGGCTGCATTGTATGCTGTATGACTTCTTGACTTATTTTTTTTTAAATAAAAAAAAACCTTCTTAATTATTTGATAACATAATTATAATAAATAAAAAAGGTTACTTAGCACGGAAAATGCTTAATATTATCCGTTTTTCTACTATTTACAGGCTATTTATGCTATTTATTACATTTTTTAGCTTAACGCTGTATCCCTAGCAGGGTAGCCTAGTGTTAAGGCACTCCGTCCTCTTTTCGCCGATACGTGTAGAGTGGCGGAACTCAACGCTGCGCTTTGCCTCGACATTAGTGCGAAGAAATGAAAACATTAATATTTAAGTTCCTCGAGAGGGACTCGAACCCACAACCTTTCGCATTTACAGTCTTGTGCCCCTGCAGGCCTTTTTTATCAAATAAAAAAAATCGAATCCACCTTATTATAAAGTCAAGAATTCAGAAAACTTGCTTATGACGGACGTCTTGATAATTGTTAGTTCTTGATAAACATACTAACACAGAATGCCATATGAGGCGATTCTAATGAAATATGTCAAGCATTTATCATTTCAATAATACCATTGAAATTGCCCATACATATCTTTGTAATATAATCAGTTAGAATTAAAACAGATGGACTCCTTCGTGTAATTTAACTATGCTATAATAGAGCACGGGAGAGTGTCTTAACACTTAGATACGAAATGTAAGAAATAAAGACTTCCACAAACATTAAACGAAATATTTTTTAAAATACATATTTTTAAAGTATTATTGTACATTTGGGAAATAAAAATACTTTTTTAGAAACGTATTAATTTTTTTTTCAACGTAGCAGGATTTGAACCCCCGCCTCTTGGAAACCGTCCAAGCCCACTGACTGACTGACAGCCATACGTTGAAAACAAAATTTGTCGATGGAACCAATATTTTAATACTACCTACTTTAAATTGTGTCAGTCACAATAAGTACCTAAATTTTAAGGCCTATTACAATTACTTAAAGCGTTCGTCTATATAATCATTCCCCTAGAGGGGTCGAACCGACAACCATTACGTGTATAGTAAAACACTGTTTCACTGTGCAATGGGGGCTTCATGAATCATAATTGATTGTAAGTTTATTTCCTTTTGTATATATTAATTGCTAATAATGGAAATGTACCTATTGAGTCAGGTCATGTATATAAAACAATACCAGCTTAAGATAAATAGACACATATTGTGCAGAGTATACTGGGTAACTCAATCGACGGATCAACGATAGTCTATAGCGCCCGATATTAATAACCTATCTCCAACGTCAATCTAAGATTGACGTTGGAGATAGGTTATTAATATTGGGCGTTAGTAGAGGACCTCAGTACCTATCTATTTTACCCCATGTATTTCAGTGGATGAAAAAAATCGGATTCTTGAACAAAATTTCATATAGCAGGGTAGGCAGAGGGAACCTAGTGTTTAGACACTCCGTTACGAACTTTCCGTTGAGTTTTCGAAGTAATGCGTGTAGAGTGTCGGAGCTCAATGTCGCTCTTTGCCTTGTTACCAGAGCGAAGAAAATCAAAATATTAATAAATAATAATTCATTTCTCGGAGTGAGAATCGAACTCACAACCTGTCGCCACTGCGCCTCGACGACCTCAATGTATCACTCAATGAATAGTAATAATAATAATCAATATTATTAGTATAAGAATGTAAATGACAAAGTGTACTGTCCTTAGAGGTTGAAAATAATTTTTAGATATTTTATGTTAAAGCCAAACATTGTTTCTTCACAAGTGATAATTTTTAAGGTTCCGCACCTTTTGAGGTCAAAAAGGAACCTTTATCAAGATCATTTTGTTGTCTGTCCATCTGTCTGCCTGTCTGTATGTCTGTCAAGAGCCTTTATATCAGGAACGCGTGTTGAAATTCAAACCATATACTCAGATCTACGGCCCTATGAAAATGCTGAAAAACACGTATTTTTACATTTACTTAAAAAAGATATGGCCATTTATATCGCAAAAAACGTGTGTTTCGACATTATAAAGAGAATCAAAATTAATAGGGTACCTCCTTCCAGTTAACCTGGAATTACGAAATTTGGCGGCTAGCATCTACAGGTAGTACTAATTTAGGAAAAAATCTGAAAACTACACATTTGTAGTTAAATTCTAAAAAACCATAACATTAAAAGGGGGCAAAATTTGGTATTAAAGCTGGTAGTTAAGTGAGGTGTCAGATGAAAGGGCTAAGCTAAGTTTGAATTTCGGAAAAATCTCGAGACCTCCAATTTTTGTACGGAACCCTCGATAGGCGAACCCGACTCGCACTTGTCTGGTTTTTTATTTTTAAATTACTTACTGGAAATAAAGCTCCTGCTAGTTACTGGAAATAGAGCTCATGCTACTGAACCGTTGTGATAAGAAATAAAGGCAGGAGCTCACGCGGTTTTACGTCTCTAATTCGGTTATATAACATTTTCTTTTATGTAGGTTCATACTTCATTTTGTCACTTTTCGAAAAATATTTTTGTACACCATTTAAAGGTTGGCTTAATAAATGAAAAAAAAGCATTAGGACAGTAGTCTATAAGAAAAAATGTTTCTTTTTGCGTTAGTCATTTTAAGGCACTGGTTCCCAACCAGTCGTCCGCGGACCACCAGTGGTCCGTAGAAACCTAAATGTGGTCCGCGAACGATTTTAATTTTGTGACTGGGGATGGTAAGGCGAAGTTTTTGTTTCATTATCACAGTTAATTTTTATTACACCTAAATGCATAGTGGTCCCTGCTACCAAGAATGATATAAAAGTGGTTCTTGATCAAGAAAAAGTTGGGAACCTCAGTTTTAAGGTAAGAGACATAACAATTAACACCCATTGCCGATTATCTTTTTATATATTTATTTACATCATTAATAATATGTAAGTATAATTACTTACTATATTATTAATTCACTAGTTATATACTAATAATATATAATAATATATAACAACAACATAGTAATATATTATAATAGTTATTAGGATACATATTATGTCCTTGACAGCACGGCGTTGAGTTCCGCCACTAAACATGCAATGCCTCCAGAACTCGGCGGAGAGTGGGGAATATAGTGTCTTAACATTAGGCTCCCTCTGTATACCCTGCTGTGTGCGGGATACAGCATTAAGCTAAAAAAAAATGTCCTTGACTATAGGTCCGCTATGCAGCTGTACGCCAAACTTAGCATACGAGCAGTAAATATATGACTAATCTATATATTATATTGATTTACATTATTAGAATACTGCAATTGACGTCATGAGTTGCACTATGTTAAAATAAATATACTATTGACGTAATATTGAAAATATGAAAAAAAAAAGTATACGATAAAGCAAAGAGTTCAGTTATCCTCCATAACTAAAGTCGGAATATATAATATATTAAAAAATATATTACTGGAGGCATTTATCAATGTAACGGAACCCGAAACAGTGTTTTTAAAAATGTTATCTGTTTGTCTGTGTGCTTGTGCACGCTAATCTTAAAAACGTTTTTATCGATTTATGTACGTAGTTCTTACTACCTTGGCAAATTTCCCTTAAAATTTTGTGTTTGTTTTATTTTAATCGGCTTAGAAGGAAAAAGTTATTGATTTTAAATTTTTAAATATATTATTGAAACATGAAATTTATCAATAAGTAAATAATTGTGTAGTTCATTCGAGCAAAGCTAAGAGCGGGTCGCTAGTAAATATTTAAATGACAATTAAAGAAGTATTTATAATTTACTTTCCACTGTAGAAGGAAAAATGTTCATTTAAAGTATGTAAGAATTATATAAGTCTGTAACGGGCTTAAAACAAAAACAATGTAAAAAATTATTATTATCAGAATCTACATGATCCGGGGTTATCGGTTATTCAAATCGTATATTCTATATGAACACATTTATTAAGTCGTTGACAGTAAATAACACAACACGGAAATTAAATAAGATGTCTAAGCTTACGGTACGTATAAAATTTTACTATTTTCACAATATCACATTTACAAAAATATTTTAAGAATGTTTGTTGAGTTAGTTCAATGTATTTTTTTATATTTTTTGATAGTTTATTATTATTACCCTTATTTTATTTTATATATTTTCTTTACAAATTCTATTATTGAGTTCATAAAATTATTAAATTTGTATGGTAAAATTATTACATTTTTATTAATAATGATTTATAATATAAAAATCAATTCCTTTTAAAATATTCCTAAAGATTTCTTTATATATTATATCATCTATACCTACAAGAAAAAAATAATGTAATAATAACTTATCAGTATTTTGCAATATATTTTCAGTAGCTTTTCTCTTCGAAACATAGAAAGTTGACGAGTAGGAAGTATCTAATATGAATTTAGGTACTTATAAAATGTCACTCAAACTAAACTCAGTTCCACTTAAAGTTTAAATGACGTAAAATAATTTTGTCATTTATTATCTTATTTCTCAGTATATCCTAGTATTGATGGCGGTGATGGCGCTTGTTGCTGCGCGTCCACAAGGTAATCTTATTTGTTTTTAGCTACACGCTAAATCTTGTATATGGCAAGGTAGGCAGAGGGAACATGGGAACCTAGTGTTATGATGCTCTGTTGCTTATTAAGAAACCGCGTTCCCTAATTTCCATCAGATTATTGGGACACTGTGTATTGAATGGCGCAAGTCAACGCCGCGCTAGAGCATTACAAGAGCGAAGAAATTAAAATATTGAATATCTTATTCCCCCGAGTGGGCATCGTACCCACAGCGGTCGCCTTTACAATCAAGGGTTCGGACCATGCGCCACGACGCGATTATTTTTTCATTTTATTATAGTTCAAATATTATATTATTTTAATTCGATTCCATAGTTGCGCTGTAAGACAGCGTCTAAATGTAAACGTAGTGTGATGTGGGTTCAATTTCCACTCGAGGAAATAAGCCATTTTCGTTTCCCCGCAATTAGGTAGAGAGAAGCGAGTTGAGCTTCAGACAAAATGTATATAAAGAATTGCTTTCTTTTTTGTAGTTTCTCAAATTTTTATATTTCTGTTTGATTTTTGTAGCGAAAGGGAAATCTTTGGAAAATTTTCTGGGAAACCATATATATTTCAAGTAGTCCAATATTAAAAAAAACCATTTACTTTAAAATTGAATTAAAATATTTTTATAACTTTAAATTACAGAAACAGTTATAATAATATAGTAATATATTATAAAAAAAGATTAATTTTTCTATTATAATATTCGGAGTTTGCGTATAAGTTCCTTTGGTTTAGTGTTTCGGTATTTTTACATGTCAATTATTTATTAAATAATTATTAAAAATTAATAAAATAATTTAAGTCATTTATGATATTAAATAAATTTTACAGCCATACTTATTTTATTTCTTCCATAATTATTTTTATAGTATACAGGTTGGAAGTGTCAGCACCACTTTAAATGAAACCACAGTTTTAACTACTCTATAAAAGTCTAATTAATATAAATCAGAAAAAAATAAATTTCCAAAAATGAAAAAGTTATTTTTTCAACAAAATAAATAATAAAATTGTTATTTTAAAATAAAACGCCATTTGTAAGGACGACACACGCACACATAAACCTATCAAAGGAACACCGCCGCACACGGCTCATTCCGAAATCGAGTCGTAGTTATTGGCGATAAAGTTCAAAGTAGTTTAACCTTTAGTAGTATTTTTTGTAGTAGTAAGTGTTTATGTTATTGGGATCTATACGTAACCGCGTCACACGAAATACAGGTATGGATAAAAATCGTGAAATGAAAAAAAAATCCTACGTCCAAACTGTTGAGGCATCTTAATTAATTTCTTTAGGTATAGGTTTGAAATATTTTACCCTATATGCTGTTTCCGTAAATGGAGCGCTGCCTCTTCCATCCTGTATATTAACTCCATTAATCGTGACCTATAAAGTAACCTTTTTATATTNTTTTAAATTACAGAAACAGTTATAATGATATATAACAGTAATATAAAAAATGATTAATTTGTATATTATAATATTCGGAGTTTGCGTATAAGGTCCTTTGGTTTAGTGTTTCGGTATTTTTACATATCAACTATTTGTTAAATAATTATTAAAAATTAATAAAATATTATAATTTAAGTCATTTATGATATTAAATAAATTTTACAGACATACTTATTTTATTTCTTCCATAGTTATTTTTATAGTATATATTAACTCCATTAATCGTGACGGTTCCCTAAATAGGTTATAGATATTATTGTCTTTGTCTCTTCCTACTATAATAAGCAGAATACCTATGTAATTTATATAGTAAATAATTATATATTTTTTTTCATTTCAGTACAAGTTGTAGATGGAGATAGTCAAGGTATATTTTTTAATTTATAGAATTTTTATAATAATCATTTTGTTAGGGTCTTCTTATTTTATCATTAAGTTCGTTTTTCAAGAGGCCATCGACGAAGGGGCACAAGTGTATATGGGGCACAAGATTATAACGCGATGGTTGTGGGTTCGATTCCCACTCGGGTGAATTGATTATTATTTATTTATATTTTCATTTCTTCACTTTAGTACCAAGACAAAAGCATGACACACGAAATGCTTCGATAATTAGGCGGAAAGTGAGCAACAACATACGGACAAAAAAGTCAGTTTCTCATTAATTGTTAATAAACAGAACCTTATTTAATTTTTAATTGTATTCCATAGTTAATTGTAAATGTGAATAAAGTGAATAATAAAGTTGTTGACCTGGTCTTGTTTCAGTACAAGTAGTGGACGAAAACAATCAAGGTATAGTACTATTTTATAATTTACTAGTAATATTTTTATTATATATGAAAAAAATCATTTCTCATGATTAATTTTATGAAACCTCAGCTACATCGTCCGGTAAAGTTAGCTATAAATATTTGTGGTAAAAAAACTCACATACGTAGAAATACGAGTAGTTGAAATGCGGGAAAAACCTTGGGTATATGGTGATATACGAATTTTCTAATATTAATCTTATTAGTAGCCAGAGGGAACCTAGTGTTAAGACACTCCGTTCCCCACTTTCTGCCGAATTCTGGAGGCATTACGTATTGAGTGGCAGAACTCTACGCCGCGCTTAACCTCGACACCAGAGCGAAGAAACGGAAATATAAATTTAAGTAAATATTCTTCTCCTCGAGTGGGGATCGAACCCACAACCAGTCGGTTTTACAGTCACGCCTCGTGCCCCTGCGCCACGACTGGCCTCACGGAGGAGTGTCTTAACACTAGGTTCCCTCTGCCTACCCTGCTGTGTGTAGCATACAGCGTGAAGCTGATTTACTTATTTTTAATTATTTTAATGTTATTAGTCTCTACTTATTTTATGAACAGATAATTTATATTTCGTAGACTGCCCTGTTCATTTTTGTTTATATCAAAGCTGATATTTCTAATTATCTAGTTATGTAAGCCAGATGTGATACAAAAAAAATATATATTAACATACACTGTATAATGTTATATTTTTAATTATTTCACAATTTTCGAATATTTATTTGTCAATCAGGACCACAGAATCTATTCTAGGACATAAAAACCTTTTTGCGATGGCGAGAAATTTAAAATAATTAATTTCCCCAAATGGAAATCGTATTAACAATCGTCGCGCTTATGGTATGGTCTAAACCGATGGTTCAACGTTCCACGTTTTTTTCTCATAAACTAAAATTAAATCAAATTAAATCAGCTTCACGCTGTATCCCGCATACAGCAGGGTAGGCAGAGGGAACCTAGTGTTAAGACACTTCGTTCCCCACTTTCTGCCGATTTCTGGAGGCATTGCGTATTGAGTACTTTCTCATAAACATTGAATCGAATTAATAAATAATTGTCGAATTAATTATTCCTCTTAATTTTATTTGTCTCCTTTCAGTGAACGTTGTAAATGGAGAAGACCAAGGTACAGTACTAGCAAAAATCTTATTGTCTTCGTCGGACTCGTCCACCGAGGCATCCGGACCAATTTCAAGATTGTAGGTCAACGGGAAGTATACCTACTTATAAAAGTTGATTAACTTAAGTTTGCGGGCTATGCACTTATTCTGTATGAAATGTACTACGAATAAAAGTTTGTAATGATTTTTAGGGTTTCGTACATAAAAACGAAAAAAACAGTTCAACAATCAAAAGATATGAGCATTTAAGCATCGATTTTGCTGTTTTTTACATTTTTTTTATTGAATAGAATTGATTATATGTATATTTAGATGTTAATTTAAATTTATTTTATCTTGTTTCAGTGCAAGTAGTAGATGATAACTACCAAGGTACGGAAATCCTTTACGTTTTACTATTATCATATTTAACAAAAATCTATTTTAAATATATTTTTAATGTAATATAACGAAGTAGTCGACAATGGGATAGCTGACTGTAAGCACGACGTTTGTGGGTTCGACCATTACTCAGGGGAATGATTATATTCAAATTGTTTAGTTTTTCCCACTCTGGCAGACAAAGCGGAATTGAATCCCTTCACTCAAAACGCAATGTCTCCATTTCAGGAGGTTCGGAGTGTCTTAGCACTAGGTTCCCTCTATCTACCCGGGAAATCTATGCGGGAAAAATTATGAAGTTATCTTTTTATGTATATACATAATAATCAATAATATTATTGAATTTATGTATATTCAATAATTGTTGCTGAGTTTTTTTGTATATATATATTTATTTTGTATATAATATTGTATATAGATATTTATTTTTAAAAATATAATATGTACAGTTAGTTATCTATCATAATTAACAGCTTGTAACGTAACGTGGATTAGTGTAAAAAATATAAAGACTTTTTGAGTTCATCCATAAATGTAAAAAAGGTATCTTTATATTTTTATTATTTATTATATTTACTTATTTTTTTTTCAGTGGACGTGGTAGATAGAGACCAACAAGGTAATCAAACTTATATTTTATTTTATTCAATAATTACTTAAATATATTTTAATTACTTACCTAAATTATATTTATTTGATCTATACTTAAATTCATTTTATTTTGTTTCAGTTAACGTGGTGAATTAAGATGCCTGAGGTATACCAGCAACTTTTATGTCATTCTTATACATATACAAGTATAGTAGGTACCATCTGATACAATATCTCATATATACGTAGTTTATCTTCAAAATTGTATTTTAATTATTTTTTTTATATATGACACAGGATAAGTTAATTGTTTTTATTTCTCTGTTCTGCTCAAGACAAAATGCGGCGTTGAGTTAAGCCATTTAATATACCTGTACTAGAATGTAAAAGTAAGAAACATATTAAAAAAATATTTTATAAATTACAGGTAAACATATAGCAATCATTCTAAAGAATAGATGTTACACCTTAACAAACTAATGGACTTAAACTACAAACACGAAAATTTAAAGACACAGATCATACACTAAAACTACGAATATAGAAAAATATATCGAATAAAATTTAAAGTAGTACAAATGTCATTTTATTTCTGTATATAGATAACAATACCTCCCAGTGACCTGAATGATTAGGCAAGGGGGTCAAGTCCGCAGCATCCGGCGGCGTGATTGATCGATTTAAACTCCATTTTAGTCATTGTATAATATATGTGGACAAAAGAGTTTATAGTCATCGAGGTAACCTTGTATCTAAAGTACATCTGCACCGAACATTTTTGGATACGCCATTTTGTGTTATTTACAGTAGAGTTGACATTTTCTGAAAATATACATATATGAGTCCAGTCGTAGCGCAGGGGCCCAAAGTGTGACTGTAAAACCGACTGGTTGTGAGTTCGATCCCCACTCGAGGAGATGAAATATTTACTTAAATTTATATTTCCATTTTCTTCGCTCTGGTGTCGAGGCAAAGCGCGGCGTTGAATTCTGCCACTCATCACGCAATGCTTCTAGAATTCGGCAGAAAGTGGGGAACGGAGTGTCTTAACACTAGGTTCCCTCTGCCTACCCTGATGTGAGCGGGATACAGCGTGAAGCTGATTTTTTTTTTTAAATCATAATGGATCGGTGTCGGTACATGGTAGATAATAGATATATAAGAAAAAAATTTAAGGGCATAAGTGTGTGACAGTAAACGCGACTGATTATGGGTTCGATCGAGATCGAGTGGGACTCGAAAAAATTAAATATTTAATATTTTCATTTCTTCGTTCTAGTGTCGAGGCAAAACGCGGCCTATAGTTCTGCCACTCAACACGCAATGAATCCAGAATTAAGTGTAAAATGGGGTATGGGGAAAGGACTAGGTTCCCTTCCTGGCCCACTCTGCTATGTGCAGAATACAATGGGAAGCTATACCAGTTTAGGGAAGGTCGTTCCACAAATAGCTAAACATAACTGATGATAGATATATACATATGTTTTTAAAATAATATTATTATAATATTAAAAAACTAATGTAATGCATATTAATAATTTAATAATTATGTAGTTCAAGCGAGCGAAGCCGCGAGCGTGTCAGTATGGAACGAAAATAACAGAGTACTACCAACAAAAGTACATGAGTGTGAACAAAATGTTAAATATTATTATATGTAGATTATTTATTTATTTATTTATTAATTATTTTATTTACAAAGNTAAAGATAAAAAATATATTTTAATTTCTCATAATATTTATAAAATCATTAAGCTATAGGTATAGTTTTAGGTATTCTCTTCTTCGATTTAGGTCTTTATGCACAGCTAAAATGTAATAATGTATATATGTAATGTAAGTCATCCACGCACGACATGCCTTTCTACCTATCCATTTCACATTATAATATATACACAATTTCTCTAAAGAAAGCTCTGGGAAAAAAGTAGCTATATAACATCTCTTTTCACAAAATGATTTTCTCATTCTCTATTCTCATATTGGTATAAAATATATTTTAATTATAAAAAAATATATATTTTATTTGTATTGAATAGTAAGGAAGAAATGAGTGTATCGCCCTAAATATTGTTGGTATATAACTTTAAATAACAAAGACTATCATAGACTTCTTCATATAACAAAAATTTAATTACAGTACTCAAAATTAGGGTAACAAAGTGTATATTCTTTTAAGATATCTTTATAAAAAAATCGTCGCCTACATTTAGCCATATAACAATTACATGCCAACGTAATTGCTATACGGTTTTTATAATAATTAAAATGTCGTAGAAATATAAAACTAGAAAATATTTGAATATCAACTTATATATAGGTATCGATAGATGTATATATGTATACGGACGCATATAATGTCGTTTAGAATGATTTTTATTTACCAGTCTAAATTTAAAGTGGGAAAACTCAGTAACTTGCTCATAAAAAAAGAAGAATGTCAATAAAAACATTATATATAAAATCTAAATGGATCTCATAAATCAAATAAATCAGCTCCACGCTGTATCTGTACACTCCAGGGTAGGCAGAGGGAACCTAGTGTGTTAAGACACTCCGTTCCCCACTTTCTGCCGAATTCTGGAGGCATTGTGTGCTGAGTGGCAGAACTCAACGCCGCGCTTGTAAATGGAACTCCGTTTACTTATTTTTTTTAGATCTAAATACGATCACATCAAGGGCTTTGTGTTACGCTTTCTTGCTTCTCTGTAGTGTCTATTAATTAAGTATTGGGAAGTTACAATAGATTTAAAAGATTTTTTTTCCTTTTTAATATTTTTATTTATATTTAAATACAAGGCCTTTATACCACAGAAGAATAGTAGGTGCCTGTGTCTGTTTGACCATACAGACCACTATATTTAGATGCATATAAGACAGTTAGTTTTTTTTTCTTCAACTTCACACTGTATCCAGCATGTAGCAGGGCAAGCAGAGGGAACTCACTGTTAAGACACATCACTCCCCTGCACCTTCCACCGAATACTGGGCACATTGCGTGATGAGTGGCGGAACTCAACGCCGCGCGTTGCCTTCCCACCAGAGCGAATAAATGGAAATATTCAATACTTCATTTCCTTGAGCGGGAATCGAACGCGACACAAATTGTCACGTTTACAGTCCCACGTTATTCCCCTGCGCCACAACGGCCTCAATTATATATTTCAAAAACTAATAAAGGGATTTACATAAAACTTTATATTAATATACCTTATACAACAAAATGCAACATATGCTATAATTTATGTCATAATTTTGTATAATTTAATTATAATAAGACAATGACTTTAAGCGGAAGAAGCGGCTTAAAGTTATTATTTTTTAGTCGCCTGTATTACATTAAAAAAAACTAAATATATATATATATATATATATATATATATATATATATATATATATATATATATATCTCTTATATTATTATAACAATAAACATTTAAAACAAAATATATAAAACCATTTCTGCTAACTATTAATGAAGGCAAACTCCTAGCCACAAGCTACACACGTGCGAGTATCACATACATATATACATATAATATAAAACACATAAAAAAATCTATAATCACAACTAATACCTACCGTTCTTAAGGAAAATGCGATCTGACAGTAAACATCTTTACATACACTGCGTTACGCGTGTTTACATCTCTACTGCGTTACCTAAGTATAATAAAATATTCTATACAGTACTTTTAGGACACTAAAATATACTAATTTCCTTAAAAAGACATCATCTAATGAATTTACTTCAATGAAACCGATGACATCACACACTAAAAGATTGAGAGACACAACTGGCTTTAATTGAGTACGACGCTCGAGCGGCCGCCAGCGACTGTTCCATTCTTGATTGCACCACTGTGGCACAGAAACGTTCTAGATTCTATAATAACGTTTTAACAATTAAAATGACTGCATACATCGTAGGATTTATATGTGCTTTGATTCTGGTAAGATTTTTGTATTATTGAGTTATTTTGAGGACAGTCGTGGCGCAGGGCACAAGTGTGACTGTAAAAGCGATAGGTTGTGGGTTCGATTCCCACTCGAGGAAATGAAATGTTGAATATGTTAATTTTTTCGCTCTGGTGTCAAGGCAAAAACGCGGCGCTGAGTTCTGCCAGTCAACACGCCATGCCTTCAGAATTCAGCGGAAAATGGATCTAGGTTCCTTCGGCCTATCCTGCTGTATGCGGGTATTCCGCAGCGTCACGCAAAAAAACTTATTTTATGTAAAATGTAGATATTAACCTACGTGCCCATAACGCCCATACCATGTCTATTTCCTTTCAGTCTGTGTTTCTGATCGCGTGGATAGCGTACTGCATGTTTTGCAGGGAGCGACATAAATCGGAAAATTATCAATACAACATATCAGATTTGCAACGCAAAAACTACGAATTCGCCCAGGAACAGGAAAATACTACTAAAGAAGTGACCGCGGGCGTATTTATTATGCCGTCGCGTCACAAACAGAACGAAGACTACACTTACAATAAACGTCCCGATTATCCTGAAGGCACTGCGAAAAATTTACAACCAAAAACAGACAAATTAATAGAAATTTTGAATGAAAGCCCGGACGACAATCGCAAATGTGTGGGTTTCGATGTTATTGACTCCGATGTACCTTACCATAGTGACGTGTGATTGCGCAACTATCAGTTTGATTACAATACCATTTCAATGGTTTATAATATATCGATGCACTGAACCTATATTTAAATTAATATTTTGTGTTACTGCAATGTTAAAATAAAATACACAATTACTCTTAATTATATTAAATAATATTGTTATTAATAAAACATTAAAATGACATTTGGTTTAATTAACGAAAAGATGTCAATGACGTATCGTAACTACCTGTAACTTTTCCACAGATTAAATATTTTTGATGTAATAGAATAGAAAAATCACTATAAATAGCGTAAAATATCAATACCTACAATCGATACCTACTTCATAATACGAACACAAAAACATCTATTTTTAAGGCCGGCCGTGGCGCAGCGGCACAAAGTGTAACTGTAAAACCGACTGGTTGTGGGTTCGATCCCCACTCGAGAAGATGAAATATTTACTTAAATTTATATTTCTATTTCTTCGCAAAGGCAANTATCTTACGTTCATAATCAATATAATGTTACTGACAAACTGGTTATTGCGTGAGGCCTTTGACCCCGTCCGCCATTTTATCAAAGACACTTTTCTCTGTTGGCTTGAAAACGTGTACAACAGCATCTCCAGCATCACTCAGCGTTTTAACAACTTCGTTCCAGGCGTTTTTCATGGAGTCCATAACATCTCTTTTCTGCCGATCAGCGTCCAGGGACAAAGCTGACACGTAAACCGCGAAACACTAAAATATAAAAAATAATTTTGTACTTATTTAGGAAAACGTATAAAAATTTGAACGTAGAAAATGTATAAAAATTTGAACGTAGTGGTCGGTTTCTAGAATGCGCAGGTTCGAGTCCCGCTACGTTCAAATTTTTATACGTTTTCTAAATAAGTATTTTTCTTTTCTAAGTGTTGAATAACACTTAAAAAACAATAAAAAGTATTTTGTATTTCTAATATGCAAGGTATGTTGACTATGATATTACTAATACACTACTGTACACTATACCTAGATCTATTTTAGTTTAAGTAGGTCTCATAAATATTGCATTAACAAGTGCGTACCTATTTGATGTGACTACTTTTGCTTACTTACAATAGTTATCGTATCGTGGTTCTGTTTATAGTAATTCATTATTTTATTTAATTATGCTATAGATACCGTCTTGACACAAGGCAGGGGCACAAGCGTATGGGTATAGACGCGATGGTTGAGGGTTCGAGGAGGAGAAGGAGGGGTCCCACTCGGGAGAATAAATTATTATTTAATATTTTCTTATCTTCGTTCTGGTAACAAGGCAAAGCGCGACGTTGAGTTTCGCAACTAAACTCGCAATCCCTCGAACATTCGGTGGAGAGTCAGAAATGGAGTGTTTTAACAATAATAGTAGACAGAAGAGCTGTCTACTCTACTATATGCGGAATACACCGTGAACCTTAAAAAGAGATAAAAATGTGTTCTTCAAATGGACAGAAATAAACGCGATATTAAATAAAAAATATATAGATTTTAAATAAAAATAAAATAAGAAGAAGAGATAATTTTATTCATTCTTTATTTTTCAATTCTGTTTTTATCATTATAGATCGGTCTTATATTTATGAAACAATATAAAATATTTTACATCTCTTTGTAACTGATTTGAATACAATAATAATATTACTAGTGCATGTGAAATCTTATACGCTGCATACGATTAACGTATCGGCAACGCGATAACTTACTTTAATAAAATAGCTTTCTCCAAACCATCATTTCTATTAACCTAAATATTCCAGAAAAAAATAAAAAATATTATGAAAAATCATGTCATATTTTCACATATCTATACTAAAAAAAAATCATCTTCACGCTGTATCCCGCACACAACATGGTAGGCAGAGGGAAACTAGTGTTAAGACACTCCGTTCCCCACTTTCTGCCGAATTCTGGAGGCATTGCGTGTTATGTGGCAGAACTCAACGCCGCGGTTTGGCTTGACACCAGGGCGAAGAAATGGAAATATAAATTTAAGTAAATATTTCATCTCTTCGAGTGGGGATCGCACCCACAACCAGTCGTCTTTACAGTCACACTTCGTGCCGCTGCGCCACGACTGGCCTCTATATCCTCTATATATCTATACTATATTATAATTAATCACTTACAAGACAAAAAATGAGCACTATTCGAATATCCATGCTGTTTACCGAAACCCTCTTACAGGCAAACAGCGTTGTGGACGATATCAGGCCTGATGTCCTACTGGAGAGTCAACAGGAAAGTCCGATTTACTTTGGCCACGCACGTGTGTCAGTAATAAGCGTGGATAGAAAATTACTGGATAATATAACGTGTGAGGGCTGCAAAGTACGAGGAAACTGGGCTAATATCTTTTCCAAATCGGCTTATGCCTTTAAAAATGTTTTACGGTAAAGTATCGAAAGTGTTATTCACAAATGTTTGTATTGCTCTTTTAAAGTACTAAAAAGTGTAGTTGTATATTTTTTTTAATTAAAAAAAATAGATTTTTTATGCGTTTTTTAAACGTGTATGTTATCAAAAACTAAAAAACCGCAAAGTAAAAAAATGTTCGTAGTTCAAAACAGTAATGAAAGATACTTGTGTTCGTGTTTCACTTTCGATATTTACCTAGGGACCGTCGATATACGAAATATCATATAAGAAATTAATATTAGAAAAAAATCAATTTAGTAAGAATTTACAGCCAGAATTATAGAATTATAGAAAGTAATAAGATAACAAATTATATACTTTTTTTAGTTTAACTTTGTGTTCCTTATATAGAAGAGCCGTCAGAAGGAACCTGGTGAACCTGAAAAACACTACCTATCAAATTTTCCATGTAATTTCCAAAATTACAAATAATTTTTTAAACATTTTTTTTATCACATCCATACATTCTTTACAATGCTCTCTCAATAAACAATAAATTGGATAACCACCGGAGGTGACGCCTGTATCCGACAGTATGACAACAACACCGCCTTAACGCTTTACTCAATGATGCACACAAAACAAACACGACAATAACAAACGACAAGGAAACGAGATAAGTGCACATCAAAAGTCATTAGATACGTATCACGTTATTTACGATTCACCACACGTACTTAGGTGCGCTTATTTAAATGTGCATTTTGCATGTTAAGTTTAAAACATTTTTTTTTATTTTTTTTTTTTTGCAAATTTATCATCTTTTAAAAAAAACCCGATACTGATGAACTGATGAACCCGAGCTTGATAGTTTAGAATAATAAAACACGTAAAATATTATTAAGGTCGATTTAAACCTCAAATCGCATTGAATCAATATTAAGACACTCTGTTCTCATTAAGACATTTCCGTTCCCCATTTTTCGCTGAATTCTGCCTTCAGAATTCATTGTGTATTATAGACCCCCACAACGAAGAAATTAAAATATTAAATTTTTCTTTCCCTCGAATGGGAATCGAACCCACAACCATCGCATTTACAGTGGTACCCTTCGTTACAACGTCATCAACTTGTATATCAAAACCGATTTGAATACAATTCACTTCTATAATTTGGTAAAATCCTCTTAACATGTAGTATATTATGTTCGAGTGTATTTTAGCCCAACCGCTTCATAAATAATAACATATAAATTTGATGTATAATATTTTGCTTAACAAAATTGCTATAAAATAATTGTTTTATTAAATTGACTGAAACTTTAGTTTTCAACGTATAGATTGTCTGTAACATGATAATATTTAAAAAAATATAAAACAAGAATATTTTGTTGCAAATAAGAGTCCAATAAATTGTTATTAAATATGTAATATTCAAATTTAATTCAATATACAATATTTATTTACTAAACAAAAAGTTGTTAAATTGTCAGTCTTAACTTTGTATCATAACCTTAATGAAAGATTTAAATATATCGAAGAAGTCACTTGGGTTCATGTTTCCTATAGTTTTGATGAAAATTTGTAAAATTAGATCAGATGCAGGTGATTTAGGCAGCACATCAGTCAAATCTTTGTCTTCACTAACATTTTTGTCGACCGCAATCTTGACTTGAATTGGCATTTTCTCTTCATTGTCTTTCTCTTGTAGTTCTCGTTTAAATATTCCATAAGCTTGACACTGAACGATGCAGACCAACACCATCAGGCAAGTGAGTGTGATCTGCAAGGAGGTAAATATTTACTATATATGCCTACTTCAAACAAAATACAAAAGTTGAATGCCGAGAGAAGCTAATGTAAAGACACCCAATTCTCCACTTTTCACCTCAATCCAGAAAGTGGAAACTGAAAAGTGGCGTAACTTACCGGTGCGGTGAGGCGTTCGCATTTAATGGTTTAAGTGAAATATAAAGAAATTTTAATTTTAAATATAATAAAAAATATATTTTTATTCTTTCTACTAACTTACCTTGGAAACCATTGCTTAAGTGTAAACTAAAGTTGAAGTATTGTAATGTTGATAAAGCGTATACGCCAATTTATACCCTTCACAACTGTCGTCTAAACATAAAAATTACTTTTATTACAGGATATCCTAAAACGTATTTTCTAGAAAGACAAACTAGATTATAAAAACATTTTATAGTACCTGTTTTATCGACTAGCATGTCTTTTCAGATTACACAGTAAGTTTTTAGGAGATCCTCAGACTACGTTACTTAATATTCTTTCAATTAATTAATACAATCAATATTTTCAGATAAACTATTAATAATTAATGAATATTTTCAGATAAATTAATTATTCTAATAGTATAATGGTAAATTAAGTAAACCCATATGAGGCCAGTCGTTGTGCCGGGGCACAAAGTGTGAGTAAACGCGACAGCTTGTGGGTTCGATTCCCACTCGAGCAAATGAAATATTTAATATTTTTATTTATTCGGGTGTCGATGCAAAGTGCTTTATTGAGTTCCACCACTCAACTCGTAATACGTTCAGGATCCGGCGGGATATGAGAAACCGAGTGTTTTAACACTAGATTCCTTCTGCCTACCCTGCTGCGTGCGGGATACAGCGTGACGCTAAGAAAATCAGGTAATAATCATTTATTACTCATTTATTCACGCATAATAAGCGTAACATGTACTGTATTATGGAAACTATCAAAACAATGGTCAACTATCGCAGTTTCGATCATTAAAATTCCATACAGCGACAAAAGAAGTATTATCTTATTTAACTTATATTATATTTTTTTTATTTCAAAAGACTAATAAGAGTAAGTAAGCCTTGAAAAGATATAATAAAAGATTCATACATTGATCACTAATTTCTAAAAATCCATAAATCTTTAAAAAAATAATACGCTTAAAAAATTTTTTGCTATTCTTTTACTGTTTACATATCGAATCTGCTGTATTTAAGAATGTCATTTGTCTTTTTTCCCGACTGCTAAGGAAAGGTTATGTTTTTCGCGCGTATCTTGTATATATGTATGTATGTAATATTCTTTATTACCTCATATCTCAAGAAGCGCTAAACAGATTTACATAATTGAGGTATTCTTAGATTCGTCTTAGCAGCCCAAGTGTTCTTAGATAGGTGAAGTTAAAAAAAAAACAATCTTGGCGGCTGTGGGACGCCATTGGACTTAGTGAAAAAAAAATGTTTCATTTCGAATACCACAATATGGATATCAAATGGAAGAACTCAATACGAGGATTTCAAAAAGGTATATCATGATTATCAAAACCATGATTATCCTAACAAAAAATTGAAAAATAAAAAAATATTTATAAAAACAAAAACCCCGACTGCATAAAAGAAAATAAACAAGCCCAATAGTTTATTAGGATTAACAATCGAGACTAACCTAATAAGCTATTGGGCTAGTTTATTTTCTTTTTAGTTTTATGCAGTCGTGGTTTTTGTTTTTATAAATATTTTTTTATTATCAATAATAATACAATTATTTAATAACCGAAAATAAGAATTTCGACTATAGTAAATATTTTTATTTATTAAATACCATACTACGTGTCTGTATGTATGTATATTGTGAAATGAATGAAACTACTTATTATAGTCAAATGAAAACCAGTTTAATCACCTAATTTAGTTCACAATAGAAATGTATACATTTTTACTGTATTGACATAGATAGTCATTGTATAGATGTCAAACCCCTCTTGGATAATATTCATCTCGTTTTTCTCATTCAACTCTTTTTTAAATCTGTCGATGAAAAATATACATAAAAATAAATCAGCATTACGATGCACACGATGCTTACCTATAGGAAAAATAGATAAATATAGCTTAATTGATTAATCAGCTTCCCACACAGCAGGGTAGGCAGAGGAGACCTAGTGTTAAGACACTCCGTTCCCCACTTTCCGCCAAGTTCTGGAGGCATTGCGTGTAGAGTGGCGAAACTCAACGCTGCACTTTGTCTCGACACCAGAGCGAAGAAATGAAAATATAAATGTAAATAAATATTTTTTTTCCTCAAGTGGGGATTGAACCCACAACCAGGCGATTTTACAGACACACTTTGTGTCCCTGCGCCACGACTGGCCTCAACTTAGTTGATTATATTTCAATAATGTACAAATAAAAATATGTAAGTAATGTCCTTAAATAAAAGATACCTTCACTATTTGTCGTAGAGGCGACAGTCACACAAAGTCGAAGCAAAACGTCCGGTGGGACGACCTCCTACAGATGGACTGATGACCTAAAAGGGTTGGCGGGAAGCGGATGGGTACGAAGAGCTGAAGATTAAATAAAGTGGAGAATTGGGAAAGGCCTATGTCCAACAATGGCNCCGTAGAGTGGCGAAACTCAACGCTGCACTTTGCCTCAACACCAGAGCGAAGAAATGAAAATATAAATGTAAATAAATATTTTTTTTTCTCAACTGGGGATTGAACCCACAACCAGGCGATTTTACAGACACACTTTGTGTCCCTGCGCCACGACTGGCCTCAACTTAGTTGATTATATTTCAATAATGTACAAATAAAAATATGTAAGTAATGTTGTCTTTAAATAATAGATACCTTCACTATTTGTCGTAGAGGCGACGGTCACACAAAGTCGAAGCAAAACGTCCGGTGGGACGACCTCCTACAGATGGACTAATGACCTAAAAGGGTTGGCGGGAAGCGGATGGGTACGAAGAGCTGAAGATTAAATAAAGTGGAGAATTGGGAAAGGCCTATGTCCAATAGTGGCGATCGATGGCCATCGGTGAATACCTAAGCAGTATGTAACAAATTATTACTCATTATAAGTGCAGAAGTTCAACATTTTGTCGTATTGCTTTATATGTATGTGACTAATATATACCATTTCTTTTTGTTATGAATATAATATAGTTCCATTCCCCACTTTCCGCCGAATTTTGGAGGCATTGCGTGTTGAGTGGCGGAACACAACACCGCGCTTTGCCTCGACACCAGAGCGAAGAAATGGAAATATAAATTTAAATAAATATTCCATTTCCTAGAGTGAGAATCGAACACACAACCGGTGCGTTACAGTTACCATCTTGTGCCCCTGGACCACGACGACCTCAGTAGGGAATGGGGTGTCTTAGCACTGGGTTCCCTCTGCCTACCCTGCTGTGTGCGGGATACAGCGTGAAGCTGACTATTATTATTATAATATAGTTTATTCTATCACATTTTCATTATTTAGTAAAAAATAGTTTTGTAATATAGTTAATGAGTAAGGACTAATATATATTATACATACCATAAGACCTAAAAAACACAATAAATAAGATTTTTAATAAATCGAATATTATGTAACTCTTAATTAAGTATGTAGAAAATGTTAAGTAATAGGAGTTAGAGCTAATATCACTTTAGTTATGCTCAATTGTTATTCTCAGCAATAAAAGTTAATTGTTACCTGTCAATACCAACAAGATCATAGTTTTAAGGGTTCCTTAACTCGAAAGGTAAAAACGGAATTTGAATTTAACTGTTGCTTGGAACTGTGAAAACAACCAACTTCTAAGCCAACGCAATCAAAAGACGGATGTACCGTTCCTGTCGCAAATATCTGCAAACATTCGACACTCACAAAGGAATCAAAACCTACAGGTATTTCTCGTCAACTCAGAATCTTGGAATTTTGCACAAATTGAGAACTGTCAGTGGTTGATATTATTATGGTTTCAAAAAATATTGGCTTAATTTTTTTATTATTGACTGACTCCTGTATACTATAAATTCAAAATCTTATGAATTACGAATGAAAACTCTATAGTCTAGTATATAAAAAAACTAATCAAATGTGAGTCAGACTCGCCCACCGACGGTTGCGTGGAAACTTCAGGATTTTAGGTCAACGTGAAGTACAACGTATATAAGTTAACAAATTTCAATATGCAGGTGATTGCACTAATTTAGTACGAAATTAACTATAATTATAATTTTGTATTTTTTAATATGTAATAAAAATAAAAAATCCATTTTTCGGATTTTTTCTTTGATTTATATTGTATGTGCTCACTTAGTTTTATAACTGCTAATTTGATACAAAAGCAACAAAAACTATGCAATCAAAAGATCCGAACATTTCGTATCTTTTGACTGCGTGGACTTAAACATAAATATTTAATATACATTTCAACTTGACACCTCCAGACTATCTTGAGATAAATGATCTTGATAGACGGACAGGCGGATGACAAAGTGAACCTTTAAGGGTTCCGTTTTAACTTTTAGATTACGGAACCTAAAAAAAAATCTTATATAATTTTATTATAATATTTTTGTTACAGTCAGAGTTTTGCTCTTGCCTGAGAAGATAAAAGTGAGTTATTTTGTATAACATATTAGTACTATTGTAAAATTTTCTAGTAAGTATAAAAAAATAAAAATTATTTTTACTAAATTCCCTAATGATGATATCTGATCAAAAACTATAATATATGTAATATACGTGTTTTTTTTTATTTCACTTTTATAAAGATCTAAAGATCTAACAAGTTTAGTCGTTGTTGTTGTTATATAAGCATAATTTGTCTGAGTTGGCTAGTTTATGCTAACAAGATACGTATTATTAATATTTTAGATATTTCTAATCTTCATATTTGTAAACGTATGAAGTTGAAGCTTAAATTTCTATTATTTTTTTGTTCTTCCTGCCCTTGGTAGAACATTAGATAGTAAAACGCACCATCAATCCTTTATCACTAACACTAACAGTCTCTCGATGACATATGATTACATATCTACATAATTTGCGGCGCCGATTAGGCTTAGGACTTAGTTCGTTTGTTGGTGAAGCTAATACATTATATTGGAACCGCTCACTTTCTCTTTGAAAAGTGACTGTAAAACTAAAAAAATATATAGTGAGAAAAAAAAGATCAAATTAATCAATATTAAGTTTTATTTTGAAGCCAAAAAATTAAATAAATTACCAATGCCTACATTTTTGAAATATTAAACAATTTTTTAGATATTAAAATGTTAGTTGGGCTCTATTGACTGTACCATTGCTTAATAATTTTGTAGAGTTCCATTGGATTTTTTTGTTGCGCAATTTGACCAACGTTATCTATAATAGAATTTTGACCAGAAACAGAATTGGCTGAATTGTTTTCTTGAATAGAACCCCCAGACTCGTCACAATGCATGGTTTGGATCATGCAGACGAGTAGAATTGCGGCAAGAATGTATACCTGAAATAAATAAGATTTGGTTATTTGAGGGTAAGATTTCAGTAAGCAAATAAATAACATTATTTGTTTTAGTCTAGTCGTGGCGCAGCGGCACAAAGTGTGACTGTAAAACCGACTGGTTGTGGGTTCGATCCCCACTCGAGGAGATGAAATATTTACTTAAATTTATATTTCAATTTCTTCGCTCTGGTTTCGAGGTTAAGCACGGCGTTGAGTTCTGCCATTCAACACGCAATGCCTCCAGAATTCGGCAGGAAGTGGGGAACGGAGAGTCTTAACACTAGGTCCCTCTGCCTACCCTGCTGTGTGCGGGATACAGCGTGAAGTTGATTTTGATTGATTTGTTTTTCGCCACTGTGAATTAACTGTTGTAAACTCTTTGGTTGATCAAGTTAGCACTTACCTTGGAAACCATGGTGAAAACTGTATGAAAGTTGAAAAAATGCCTGCTTATATATTGGCTGAGTTTGGTAACAAATTCAATAACTTATTTTACCAATTATTCTTTAAAAAAAGGATATCCTTTATATAAATGCCCTTAATGAAAGAAGTGCTTGTCAGATAACAAGTAAATATATGTTATATAGGTATATTTTCAGTTTTTTTTATAGATATACTAGCGATCCGCTTGCGGCTTTGCCCACTTAATTACGAAATCATTCATTTATATTTATAATTATACTTATGTACTAAAGGCGCAAAGGAGGCTTCGCCCGCTTACACTTATATTATTATTGAAAAACCTTTCTAATACCTCTAAGCACATATGTACAAAGTTTCTTGTATCTTTCAAGTGATATTCGGTTCAGTAGTTTTAATGTAAAAACGTAATAAACAAACCTACATTCACATTTATAATAAACCTACTCATAAGTAAGTATGGTTGCGGTAAATATGCACTTAACTTATCTTCATTGTGCAAAATGGTTAATTTCGGAAAAGGATATCGTCCCAAATAGGTAATTAGGTACTGTAGTTTGTTTCGAAAAAAAGATAATTTAAAAGTATAAAAAGCAGAATTTTTTTGTAGAATTTTATCAATTTTCTCATTTCATTTTCTTTATAGAAAATCATCATGGCATTTAAGGTAAATTAACTTTTTTATAAATATTATATAATATATATTTTTTATATTATATATTAGATATATTTATACTTTGTAGATAGAACCTAGGTACTTGATTTACGTTAAAAAATCAACCTCTAACTTTTAAACTACTTTAACGTTATAACTGCTAACTTGTATCTATCTATCTATATTTTTGTTACAGACAATTGTTGGCATAATCTTGCTTATTTGTATCATCCATTCCATGCAATGTGCTGAAGAAGAAAAAAAAGATGATAAAACTTCGGAAACTTCTGAAAACACTGGATCTACCGGAGATGAATCTATTATCAACAACATAAATAATATCTCAAAAAAATACAACCCGACGCAGGTAATGAAAGTTATAAGGCAATTTTTTAAATTTTAATATATTTTTGCTTATTGTTTGTTCTACTTAAATTTAATAAAAAAAATTAAATGGTCATTCTAAACTTGAAACATGTATTGTTTATGTATTTTATTATTATAAATAAAATAATATTTTGAAAGTTTGTGACTAATTAATTCTCTTAATTTCCATTCCCTATTTACTCTCTCCTTTAAATGAAAACTTAAAAAATGTGCAAAGCTCATTTCTTGAATATTTAGGTAAACTTATGTCCATGGCTGCACCTCTGTTAACTTCTTGCTTTTGCTAGAAAAAAAAAACTATAAATATATTATTTGAGGCTAGCCTCGTTGGCGCAGGAGCACAACATAAAATGAAAGATAAAAGAAATAACATTATCTAAGCATACTTTTATATATAAAATAAAAAATAGACCACATCGTTGCACGTTGAGACAGCATCTTACTGCAAAGAAATCCAATTTCCCACTCAGTGAAATTAATTATTTCCGTTTTCCCACTCTAGTAGACAAAGTGCGGCGTTGAATTGCGCAAATCTATACACAGTATTTCGAATTTGGCTTGAAAGCGGAGAGCAGTGTCTTAACATTAGGTTATCTCTGGGTCTTGCCCTGTTTGTGGAATAAAGCATGAAGTTAATAACAATGACAGGTACAATTTTAATGATTGATAATGAGAATTTTTGTCGTGGTGTCGTGGCGCATGGGCAACGAGCATGCGACGTGACGGTTTTTGGTTATATTCCCACTCGGGGGAATATAATATTTAATATTTTCATTAATTGAATAGTGTCTAAACACTAGGTTCCCAGGTTCCCTCTACCTACCTTACTATGTGTGAAGTACGACGTGTAGTTAAAAATGAAAAGATAAAAATGTTGAGCTTAAGTACAAGATTATTTAAAATATATAATTGACATTAAGAAAAATAAAACAAGAATAATTTTAAAAAATTAAACTAGTTCTACTACCTATGTATTTTTAATTTCCCCATATCTCTGAACTAAAGCGATTTTAACTTGTGCTTTTCCCTAAGTTTGAAGTAACTTAAATTAAAAATAATCGTAAATCGTATATAATAATCGTAACTTAAAAATAATCATCTCGATGTGACTTTTAGTTCAAGAGAAATTCGTTGACTAACATACAAACATACACTTATCAAATTAAGTACATGTGCTTGGAAGCCTAAATGGATCATCATACTCAAATATTATTCAATTCCAACAATTTTACATATATATTATAGATATATTTCGAACTGACATTAACATCCTTTTTTTTAAGTCATTTGAAAAAATCTGCTTCACGCTGTATCCTGCACCAATCAGAGTAGGCAAAGGAAACCGAGAGTTAAGGCACTCACACATATAACTTGTACCTCTTAGCCGTGTAAAACAAAATTCTAAATTACACACAGATAGACAAGAACACTGTGACAAGTATAACTAAATCCTATCGTACTATTAATATAAATGTGAAAGTTTGTGAGGAGGGATGCATGTTCCACTTTTACACAAGAACTACTGAACAGATTTAGATGAACTATAGCTTATTTTATTCTTTTAGCGTGAGCGTGACGGTAAAAAAACCCTGCACACAGCAGAGTATGCAGATGGACCGAATTCTGGGGGCATTGCGTGTTGAACATTGGCGGAACTCAACGCCGCGCTTTGTCTCGACACCAGGGCGAAGAAATGAAAATATGAAATAATTCATTTCCTCGAGTGGGAATCGAACCCACAATCTATCGTGTTTACACTCACAATGACGCAAAGGCTACAATTGATGGAAATATGTTGTAAAATTTGACTAAAATATAACAATAAGTTCATGCGAACGAAGCCGCGCGTGGGTCGCTAGTAAAACTATAACTATGACCAACCATAAAGAACAACACATCCATAAAGGACCCCACACCCATCAAAGAACAACACAACCATTAAATAATTATGCAATTATTGCAAAAAATGTGCGATAAAAAACGGTTCGACAATAAAATATATATATAAATTTTGTAAAAATAAAATACTAACTAATTATATGTAACTAGAGTAAGTACCTAAATTATAATGTAGAAATTAAAATTATCAATTCGATGTTAATATTCTTTATAAAAAATAATTACCGTGTAGGGAACTATTATTTATATTTATAGTTTACTTAATATGTGTTATTTATATATTTCAATATTGTAATTTATTTATTTATCATTTATATACATACATACATCTAATATTGTTTATATATTTTGTAGTAAGTATTCGTATTTAGTTTATTTATATCAAAGCGCTCACTGCCGTCGACTGAACCGGTAAGGTGCCGTAATATTTACGCCTACCCCCTTGTCGACGGCATATTTAATTACCAGAGTCGTTGCTTGCCATTCGATGCGCTTTCCATACGTTCCTTTGTTTTATTTAGTATTTATTTCCAAATTTATATCTTTTGTGTTCTGTCATATATATATGTTTGTGGTTGACTTTCTTATATACTGTACCGTGTTTAATTGTGACTTTTCCATTTGTGTTATCACTGTATGTACATTAAAAGTGGTGTTGATTAAACTCAGTGCTAAACGTGAGTAGACTTTTATTATTCACCATCAACACTACATTGGTGACCCCGATCTACACGCCATGGACTATACCACGATGCATAGTGATAGTGACTCAGCTCAATCTGATGTCACTAACCGACCACAACGGGCAAGAAAAATGAAGCGGGTAGAATCTCTCAGCGGTGACCCACCCACCTTTCTACCCCCACACCATTTGAGAACACCATCATTTTGGCCAGAAAAACCTGCGATTTGGTTCGCACAGGTTGAATGCCAATTCTTCCTAAACGGAATCACCGATGACACGATCAGGTTTTATCTCGTGTCTTCCACGTTAGGCCGAGAATATGCAGCCGAACTGGAAGACGTCATCACTGGCCCACCGGATTACAACCTACTCAAAGCGGAAATAATTAAGCGCTTTTCACCATCGCGTGAAAATAAAATGAAACAGCTGCTGTCACATGAACAGCTGGGAACCCAGAAGCCTTCAAAATACCTGCGTCACCTCCAGCACTTGGCTGGACCTGGCATCCCTGAAGAATTTCTTCGAAATATTTGGACCAGCCGTTTACCTGTGGAGATGCAGACAATTATAGCGTCGCAGTCAACCCAGCCCCTGGACGCGTTGGCGCAACTTGCCGATAGGTTGCATGAGATGGCAGCTCCAGCACATCAGCCAGCTGCCACGTCACCAGCATCAGCACCAGGTATCGACTTGCTGACAAAGCAAGTCGCAGAGTTGACCAAACAGGTTAGTGCGCTTACATCCTATATTTTTGAGAAGCCACTACCAAGTGACAGAAGCCACAGCCGAACAAGCTCTGTTCGGTCTGCTTCTCCTTACATCCCACAACGTTCAGTCAGGAAAAGCCCTGAGAAATCACTGATGACGACCAGTGATGGCAATAACTCTTCGGGCCGCCTCTTCATAACGGACAATAAAATAAAAACACAATTTTTAGTAGACACTGGTAGTGACATATGCGTATATCCAGTTAGTGCCATTTGTGATAAGCATAATAAAACATCTTTTCAGCTCAGTGCTGCCAACGGTTCGGTTATCAATACATACGGCTACATCAATCTTACATTGAATATTGGGTTACGTCGTAATTTTCCATGGCGTTTTGTCATTGCTGACGTAACCAAACCCATAATAGGTGTAGATTTCTTATCTCACTACAAACTTATTGTAGACATCAGCAGTCGAAAATTAATAGATAGCCTGACCAATATCAGCACTGTAGCCAGTATTGTTAATTCTAAGAGCTTAGTTACAAGTGTCAAAGTATCGACTGGTGGTAACAGTATATATCATAATATTTTATCCGAATTTCCAGAAATAACCCGTCCCGCTGGTACACCACCGACAGTTAAACACAATACTGTACATCACATACGCACTACACCAGGTCCACCCGTAGCGTGTTCACCGAGGAGGCTAGCTCCCGAAAAATTAAAAATAGCTAGGCAAGAGTTCGACGCAATGTTGGCTAACGGCACGGCTCGTCCTTCTGACAGCCCATGGTCGTCACCCCTGCACCTCGCATCCAAAAAGGACAACGGCTGGCGCCCTTGTGGAGACTACAGACTCCTAAACGCCAGAACCATACCAGACCAATACCCAATACGTCACATCCAGGACTACTCAAATAGCTTATTTGGTTGTAAGTACTTTTCCGTCATTGATTTAGTCAAGGCTTACAACCAAATCCCCGTCGCTGAGGAGGACATACCAAAAACAGCAATTACCACCCCTTTTGGTTTGTATGAATTTCCTTTCATGACGTTTGGGTTGAGAAATGCAGGGCAAACATTTCAAAGGTTCGTCGATGAAATGACCCGTGGACTTGACTTTTGTTATCCATACCTGGACGACTTCCTAGTATACTCCAAGACACAAGAGGAACACGAAGACCATTTACGCCAGCTCTTCACCCGTATGAAAGACTACGGCGTACTTGTAAACACGGCTAAATGCGTCTTCGCTGTTCCTGAGGTCACATTCCTAGGGTACCACGTCTCCAGAAAAGGTACTAAGCCATTGGAAGCAAAGGTCAGGGCCATAGTTGATTTCCCCATTCCCAAAACCGTAAGGGAACTTAGAAGGTTCCTGGGAATGGTCAATTTCTATAGACGATTTATACCTAAAGCAGCTCAAATTCAAGCTCCTCTTAATGCCCTACTGACAGGCTCAGTCAAAGCTTCTCATCCCGTCGCCATACAGGGAAATTCATTACAGGCATTCGAGCACTGCAAGAAGAGTCTTTGCGAGGCCGCACTTCTAGCTCACCCCGACCCTACTGCTACACTTGGACTGGTCACTGACGCCTCTGACACGGCGATAGGTGGAGTCCTCCAGCAACTCCAAGATGGAGCATGGCAGCCTCTAGCATTCTTCTCTCGCAAGTTGAGCCCATCGCAAGTAAAGTACTCACCATACGATCGTGAGCTCCTTGCAATATATGAGAGCATAAAACATTTTCGCCATATGTTAGAGGCCAGCCACTTCACCGTCTATACTGACCATAAGCCGTTGTGCTTTGCTTTCCATGAAAGGAAGAGCAACTGCTCCCCGCGTCAGTATAGACACCTGGACTTCATCTCGCAATTCACGACTGACATACGACATATATCCGGCCAGGACAATGTCGTGGCCGATACCTTGTCTCGCGTCGAGGAATTGCAGATGCCTGTCAGTTTAGAGGTACTGGCCAGTTCCCAGAAAGCAGACGCAGACCTCGCAAATATTCTTGCCGGCAGCACTTCGTTGCATTTGAAAAAGCTGCTAATTCCTGGGAGTCGTACTGAATTGTACTGCGACGTCAGTACATCGACTCCCAGGCCTTACGTGCCAGCTACCCTTCGCCGGCAAGTATATGACTCCTTGCACTCGCTCAGTCACCCTGGCGCAAACGCAACTACTAAGCTCGTTGCACAACGTTTCGTTTGGCCACTGATGCGGAAAAATTGCCGTGAGTGGTCTAGGGCGTGTTTGCCCTGCCAGCGTTCGAAGGTACATCGTCACGTGTCCTCACCTTTAGGTACGCACACATTACCTTCGGCGCGATTCAAACACGTCCATATAGACCTGATCGGCCCGCTACCACCTGCAAGCGATGGATATCGGTACTGCTTGACAGCCGTCGATCGCTTTACGCGATGGCCGGAAGCTGTCCCCATTACCGATATCACAGCTGAAACAGTGGCCAAAGCATTCATATCCTGCTGGATATCCCGATTCGGTTGTCCTACCGACATTGTTACGGACAGAGGTCGGCAGTTCGAATCCGCCCTGTTCGAACAATTGTCCAAGTCTATTGGATTCGAACATCGTAGGACAACCGCATATCACCCACAGTGCAACGGCTTAGTAGAACGTTTCCATCGGCAATTGAAAGCCGCTATTGTCTGCCACGGTGACAGCAACTGGACCGAGTCACTCCCATTCGTCCTTCTCGGCATTAGAAGCTCATATAAAGAGGACCTACAAGCTTCATCCGCAGATCTGGTGTACGGTGAGTCACTGCGACTGCCCGGAGAATTTTTCGGGCATAACGTCGCCTCTCCCACCACTGACATCACCGATTTCTCGACGCGGATGAAGCATTTCGTCCAAAATGTGCGACCAGTTCCTACGCAGCACCACAACTTAAAACGAAAAACATTCGTTTTTAAAGATCTAGAATCCTGTAGCCACGTCTTCCTCCGAGAAGACGCGCTACGGGGTTCTCTGCAAGCTGCGTATACCGGTCCACATAAAGTTTTGTCAAGAGACAAAAAAGTATTTAAAATAGACGTAAAAGGTAAGTCCCTAACAGTATCAATAGACCGCCTTAAGCCAGCCTACATATTGCGCAGCGACACCGACACGTCCGATTACTCAAATACCCTTCTCTCTGACACACACGCAAGCACACACACAAACGCATACACAAGCACACATACAAACGCACACGCAAGTACATACCCAGGCACACACAAGGATACACATACAGACACACAACTACGTCACTCACCCTTCAGACACACTACTCGGTCAGGGAGACATGTACGTTTCCCTGACTATTATCGTCCGTAAGCACGGCCTCTGGAGGGGAGTGATGTAGGGAACTATTATTTATATTTATAGTTTACTTAATATGTGTTATTTATATATTTCAATATTGTAATTTATTTATTTATCATTTATATACATACATACATCTAATATTGTTTATATATTTTGTAGTAAGTATTCGTATTTAGTTTATTTATATCAAAGCGCTCACTGCCGTCGACTGAACCGGTAAGGTGCCGTAATATTTACGCCTACCCCCTTGTCGACGGCATATTTAATTATCACAGTCGTTGCTTGCCATTCGATGCGCTTTCCATACGTTCCTTTGTTTTATTTAGTATTTATTTCCAAATTTATATCTTTTGTGTTCTGTCATATATATATGTTTGTGGTTGACTTTCTTATATACTGTACCGTGTTTAATTGTGACTTTTCCATTTGTGTTATCACTGTATGTACATTAAAAGTGGTGTTGATTAAACTCAGTGCTAAACGTGAGTAGACTTTTATTATTCACCATCAACACTACAACCGTATATTTTTTTACACAATTGATCATATTATACATAATATTAAAATACAAGTTAAACAAAATTAGACTTAAAATTCACACTCAAAACGCAATATCTCCAGATTTCGGCAGAATGTGGTGGTGGTAGTCGAAGAGGGGTGTTAGTGCCTTACCACTAGGTTCCCTCTGCCTATCCTGCTAAATGCTAGATACAGCTTAAAGATGAAAAAAAGAAAAGCTACAAAATGGCTTAAGTATTCATTTGACTTATAAGTACCTTAATATAATATTTAATACCATTAAAAATACCTTTTATTCTATAAAATTTACTAATACTCAAACTCCCATCATTACGTGTATTTTTTTTATTTTCGACACATATTTTTTATTTACGCCGGTACGTGACCAATACCAAAGAAATTTCCAAAGACGAAAATGAACATAAGAAGTCTCTGCTAAGGTAAAAACTGGTGATATAAGTACATCTTGTAATAAATACATGATACTAAAGTACGATAATTTTGTAAATTTTGGGCCATATGCATATTTATTAAAATAAATTATGTTAACAAAAAACAATTAAATGCTCCATTAAGTTACTAAGCAATTGATATAAAAGCGATGAATTTTAAAGAAAAAATATAATCCATTAAAACTCTTCACTTCAATAAGAAGTCAGCACAAAGACGTAAAATGGTATCTTCAAAGGTAACTAATTTTTTTTATAATATTAAGTACAGCTAATATTTTAATTGTTTAAACTGTTTGAATACATTTTAAAATATATTTATTTATTATGTAATTTGTCTTATACTCTGGATACTTTATCTTTAAAACTTAGAACAATTCTTTATCATAGCAGTAGACAACTAATATAGAATCTATTTCAGATCACTTTCTTGGTACTTTTGGCTTGCCTCCTTAACAACATTTATTCGTATCGAGTCTCTCAAACTGGATATGGAAATTACGGAGGCGAACAAGGAAACTTGGAAAATTCTGGATCACATTACGTCGATAATTCTAATAGTGTTGCAAATGCTGTTGGTGCCAGTGACAGCTCTGCGGTCGATAATATAGGCCAGAGTGTGAGGCAACAAAACTCCTGATTCCAAAAATTTTATAAATTTTAATATAAATTTGGTTTTGGCAAGATTTTTTTTATTATCTATCCTTGTTGTCATTTCTGCTTTTCTAATACTTAAATGCACAACTTATAAAATACAAAGTCGATTCAACCTATAAAAATAGGAATAAATATATGACAGAATGACCGACAAGAATATTATAAGAATATGACCGACAAGAATATTATAAGAATATTGGTGGAGTCGACTGCTGAATAATTTTATACGGCCATTTGAAAAAGGCCAAGTAACTATTATATAATTGGGCTGAAGTGAATTGAGTTTTCTTTTTAAGTAAAACAATATTGCTGCAAAAAAGACGCGTTTATTATTTTATATCAACATAGATTGAGTTCATAATATTATTAAATTAAGTAATATAAATTAACTAGAAGTATTACAGATGAGAACGCTCTCTCATATTCTTCAAAAATCTACCTTACCTGGTGAGTTTATTAAGTATTAATTATAAGATTTTGAGCTTAGAGTTTTTTTTAATAATAATAATGAAGATTATCTATATGTGGTCGACTGATTAGGAATTGAATTATTTAACAATCGACTGCAAATCCCGATAGGTTTAAAGTGGCGCCTATTAATGTTAATTCGATCATTCGATCATTATAAATAAATTATTTTCGATTGTTATATGATACGAAATAACAAAAAATTCTGCTGTTGCACTCGTTAGGCTCGTATTTTAAATTTTTTGAAAATCCATTTTTATTTTCGAATAAGTCACAAATTTTTAAACTCCTCAAAGCCGTTGAAAATACATGGGGAGGAGACAATATATCGCCTAACCAAAGAGCAACGTTGTTTCGTCGATCAAAATACGTCCTGTCCTGCGCGACGGGTTGTAAGTTAGATTCCCATTCGAGGAAATTAAATATTTTCATTTCTTGAGTGAGTTTCGCCATCAACACGTTATGCCTCAAGAATTCAGTAGACAATAAAGAGCACAGTGTCTTAACTCTAGGCTCCATCTGTCTACTCTGCCCCATGCGGGATACAACGTGCAGCTGAAAAAAAAAACAAAAAGGTAAAGTTGAGAAAATGAGCACTCTAAATGTAGCACAATTGCACATGAGTAAATCTGATGTTAGAAAATTGAAAATCTAGAATATCTGAAACCCTACTGGACTTAAAAGTGCGACCCCTCCCAATAAATATTATATATATTATACCTAAGTATCACATATTAACTACAAAAACTGTATCTATTCGGTATTATTAAAAATAATGGCATACATTATAATGTTACTAGTAGCACTATAATAAGTTACCTAGCATAATTATCTGGAACGACATCAAAACTAATAGATACAGTGAATTGTTATAGTTGATGTTGTATTTTTTTTGGCAAAATGACCTTAATTTTTGTGTTCGTGAAATTTAATAAGTTTAATTAATTTATTAAATTTAATTTTCAGCGAACTTGAAGAAAATAAAAATTAAACTTAAGTGGCTAAAAATTTACTGTTAATAATAATAGGAGAGTCCACGATGTTAAATCGTGATTTGCTCGAGCGTCATAGAGGCCTGTTAGGTTGCGAAGCTTAGATGATAAAAAGAAGAAAGTCTCATATAATATATACCTATTTATCGGTGGGCGAGCGGTTAAAGATTTCCAAAAATGTAAAAAAAACTGTTGCATGGACATACCAGATATTGATAGCATCAATGTCCTACGTATTCTTAAACATGTAAGTATGTTAATCTGATTGCTTCCATGGTAGAGGTGGTAGTATGTAAAGGTCAAAAATGAAAAAAATAAAATAATCTAGTGAGTCAGATTTTCTAAAGCGATGTTAAATGAACCTGAAAAAGAAACTCTTATATAATAATCTAACGATTTGGATGTGGCACGAACTCGCAGCTTTTGTTATCATGTGTAAAAAAAATATCGTCATTTTGAATCACTCAAGCGCGTCAGATTAAGATATATATGGTTCATCTTCATGCCTTAGACTTTTAACTTTAAAGATTAATTGTTATTATTTTACTATTATAAAAAAATTAGCTACGCTCGAAAATGTCGAGATAACGTTTTACAACTTTATAGCGCTTCTTTACATCACTCTCAAATTGTCAGATTAGTGGAATGTACATGATTTAGCATATAACTAACTCACTGTACCTTAATCTGACTATTGAGGATACATTTTTTTTCTAATCTGATGCTTTATTCTAGATTGACGGCTATATAAATATGAGGCTTATATTTGGTGGAATTACTTAACCGAATACAAAGAATCCTCCAGTATATTAATCTCGAAATCGCCGCTTGGGCTCTCTATTATAATACCGATTTCTTAATAATGTAATACAATGTATTATCCAATGCAAATATGAGGTTATTGTTATTAAAAGGTGAAGGAGTCACTTCGATAAAGAACATAAATAAAATAAAATAAATCAACTTCACGCTATATCTTGCACACACCAAGGTAGGCAGAGGAAACCTAGTGACAGGACACTCTGTTCCCCAATTTCCGCCGAATACCGGAGGCAATGCATGTTGAATGGCGGAACTCAATGCCTCGCAATGCTAGTTCTATTGACAAAACTACCAGGTATTTTTCTCGTAACCAAGAATTTTCCGAATTCTTGTGGCATAACGGGGCGAAACTCGGCGCTACACTTCTGAGACCAGAGTGAAAAAATTAAAATATTTAATTTCCTCGTATGTGAATCTTATCCACAACCTGTCGCGCTTACCGTCACACGCTTGTACTCTTGCGCAACGTCTGGCCTTAATTACTTCTATGTTATATTTTTCCAGAACTGCCATATGACAAAAAATATCATCAATATCCGTCCAGCATTTGCGAGGAAAGCAAACAACGAACATACAGACAAAAATACTTTATACTTACTTGTATAAAGACCCATAGAAATATTTTTTAACATATATTCATCATAGAGAATTGCCTTTTTATAGTTTCATTTTATATAATATTTAAAATAGAACGGAATACAAGAAAAAGTAATATATATAGAAATTCCTAACAATAAAACAATATTTTCTATACTATTAGATATTTTCTATACTATAGGACAGGTAATTCGATCGACGAAACAATGGTGATCTAGGCGATCTCACTATCTATGTATTTACTCCCCTTGTATTTTCAACGGTTTTGAGGGGTTCTACAATTTGTGACTTATTTGAATAAAAAAAATGATTTTTTAATAAAAATTAGAAATTGGACCCTAACAGGTGCCACAAGCACTCGTCATTTTTTGTTATTTCGTATCATATAACAGTCGAAAATAATTTCTTTATAATTTATCGAATTACTATTAATTCTATTAAGATTTGTAGTCAACTGATAAATAATTCTATTCCTAATAAGTCGAGTACATACAGACAATCTTCATTATTATTATTAAAGAAGCTAGCTCAAAAGTTTAAAATCAATAAACAAACCAATTAATGTTCAGTATTTATTACTTTAAGTTTATACTAAAAACTATAAAATTTTTGGAATCAGGAGTTTTGTTGCCTCACACTCTGCCCTATGTTATCGACAGCAGAGTTGTCACTGGCACTAACAGCATTTGCAGCACTATTAGAATTATCAACGTAATGTACTCCAGAATTGTCCAAGTTTTCTTGTGTGCCTCCGTAATTTCCATATCCAGTTTGAGAGACTCGATACGAATAAGTCTTGTTAAGGAGGCAAGCCAAAAGAACCAAAAAAGTGATCTGAAATAGTATGGATGGAGATCAATATTAGTTCTATACTACTATGATAAAGAATTGTTCTAAGTGATAAAGATATAATGGCTATAATGATAATGTTAAAGTATCCAGAGTATAAGTCAAATTAAATAATAATGTAATGAAGTAACACTTTCAACTACCTGTTTTTATATTTTAAAATATATTCGGACAGGTAATAATTATTAAATAAGTTTACACTTCAAACAATTTAAAATATTAGCTGTATTTAATATTGTAAAAAAAATAGTTACCTTTGAAGATACCATTTTACGTCTTTATGCTGACTTCTTATTGAAGTGAAGAATTTTAATGGAATATATTTTTTCTTTAAAATTTTTCGCTTTTATATCAATTACTTGTTTTTACTAATAAATTGTTTTTTGTTAACATAATTAATTTAAATAAATATGCATAAGGCCCAAAATTTAAAAAATTATCGTACTTTAGTTCATTTATTTATTATATGTTGTAATTATATCACCAGTTTTTACCTCAGTAGAGACTTCTTATATTCATTCTCGTCTTTGAAAATTCTTTGGCATTGGTCACGTACCAGTGTAAATAAAAAATGTGTGTCAAAAATATATTTTTTAACACGTAATGATGGGAGTTTTGGTATCAGGAAATTTTATAGAACAAAAGGTACATGTCAAATGAATACTTAAACCATTTTGTGGCTTTTCTTCAAGCTGTATCTAGCATGTAGCAGAATAGGGAGAGGGAACCTAGTGCTTAACACTAGGTTCCCTAACCTGCCTAACACCTCACTTCCACCTCCATCACTTTCCGCTGAAATCTGGAGACTATGCGTGTTGAGTGGCGAAATTCTATATGTTTGTCGAATACCAGTATGTTGCTCTTGTAGTACTAGACAGATCACGTTAAATTTCTTCAAGCATCGCATCTTTAATGCCAGTGCTAGAGAGTCGGTAGGGCTAGTTCTACTGACAAAACTACCAGATATTCTTCGTCACGAGAAAAATACCACCTATTCAGTAATATACACGTGTCTCAAGAAGAACATGCATTTTATTTACTCTTCACATTTTCATTGGATGCAATGCGAGCCAAGCTGCAGCGTTTTAAACAGTGCTGTACATCACCTAATTTATTGGAAAGATATTTATTAGGAAGGAAGAATACCTGCTATCGGTGTTCATAAAACTAGGTCTGGAACACTAGCGCTGGCTGTGAAGGTAGGAAGCGATGCTCGAATAAATTTAATAATGTCAAAATATTATATTTATTATATACACAAAAGACATGTGAGTTTTTGTACTTTCTGACAAAGTTGCTATTTACATAAATAATATTAACGTAATGCGGGAACATAGAATAGTTGTGAAATAATCTTAACTTATTATATTGTTTTAATCGTATATTTTATTTTGATGCTATCATCAAAATAATTTATTCGACAATGCTTTGCCTTTACGAAATGCCAAAATCTAGACAGAACCAGTTAAGCATAAAATATACTTACTGAAGAAATAACTGGGCATATATTTACAATTAATACTATTTAAATATAAATAGATAAAATGAGCTAAATACATATTTAACATGTTTTATTATCTTTACGAAAAACAATTAAAGACTTCATTAAGTCACTAAGTAAATGATATATAAACGGAAAACTAAAAAAAAATTATATATAATCCATAACAAATCTTTCTAATAAGCAGTCGGAATAAAGGCATAAAAATGGTGTCTTCGAAGGTAACTAACTGCAAGTTTTTAGATAATTGTAAATTATATTAAAATGAAATCAGCTTTACGCTATATCCCAGCAGAGTAGGCAGAGGGAATCTAGTGATAACACACTACTTCCCCACTTTTCGCCGAATTCTGAAAGCATTGCGTGTTGAGTGGCGGAACTGGATGCCGCACTTTGTCCGAACTGCTATTGCAACTATGTTTAGTTGCTTCCTTGACCTAAACTTAATATTAACCCGATGAGATTTGTCACGAAATTTAGTATAAAACATTTTTGTGTACCGCATAAACCCGTATATTTTTTATGTTTCCTTGTTTAGTTAACTTATTATCCTGTTCAAAATCGGCGAAATATTAAAAAAAAATATGGATAGATAATATAAAGTGCTACTTCATAACCCTTTATTATTAATTTTCATGAATACTTTTATATTAATATCATAATCACTTTTAGAGAAAATATTTTTTATCATAGCACAATTTAATATTTTTTTGTTTTCATCATTTTAACTAATAATAAATATTGTTTCAGATTATCTGTTTGGTTCTTTTGGTTTGCTTCGTGAATACTATTTATTCATGTCCAAGCAATCAAGTTGTATATGGAAATTATGGAGGTGAACAAGACAATTTGGAAAACTCCGGAAGGCATTATGTTGATAACTCTAATACTGTAGCAAATGCTGTTGCAGCTACTGACAACTCTTCAGTCAATAACATAGGGCAGATTGTAACGCAGCATAATTCCTAATTCCTATAATGATTAATTTATAATTTGGGCTAATTATTTTTACTACTCATTTATTCAACATTATTATTTTTAGCCTTTTTATGTCCAAAAATATAATTACGTTCCCTATGTGTTCTTAAATATGACGCATAAACACTATATAAACTTAAAATAAGCACAAATAATGTATTTGGAAAAGAAAATAATTTAAAGAAAAAAAAAGAATTTAAAGACTAAGTAATTATTGAACTGACACACTGACAAATACATCAAAGATTATTACGTCCTTGCATATATTTAAAAGAAAGTATAAGGACTAAGTATAATTTGCTGGACCAATATTCCTTGATAACAATGAATGATTAAAATGTCGAATCTATAAAATAAAAATCTTTAAGTTCTGCCTCGTAACCTTACGTTAATAAATCTTTATTTAGAACATGCAGCTGCTTCTTTTTTATTTTTTAAAGCCTTTAATCAATCTTTATTATACTATTTCTTACACATATCATCCAGTACATTTCTTACATTTATCCAGTTGTGTATGTACATAAATTTTCTTAAAATAAACTTACTGTGAAAATTGTGTGACGATTCTCCTCTTAGGCTATTTAGAGTAAGAGCATAAACAGTGAAATATACTTCAACTTTACGTCCTATCACAAAGTTACCTTGCCGGTGCCGGTTGGCCGTCGAGACGCAGGGGCACAAGGCTACTATAACACGGCGGTTGTAGGTTCGATCTCCACTCGAGGGAATTCATTATTATTTATGAATATTTTCATTTCTTCGCTCCGACACCCGGCGTTGAGTTCTATCGCTGAATATGCAATGCCTCGAAAAAATCGACAGAAAGTAGAGAACGGAGATTCTTAATACTAGATTTTCTCTACCTAGGGTAAGCAGAGATAACTTTTACCTTATAACTAACCTAGACCCACGGTGTATGCGTGAAGCTTATTTATTTGTACACGCTATAAAAATGCTGGTAACTAAACAACAATCCAGGAAACCTATTATAGTATAGTGAGAAACAGTATTTAGAGACATAAGAAATACTTATCAGCTTGCCTTTAATTCATTATGCAAAAACACGACGTGACTTAAGTCCATAACTAAAAGAATAATAATAAAAAGTGTTAATTAATTATCAAGCAGAAATGCATTATATAAATCGGCTTCAATCGGCTTGTTGTGTAAAAATGTATGAAATTTAGACATTGCACTCCATATCAGTATGAATGAAATAAAAACGAAATTGAGAGGCAAGTTTATATATTTTTAAAGTGTTATTCTACACTTAGGAAAGAAAAATACCGGTCGGTTTCCAGGAGGCGCGGGTTCGAGTCCCGCTACGTTCAAATTTTTATACGTTTTCTTNGCCAAAGGATATTGGGCATTTTGCTATGGAAACTTATCCACGGTGAATAAAAATTTAATTTAAAATTAAATGTACACGTAAGTACCCTATTAAAACGGTTTAATATCTGCAGGATATGGCGTTTAAGAGGCGCGATATGGCGTTAAATGATTTTAAAAGATATAATATTGATCCTTACAAAAATAGGTCTTTCTATCTTTTATGTGCAAAAATGCTTTGCACATAAAAGATAAAAGACCTATTTTTGCGCCTTATTTTTGGTCTATATAAAACTTACGCTATTTTGGTTCTTAAACTAAATTTTGGGTTATATTATAAGTCATTTTAAGAATTTAAAAATAATCACTATGATACAATTTACTAATTATCTCCATTTTCATTGGATCTGAATTTAAATAATCACAGAATATAAAATATGGACGAAAAAAAAAGTCTATTTTGGTATGAAATTGCGATTTCTCAAAAAGGAGGTGAAAAGTGTCCATTGTAGTTTAGCGTACAATTCTGTTTACTAAACTCAATAATTAAGGTAAAACGACGATAAGCATTTCCTTTCTCACGTTTATATTTTCCCGGAATATCAATTTCTTTTTCTCTTTTTCAAATTAATAATCAATAGGTGTTAAAAACAAATTAACGAGCTACTATGTGAAATACATATCGCTTTAGGAATTCCTAAGGTTTTGAAGAGTTTTTTCGATCCCTAGCAGATTCCGTCATCAGATCTTTTGTAATTGTGGTTATTCTAATAGATTTTAATGTATTAACCAAATTTCAAGCTGATTTAAAATTTATTGACTCAAGGTTCAACTCAAATAATTTAACTCTTTTCAAACAAAAAATCTTTTTTCCTGTTTAAAAAGAGTTAAATTATTTGAGTTGAACTGACTGTAGCTATAACTTAGTTAGGATAAACGTTTTGTAAATTCTGTTTTCGTAGAAACAAAGAAAAATTACGTTACTCGTTGAATCTGGTTCACCCAAATTTCTTTGATAAAAAAATATGGCTTTGAAAATTAATTTGTACCAACAAATATATTAATAAGTTTTAGTTGTGTCTTTTGTTATTTTTATAATTCGAATACGAGCTCTTCCACGATGACGACAATGTGTAAACACATTTCTTGTCATCGTTTTACACTAAAAGTGTCATTCACGATCTTACTGATTTCATCATCGGGTATTTCATCAAAATTATTCCCACATGTACCATACATGTGGGAATCTCTCTTCATCGCAGGGTACTTGGTTCAATTCTTATCTGGATGAGTTCGTCTATGGTGTTAGATAAAGTAAACTGCGTAGACACATAAGTCACGAAATTGAACACCGCAATGGCGAAAAGTAAAACTTTGTTTTGGATTAATTTACATTATTTACATATAATTACACATTCACACAAGTAATCATACTTGTGTGAATGTGCAATTACATGTATGGATCTGTAATCACGTGTGTGGAATTATAATCGCAAGTGTAGATGCGTAATCACATGTGTGAATGTATAATCACACGCGACGGATGTTTAGTGTTTAGTCACACATGTTGATGTGTAATCGCATGTGTGGATCTGTAATTTTATGTGCAGATGAGTAAACACACGTGTGAATGTGTGTGGAAGCATAATCGTACGTGGCGATGTCTAGTCATATGTGTGGATGTGTAATCGGATATGGAGATCTGTGATCGCATGTGTTCTTTCTCTGGTCTTTTATGTACACTACATAAAAGTCCAGAGATTTGAGAGAGAGATTCGGCATACTGAATTCCATACACAATTTTGTTCAAAACTTGCGAAGATTATAAAAAGTACGAGCAGAGCCCAAGTACTAGCAGGGAGTCTATGTTACTGTAGAATTTAGAAGTTTGCGGGACCTATTGGTAAATCCACCACTGAATAACAACAACATTTTTCCATCTTAAAGAAGAAGTTAGAACGCCACGTCGTCGATCTGATAACGTTAACTTTCTTTGTCATTATTTTTAAATGATTTACGTAACGTCATAATTATAATTATATATTTATTATTTAATATTTTATTACACGAACTTAATAATAAAATAAATAAGAGAAAATAATAAAGGAAAAAAACGGTGTACGGACGGCTTTATGACCACAGGTGACCTCAGGCAACCCCTTACTATTAAAAAGATCAAAGGCCATATGGATATTGGTTGGTGTATAAATGATATAATAATTTTGTTATCATAATATAATAAACCTACTTGAAAATTTACATGCTATATGATACATACTAATTTACATTATAATTATTTTTAATTATGCATGATCCGTATAGAATAAGACCAGGCTTAATTATAATTGTAGGCCAGTCGTGGCGCAGGAGCTATGAGTGTGTCTGTAAACACGACAGGTTGCAGGTTCGGTTCCCGCTCGAGGAAATGAAATCGAGTCGAAGCAAAGCGCAGCGTTGAGATCCGTCACTTAACACCTAATGCTTTCAGAATTCGCCGGAAAATGAGCAGCGAACTGTCTTAACACTAGGCTCCCTCTGCCTACCCCGCTACACGCGTGACACGCTTGAAACTGAAAACAATGTATAAAATTAAAACGAAGTAATATATTAAACTTTCGAGTAATGTATCACTAACGCCACAAGCTTGTTAATATATATAAATTAATTTAAAGAAACACAAGAATATAGGTTGCCAGCTAATCTTATCCTTGTTTTAAATGCATAATATTAATGTTAATTACCACAATAAATTCTTCTTGAATTATTTAAAATATATATAAATGGTTTTTTTATAAAGAGTTTATATCATATACCTACTACATAAGCATCCAGTTAGTTGTACAAGAGAAAGTTATAAATACAACAAATATGGTTTACAAAGTAAGTAAATATGGAATGTTGTGGCCGGTGTGGCGCAGTGGTACCAGCGTGTGACTGTAAAGGCAACAGTTTGTGGACTCAATTCCCACAAGAGGAAATGACAGATTTAATATTTTAATTTTTATCGCCATGATAATAAGGGGAAGCGCCTCGTTGAGGTACACCACTCAACACGTAATGTCTCCAGAATTCGACGAAAAGTGAAGAATGGAAGTATCTTAATGGGAACCGAAGGGTGTTGTAACACTAGGTTCCTACGTTCCCTATGCCTACCTTACAATGTGCGGGATATGACATTAAACTAAAAAAAAGTAAATGTTACGATTGTTGTTTTACGAGTTTATTGTCTACGTTTTACACTCATAATAAAGATAATTTTAATTACATTTAGAACGAATTTTAATCTTTGTCTAACGGTTAGACGAAGATTAAAATTAATACTAAACTCTCTTTACAACTTTAACCGATCGGGGGGCATAAACATTATTTTAGCTTTATGTGTTATACCGCATATACCAGAGTAGAGTCGAGAACTGTATAGAGCGGCGGCTCAAGTCACCAACATATACCTGCATAATTGGATTTGAACTGGCAACCACCTCGTTCAGTAATGTGGCGTAAATTTTTCATTATATTTTTTATTGAAATCACAATTTAATTAATTTCTGTTTCAGATTTACTTACTTTATGCGATTCTTCTTTTTTCCACCATAATTACAGTCTACTCATTGCCATATGAAGTTTATGAAAAGCAAAATGAAATTGATAATTCTGATAATGTAGCAAATGCAATTGCAGCGGATAACAACTCTACTGTTAACAATATAGGACAAATAATAATATACAAAAATATCACTTAATTTTATATAAAAATTTACATAAAATAAAAATTATTGTTTTTTTTATACTATTTATTAGTATTTTTAATATATAGACGACGTCATTTTCAGGTGAAAATTTCGTAATTTATTTATATAATATAACAATAAATGATTAAGCATTATTTCTTTTTTTGCATTATTTGCTTTTTTAAACAGTTTCTTAAAAAATGTTTATTTTATAAAAATGAAGCTCATTTCTTCACTATGTATGCTGCGCACAGTCCCCACTGTACGTAGGCAGAGGGAACCTAGTGTTAAGACACTCCGTTACCCATTAGCCGCCGAATTCCGGAGGCATTGCCTGTTGAATAGCGGAACTCAATGCCGCGCTTTGCCTTGACACCAGAGCGATGAAATATGAGTTTAAATATATTTTCATTTCCTTGAGTGAGGACCGAACCCACAACCGGTTGCGTTTGAGGTCACACACTTGTTCCCCTGGGCCACTCGTATATTTTATACATCTACCTCATATACCTCTAAATAATATTAAAATATCAGGTACAAAAATATTTGAAATATACCACAAATTATTACTATATTTAAAAATGTTAGCACATATGATAATGTAGACCACAAAAAATTGCCTATAAACTTTTAAAAGCAACAGTGAATTCAAAATCGTTCTTATAGTCAAGAGGGTTAATTAATTCACTTAAAAAATATCATCATTTTACAACAGAAAATTTCGCAATAAATATTACAATAATTAGAAAAATAGTAATGTATGATACATTCTATTAAATGTATTGTGATTATGAAACTGGTTAGCTAAATTTGAATAATTTAAATTAGTGCCTACTACTAACTTTGTTGAATCTCATCTACACGTAAAAAGACACATTTGGCGTATTTTATTAATACAAAAAAGAGAACAATCTTTTTTTTCACAACACATAACTATAATTTCTAAGTTAGGTTAATAACATGTTTAAATAAACACAAAAAATCCAAATTCTACCAAACTGCAAATGGATCCTGTAATTACCTGTGTAATAACATATGGAATAAATCATTCTTTGCAAGTCTCGTAAGACTAGGTACCTGAAAAATTGTTTTGCCGTAAATTTTGCAACAGCGCACTCGAAGGTTGAAAATTAACTGTTCAGTTGCTAATTATTTTTTCAAATGTTTCGAACAGTAAAGCTAAATTAAAAAAAAACTTTTTGCTTACATAATAAGTAGGTGTTATATATTACAGCTTTTTTATTGTATATATAAAATTGTAAACGATCGCTGTCTGTATATGTTTATGCATTTATGAATTTATGAGGGTAATAGAACCCAAAATAATTATTTTAAATTTTTTTTTCTGTCTTTATGTCTGTTTTTCTGTTTGTCTGAACGTTTGTTCACGTTAAACTCAGAAACAGCTTAACCGATTTAAATGCATTTTTCACTATTGGACTTTGACAACCTTGGCTTAACATTTAGTCTTTGTTTTATTACAATCATAAATAAAAAAAATTATAACAATTTAAAAAATATTGTTCGACATAAATTATTTTTTAAGAAAAAAACCGACTTCGGACAATAAACTAAAAAGTAAAATTAATATTTACTTATTAAGAAATCCTATAAAAATTTAAACGTAGCGGGACTCGAACCCGCGCCTCTTGGAAACCGACAAGGGTCTATATGTGATTACGAAATAACTGTGTTTTTCAAGTACATATACTTATATATATGATGATGATGACAGAAACAATTTATATTAGGATTATTGTCTGTTTGTCTGTCTTTCTAATTGTCCGGACCATATGAACTGATTGTTATGGAACTATTATAACATTAAAAGTTAAAGTGGATTGTGGTAGAACATATAGGCTATTTTTCATCTTGAAATTCTCGCGGGGTTGGAATTTGCGCGGGAAAAATTGTGCCTGCCTTACGCGTGTACTTTTCGCCTTTTTTAGATACCAATAAATTACGATTTACTTAGTGCACCTTAGGATAGATAATCAAATACACTTAAATAAATATTCGTATAGTCCAAGAGAGTAAGTCGCTCTGAGGCCGCTAATATTCAATATGATCTTATATATTATATGCCTTTATAATAGAACCTAGCATCTGTCTAATTTGTATAGTGCGAAAGTACATGTAGTGCAAAGCTGTAGTGCAAATTATATTTAAATTACCATAAAGTTTTTACTATGCGAAAACCTTTTTATATAAGTGGACTCCGGTATTTTATGATCGGAATATTCAGAAATAAATTAAATTAAAATTTATCTTTATAACAATTGACATTATTTAGAACATTCAAAATGTATGTCAACTGTAAAATTATCAATATATTTCAATAAAAAGTGGTAATGTATCTGCATTCTTACAATTTATTAGTTGTCGCCCGCAACCTTGTCTGCTTAAACTTAATTATCCTTGTTCTGCTAATTTCATTTCTTTGTTATCCTGCTGAGAATTTCTGAAAGTCTTCTTGTAGCTTTTAAAGTAACATAAGTATGTACATGCCAAATTTAAGCCCTTAGCTCTGTAAGTAACTCGGTTTTTATGTTTTTTTAGGGTTTACCATACTTTTACGTACCTTTAAAGGAAAAAAAGAACCTTACAAGATCACTTTGCTGTCCGTCTGTCTGTCTGTCTGTCTGTCAAGAGCATTTATCTCAGAAATGCTTGGAGATATCGAGTTGAAATTCAAACCATATACGTAGATCTACGGCTTCATGATTTTCAGAAAAAAATGTATTTCTGCATTTACTTAAAAGCAAGATATGGTCGAGAATTTATACAGCAAAAAACGCAGATTTCTACACTATTTATAGTGTATAGGGAATCAAAATTCTTAGGATACTTTCGGTTTACCTAGAATTATTAAATTTGGCAGCATCTACAGGTAGTACTTACCAGGTTAGAAATTTAAAAATTTGAAAACTGTACATTTGTGGTTAAATCTTTAAAAATAATAGCCTTAAAAGGCCGCTATATTTAAGCCGCTAGTTTGAGTCAGATCATCGTCATCATTAAATGAAAGAGCTAAACTAAGCCTGAATTTCAGAAAACGCTTGAGACCTCCAATTTTGAACTCTCGATGGACATACCTGACTCGCGCTTGTTTATCAGCTTCACGCTGTATCCTGCATGTAACAGGGTAGGTAGATAGTAGGGAGGTAGGTAGGCTCTCCTCACCTTCTACAGGATTCTGAAGGCATTGTGTTGAGTGGTGGGATTCAACGCCGTGCTTTGCCTCGACAAAATGAAAATACTAAACTTTTCATTATCTCGAGTGGGAATCGATCCCACAACCTGTTGCATTTACAGTTACACATTTGTGCCCTAATGCCACGATTGGTCTCTATATCTAACATAACTTCTCGTAAGCCTATTCATAAATACTTAAAACTTAAACAATCTCTCTACGTTCCGCACTTCTGTTGTTCCGTACTTCTGTTGTTGTAGAAATATTTCCTTAAATGGCAAAGTGTCAAACTGTTTGCGGATTCGATGGTTGTGGCTTCGATTACTATTTAAGAGACTTATTATATTATAATTATAGCCAGGATCTCATCAACATTATAAATCCTCAGGTAAGGATAAAAGTATGAGAGAAATAAAAAAGAAAGAGTATAAGCTGCAAAACCACCAAACGAAAGTACTAATAAAGGATGAAGCGTGAAAAGGCAGAGAGAGAGAGATACAAGGTTAACAAGCAACTTCAGGAAAAATATGAAGCTTTTCTGGCTTAGTTAGTGTTCCTCGAGGTTGCTCGCTAACCTGTAAAATGAAAGGGGTGCTTTCGAAGGACGTTGAAATTTTAACGGAACAACAATACGTTTTGCAGCGATGGGCGAAATTTTACAAGGAGATGTATGAATGTGATGACGCCTGAGTCTCAAGTAACAGCGAAACGCTGAGTCCTGATGTAGCTGATGGCGAAATCAGAATAAAAAAAGTTGAGAGTGCAATACGAAGTCTGAAATGTGGTAAGGCAGCAGGAGCAGATGGAGCCACCCATCTTAGACTTGTTCTGGTTTTTGTACAATTTATGCTAGAAATCAGCGGAGGTCCCAGATGATTGATGAGGTGCGGTCATCGTGCCTACGTATAAAGGCAAAAGTTTACAGGTAGACTGCGCAAGCCATAGGGCAATCAGTTTGATTAGCTTAGGTAGCAAAGTTTATGCTAAAATATTAGCGAGAAGAATGCAAGAGAGATCTGAAAGGCTGTTGTGGGAGGCCCAAGGAAGCTTTAGACCTGGAAGAGGGTGCATGTATCGGATCTTTTCCCTCCACATGATCACGGAAAAATTTTTGGCCGTTACCCAAAAAGTTTTCTGTGCTATTGTGGACTTGGAAAAGGCATTTAACAGATTTGTAAGAGTGCAATTATAGATATTACCCCGGTACAATGTGAGCGGGCCGTTGCCGCAGGCTGTTAAGTCTCTTTACAGAGATCACTCAGCCTGCCTGCGAGTAGGAGCTGGCATATTGCCTTGGTTTGACATCCAATCGGGTGTTAAACCAAGTTGCGCCATGTCAGCTTGGTTGTTCAATTTGTATTTGGATAGCTGTCTCAAAGGAATGAAATAAACTGATATGGGGGTGGAAGTAGATGACTTGAATGTGAATTTCCTGCTGTATGCAGATGATGCTGTGCTCATTGGTGCTCATCATCAGAATGCGAGTTGCAGGCATTAATCACCTAAAAGAAGGGTGTGAAAATAATGGTCTAAGCCTGAATGCGAATAAAACAAATGTTCTGGTTTTTGAAACAAATGAAGAAAGGACGGAATGCAAGATCAGTGTAAATGGTTAGATATTAGAACAAGTGAATGAATATATAAATATATAGGTATATTTGGGCAATATTTTCAGTAGTGATGGCAGCTACAAGATGAATGTGGAAAGGCGTATTGCTGCAGGGTTAACGGAGCCTTAGCTGCATTGCATAAGACGGCGAAACGTCAGCACAGCTGCGCATTTGGCCGTACACAATGCAATGTTGGTACCGACGCTGTTATACAGCTGCGCAACGTAGGAATTACAGAAGGAGAATGAAAGAAATATGAATGCCGTGGAGATGGGATATCTTCGTAGGATATGCGGAGTCAGCTTTGCTGACCGAATCTGAATTGAAAAGATACACAAAATAGTAGGTACTAGCGAGGAACACGGTGAGAATGAAGAAGAACGTGCTCAGCTGGTTTTGGCACGTCGACCGAATGAGTGATGAAAGAATGGGAAAAAAGATTTATGATGGAAAAGTGAATGGTAAGAGGAATAGGGGGATACTTCAGTTGACCTTCGGAAATACAGTATCAAAGATACTGGAGGAAGGTCACGTAAAAAGCATGAGGATCCCCCCGGAGAGCATGTATGAAGAGGTTGACGACAGTGGATGAAGCAAAAGAGGTATGTAGAGGCCGTAGGGTTTGGCACTCCGTTCTTTGTGACTGCCCCGCTAGGTATAAAGCGTAAAGTTATAGCTGAATTGTTAAGACAGCGGGTTGTTGAGATGAAACTCAACTAGAAATATCTAGAATATATATGTATATGTGATGTCGTTGTCCCCATGCCGCCCGGCATAGGGACAACGACATCACATATGGTGAGCGGCAAGACTTTACTTTGCATAAAGAAAGGTAAAGTTACTTATGTTTGAATATTTAAAGGGAAATAAATATATGAAATATTCTCAGAATTAATGTTTATACAAACATAGATGTATATTTGACTTTGAAATTTTCTGTAATATAATACGTATTTTGTATTACTAATGAGTAGATAGCGACAGAAAATACCTGACTATTATCGATTATCATGCAAAATTATGAGGTCAATTACCAAGAAAATGTAAATAAATACGAAAACTTTCCGTTTTTTCAACATACTAATAAAATTTTTATTACACGATGGCGTCTAAGGTATGTGTTACGTAGTTTAATTATTATTTAAAATAACATCAGCTTGACGCTGTATCCTGCACACAGCAGGGTTAATTGTTATTTATTTTAAATATATACGTATATTTATATTTTTTTTGTCATATTATTCAAAAGCTCAATGATAAAATAATCAAATATAGATAGATATTTATAACTAAAATTATGTACATTTTTTCAGGTTATTTTTGGATTGTTACTTATATGTTTGATAGCTTCCGTGCATGCGGCAACTACATATCAGCTGGTCTACACCATCACCAAGGAGTACGTCGACAACGACGACAACACTGTCGTAGATTCTACTGCAAATAACGGATCACAAATAAATAACGTTGGTACTATAGTTAACGAAATTCAAATAAATAACTCTACTAGCAATACTAATAATAATTAAAGTTATTGTTAATAAAAGAATGACAAAAGCAAAATTTTATTTAACGAATTAAGTCAATGTTTCTTTTTTATTATTTGGCATTTAAATTTTAGAAGAAATGCTTATTTTTGGTCTCTGAATAAATACAAAATTTAAAAATGTTTTTGTATTTTTTTAAGACAATTCGTATTCAGTCAGTCTGGATAACTTTGATTCTTCAGGTAATATTGAGAGTTGGAACTCTAATTACGAGCTTCGATATTTTTTCCATATAAAACAATATTATTGTTTTTTTTTTTTAATTAATAAATATTAATTTTAAAAAGAAAAGGAACTTAAGACTCAGCACAAAGAAAATACAAATGTAGATGAAAATAGTGTTACTTTAGTACCATTAACTTCAAACGCGCTAATTCAATTGACGTCTAAAATTGGAAAAAACAAATATGGTGATTGAATCGAAATGAAAAATAAAAATACCTTTAAAAGAGCCTGGGTTCTACGTAATTGCTGACGATTTTGTGGAGGATTGGTGGGAGAATGTACAATTAATACTCAAGTTCTTACATTTTTTTGGTTGCTTAAATTATTTTCGCTTGTTTTCTTTTTAATTTGCCCAAAAGTTTTCAATTCCAAATTTAATATAACATTTACTTTAAAAAAAGATATAGCCGTTCATATCGCAAAAAGCAGGTAACTACAAAAGCAAGACACTATAAAGGAAATCAAAATTAATAGGGTACTTCCGGTTTACCTAGAATTATGAAATCTGGCAGCTAGCATCTACAATTACTATTAGTTCAGAAAAAAATCTAAAAACTATACATTTGAGGTTTAATATTATAGTATCTGGCAAAGTTACCCAGATTGATGTTTATTTAGAAATACTTATTTAGAAAACGTTATTTTTATTCGTTCTTTCCTAAGTGTGGAATAACACTTTAAAAAAATATTAAAAATTACCCAGATTGATTATTAATAATATGTATAACTATATATCAAAATATATGTGAAACCAGTATCCGCCACATTCTGTGCACGGCGGGTGGAGCTAAGCGAAGCTATGTTGCGCAAAATTTTGCGAAAGTTTCTGTTTTCTCCGCACTCACTGGGTAAAATTAGTCAAAGTTCAATCTGTGCGCGTGAATTTCAAAACGTTCCACAGCTTAATACAATTTGATCATTTACTCAAAAACTACAATTACAATTAACATCAAACTACTTCGCTAGGATCACCGTGTCGTCCACAACGTTTCTGGAAAATTTCAGAGCTGTAAATTTAACGGTCTAGGAGGAATAGTATATACAACAACAATGATTATAAAAAGAAAACAACGATTATATAGAGTTCGGGAGTGCATATGTGTACATAACAAGATATACATATGCAAAATATACAAATATGTAAATAATATAGAAAGTTTTCATCGATCCGATCAGATTTCAGTTATCTATAATATAATTCATATCACTTACTCGTTTATATGTGTGTAGAGCATGCAACATATTATTTTTATTATATTGTATGGCAACCACAGTTTGACTATTGACATGCCTATCTAAATAGAAATAGTATTAATTCAATTATTTATTATAAGTTATTCTATTTTTTATAAAAAAATGCATATATTTTCATAAATTAAATTTTTATAATATAATAAAAAGCGCAAAAATTTATCTAGGATACCCCCACGAATGGATAAATTTTCTAAAACACCTTTAACAGTTGGAATCATTATTGACATAAAAATTTCGTTCCACTTCTTATAAATAAAATTAAAAATTAAATTAAATTAGCTTCACGCTGTATCCCGCACACAGCAGGGTAGACAGAGGGAACCTAGTGTTAAGACACTCCGTTCCCCACTTTCTGCCGAATTCCGGAGGCATTGCGTGTTGAGTGGCAGAACTCAACGCCGCGCTTAACCTCGACACCAGAGCGAAGAAATGGAAATATAAATTTAAGTAAATATTTCATCTCCTCGAGTGGGGATCGAACCCACAACCAGNGGCATATACATATGCAAAATATACAAATATGTAAATAATATAGAAAGGTTTCATCGATCCGATCAGATTTCAGTTACCTATAATTCATATCACTTGTTCATATGTATTTAGAGCATGCAATATATTACTTTTATTATACTGTGAAACAACCACAGTTCACCTATTGACATGCCTATTTAAATTTAATATAAGTATCAATTCAATAATTTATTTTAAGATTTTCTATTTTTTATGAGTAATAGTACATTTTTTTTAACGAATAAAAATTTTATAAAGCACAAAAATCTATCCATTCCAAATCCTCCTCGGATATGGATAAATTTTCTAAAACACCGTTAACAATTGGAATCATCATTGACGTTATAAATTTGGTTCCACTTCTTATAAATAGTATCACAGAACAAAAATACTGATAGGAAAATGACCATTAGCAACATTTCAACAAGCTTGTGATTTCGATTCCTACTCGGGGAACAATCTTTTCATTTCCTCGCTCTGGTAACAAAACAAAACGCGGCGTTGAGTTTCGCCACTCAACACGCAATGCCTCTAGAAAATAGAGAACGGGAGTGTTTTAATGAAAACGAAGTGTCTTCAAACCTGAATATTACCACAAAGGAGAACAGAACATTCGAAATATTGACCGATTAATGGTCACTGCACATTTAAAAAACCACAGCTTAAAGAAGCACGACAAAAAAACGAAAAAAGTCTGTGGCGTTTAACAACTCAACAAAAAAATACACTTGGTTACTTCAGCCTACCCTGCAAAATACAGTGAGAAGCTAAAAAACGAAAAAAATATATAATAACCTTTAAGTTTAAATATTTGTTTATATGACGCTACAACATTATTTCCACGTAAAACGTTAGATAACACTAGCTTTACCTATAAGTAAATATACTAACTAGTTCAAAGTAGACTAGAATATGTGCTAAATACCTTTAACCTATAAGTATATGGTTAATTGATGTGTAATACTTAGAATAAATATTTTATTTTAAGGTATGGTTATAATATGAGTTCTAGAGTAAGACTTATTTTTATGGCCAGAGTTGGTTATTTTTTGTTATCAGCTTCACGCTGTCCGCAGCAGGGTAGCCCGCACACACTGCAAGGTAGGCAGAGGGAACCTAGTGTTAAGACCCCCCCGTTCCCCACTTTCCGACGAATTTTCGAGGCATTGCGTGCTGAGTGGCGGAACTCAACGCCGCGCTTTGCCTCGACACCAGAGCGGAGAAATAAAAATATAAATGTAAATTAATATTTCACTTCCTCGAGTAGGGATCGAACCGACAACCAGTCGATTTTACTTTGTGCCTCTGCGCCACGACCGGCTTCAAAAATTTAAGCATATATAAACAATTTTTTTCTTTTCTTTTCCAACGTCTTCCGTTTTGCAAGGTAGGCAGTTTTAAATAACTAATTTAACTGTATACGAGTATATATTGCGTACTGGAAAACAAAACATGCGCTTTATTCATTCAAATTGGGAAATTAAAAGTAATACTACGACGAGCTAGCCACAATCCGCTCATATTATAAAAACAATTTTCAAATTTGCGACGATGTCTTATTTATATTTATAAAAAAATAAAATTATAATCATAGATCGATGCTTTTGTACATGGAAGATAAATCATAAAAACTATTACTGGGGACTTCTATTAGTGTAATGGAACTCAATACAATATTTTTTTTGTCTATTTGTCTTTTTTTGTGTGCGTTTGTTCGCGCTAATCTCAGAATCGGTTTGATCGATTTAAATACAGTTTTTACTATTAGATTCTGGTAAGTTTTTCTTAACATTTAGTGTTTGTTTAATTACAATCGGCGTATAAATTTAAAAAGTTATATTAATTTTGAGTATTCGACCATTCAAACCAATCGAAATTTTGAAAGATTATACTCTATTATTTTCTTTTTTTTTTGTTATATTTTGTTTGTAATGATCTATACATATAAAAAAATTAATGATCTGTCTAAAATTTAAGAATAAGCAATAATAAAATATTATTTTTAAAGTGTTATTCCACACTTAGGAAAGAAACTTACTTAGAAAACGTATGACCCTGGTCAGTTTCCAGGAGGCACGGGTTCAAGTCCCGCTACGTTCAAATTTTTATACGTTTTCTAAATAAGTAAATATTCGCATAGTTCAAGCGAGCGAAGGTACGCGGGTGCTGCTAGTAAAATATAATATATACAAACTTAACTTAATAATAATATAAAAGGATGCATACAGAAGCGTAGTAAAAAAATGTACCTATCTATTCATTTGGAAAACCCATTACAATATTCAAAAACAATTATTTTTTTTAATTTTTCACAAGGACTAAGATAAAAAACTACTTTAGTACATGGTAAATCCCATCGCTGATAAAAATAATTGTACAGAAAGAATATTTAAAGACAGTTTCAACAACAACTAATGTATTCTGTAAAAAACAAGCATTTTTAACTGCGTTTTTCAGTAATGGGAAAAATGTCTCCTACATTTTTTATTTTATTCTGTTTCTTTTTCTTGGTGGCGTGTAGACCATTCGAGGAGCTAAAGGATCGAGAAAGATTTGAATCAAAAGAATTGGAACGTGACCGTGAACGAGAACGAGAAGAAGCTTGGAGACCAATATTTGGTTCTTTTGAGGATCGAGGAAAATTGGTGAAAAACAAGGAAAAATATGAGGACAGAATGTTGCTCGAAGGCGCCAGGCCTTATTTCCCGGGATTCTACCCTTTTCCATTCTTTTTTTGGGATCCTTTCTACCAACGTCCTACATTTGTGTATCCCGAATTAAACTACCTTTTGAAAAAAGATACAAAGGAAAAGCCAATTTTTAAAGCTTAACTAGATAATTCTGGATTCTTCCAAACTTTGTGTTTGAAGGTGACAATTTTTTTGTAAAAAAGTATGTTTTGTGAAATTATTTTTTAATAATAAATGTAAGTGGTCAATTTAAATCTTTGTTTTTGTCTTTTATTTGGATCCCGTTATCGTATTTAATTATTATAGAACCATAACTCTATTATTCTACTATTTAAAGTTTCATTTGTAAATTTTAATTAAACATTTTATTAATTAAATAGCTAACATAAACTAGAAAATTCAAGAATTCGTAAAGGTGACAATTTTTATATAAGCAACAATATTTAAAAAAAATATTATTTTTGTTAGCGTCCTCAAGTGAGAATCGAACCCATAACCTATCGCGCGTACAGTCACACACTTGTGCCCCGTGCGTCACGACTGGCCTCTTTGCTTTTTTTTAATTAAACATTTTGTGAACAGCTTAACATTAACTATTAAAATTCAAGATTTCTCCAAACCTAGTGACTAAACATAACATTTTTTTATATAAAAAAACAACTTTTGTTTTATTTCATGCTAGCTCTTTTGTTTCGGTTCAGTCGTTTTTCTCCATATTACAACGAACTTTAAATATACACACATATTTTAAACTTACATAATGACTTTGTTACAGAGCTATGACTATTTAAACTATTTATTTTAATTAGGGTCATAAATATTCAAGTACATACTTTCACTTTAATTTAATTATAAATACACGCAAAAAAGACAATTTTAAGTTTACTGGTAATTATGAACGTTATTTATTTATTTACCGATTTCTGTAAAAGAAGAGTTTGGATAACCTCCTCCATTCTTTTTGTAACTGTAAATGTAATAATCAAAATTAATTATACCAGATGAAATAATAGGAAATCAGAAAGATAAAAATAAATAATTGCTCTATATATGTATGTATTTACAATTTTTATGTATAGCAACGCCTTAAAATATTTAATAGCAATTCGTAGTTTAAAAAAAGTATCGCTTAATTTCATAAGCTAGTCGTAATCCCTTGTGTAATAACACGAAGTTTGTCTAAATATATAATATAGTAGCGGCCCCGCTTGAACTGCAAAAATAATAAAATCAAATCAACTTCACGCGGTAACCTGCACTCACTATAAACCTAGTTTTAAGACACTCCGTACCCCACTTTCCGCCGAGTTCTGGAGGTATTGCGTGTTGAACTCAACGCCGCGCTTTGGTGTCGAGGAAACCAGAGCAAAAAAATGAAAATATAAATGTAAGTAAATATTTCATTTCCTCGAGTGGGAATCGAACCTACAACCAGTCGATTTTACAGTCACACTCTGTGCCCCTACGCCACGACTGGCCTCAATAAAAAGTACTAATATTTATACTTTTTCCGTTCCGTTTTTGGTGAAAAAATCCTGCTTGTTTATTGCGTTTATACTGTTTTTTTCCGACATAAAATCTGGCAGCGCTAATCTATACCTATATTAAAAGGTAAAGTACGGCCAATTCAATAAACAGTTAATAATAGCAATTTTGTCAAACAACATCTTTTAAAATGGTATAGGTAACTTTTTTCTTTGCTTTTCTTTTATTTTAAGCCTTTATTCAGACATTTCTTCTTTGTAATTCATATATTTTCGTTTTGTTCCATTTTTATGTGACTGTTTGCCAGGTGACAGCCTCCTGCAATCTTTTCCATTCTGATCTTTCTAGGGTCACTCTACTCTAAGTTGTTCCCACAACTTATCTAATGTTATCACACCTTTTCTGTGGTTTATCTCTCTTACTTTTTTGCGTGATTACCTTACTCCATTTATTCTTTCCTCTAATAATGTGGCCTGCCCATTTCCACTTTTCTCTACTTATTTTCAAAGTTGTATCCTGAACCTTGGTCTTTTTTCTGATGTTGCTATCTTACTTTATTTTTTTTTTATCCCTGTCATACTTGCCATGACATGTTGGTATGTAAAGAGTTTGTTTATTAAGTTTTTTGTTAAAACCCAAGTTTCGCTCCTATATGTCAATACAGGCAGGATGTATGTGTTAAACAGTTTAATTTTTGTCGAGATGTGTAGGTTCTTATCTTTCATTATTTCCTTTAGGCCTCAATACTTTTTCCAGACATTTTCCTCCAACTCTTTATTGAACTTCTTCGCTTGCATTGTCTTCTGGAGACATCATTTGACCGAATTAAATATAATCGTCAACATAGAAGATTTTAATCTGTTACAGCATGGATGCACAGAACGCGGCCCGCGGGCCGCATGCGGCCCAGCGGTCGAATACTGGTAGCCCGCCGACAGCAAAAATAATACTCTCGTACAATCGAAAAATATTGAATTCTATTCCAGAAAGAAACCAAAAAAAAATATTGCCTATACTTCTGGCGGCCGGCCCGCCATCAGTTCATGATTTGCCCGAGTGGCCCCTAGTCTTAATAAGTCTGTGCAACCATGTGTTACAGGATCCTTGTTGCCATTGGTCAAGATTTTTATTATTTCTGGGTTTATTTTCAAAGCGGCTTTTGTATTTTCTGATGCAAGGTATGTCATTAATCATCTGGCTTAGGTCGTCTGGTGTTTTTGCTAATAATACAATTTCATAAGCGAATCGTAGGTGCCTTAATGTATGGCCATTAATATTGATGCCAATGTATTCCAGATCACTAACAATTTCAAGTACGGCCAGAAAAAGTGTAGGTGGTAGGGGGTCACCCTGTCTCACTCCTTTTTGTATTTGGAACATATTTCCTTTCTTTTCTAATCGGATACAACCCGAACTGTGTCTGTAAATATTTTGTTATAATTCTTATAAATTTGTGTTCTATATCCAGCTCCTTTAAGGCTTCCCAGATTTTTGAGTGTATCAAGAATCGATAGCCTTACAATAATCAACAAAAGCTGTGTAGTATATAAGCTAGTGTTCAGCAAATTTTTATATAATCTGTCTTACAGTATGAATGGTCTAGAACCGAGAAGTCTTTGCGGAATTCAGCCTTGTTGTTCTTTTGGTTGTTGCTCGTCTGTGCAAAGATCTTATAACTTTTTTATTTATCTATTATACCTTTCAAAATTAAACAAACACTAAAAGTACAATAGTGAAAACTACTATACAATTTATTAACCCGATGTTGAGATTAACGTGCACTAACGCACAGAAAAACAGACAAAAAAAATGAAAATCATTGTTATTGTGCTGTTACGTTTTTAAACGCCACCAATTACATTTTCTTTTATACTACGATCCGAACTATATACGAAGGTGAATTTACTTGAAAACTCGCCCGAACATCGTTATATCGTACACTTTAGATGTCAAATTAACGTGTTTATAAAGTTTTGTGTAGATAATAGCTATTATCGCCCGCGCAGCATTCGCGAATCTTACCACACACGACGCCACGACTTACTCACACCTGCTCAGTCTCTCGTATTTTAACGCTGTAATGGCTTCTAAGATCTAAGATATCTGTTTTATTGATACAGCGTTAACGCCAAATGCGATCTATGTAAAACGCATAACGTATCTTAATCTCGCGGCGTTGAGTTCTGCCACTCAACACGCAATGCCTCCAGAATTCGACAGAAAGTGGAGAACAGAGAGTCTTAACACTAGGTTCCCTCTGCCTACCCTGCAGTGTGCGGGATACACCGTGAAGCTGAATCTTAGTCTAACGCATATAATTGAATAAAGAATAATACTGTATTGTTTAAAATAATTTCGAAAATACCCCTTAGTTTTTTCTAATTTCTCTAAAGTTCTTCAGTTTTTTTTCATATTATACCATCTTTAATAAATGGGCTATCCATAAAAAAAAATAGTCAAAATGTTACAATAGTGCCTAATACATAAATAGGGCGTTCAACAAAACCAAAATATCTTCTTTATGATATAGATTATTAAGTTATACTCGTATACTCTAAACAAGCTGGCCAGTCGTGGCGCAGGAGCACAAAGTGTGACAATAAACACGATTGGATAGATTGTGGGTTCGATTCCCAATCGAGGGAATGAAATATTTAATATTTTAAATTTTTCGTTCTAGTTCGACACATAGGCAATGATAGGTCCATGAAATTGTTATTTTTTGACCATGAAAAGTCGGGGGTTTGTAAACGAAGAAGCAGGGGGCGTAGCTCCCTATAATACACATAATAAAATATCTCCTACGATCATTGTGACAGTTGCTACTAAATTGTAAATCGTTTATATAATCTACATGCACGTGTCTATGAATGTTCGATTGAATAAAACTATAGAGCCAAAATCGTATATTTTCGAGAGTAAAATAAGGAAGACATGACATGTGCCTAAATGCACTATTTAGAATTCGAACCTTAAAGGAAAACGGATTTTTATAGGTATACCGCTTTGTAGTCCGTCTGTCTGTCTGTCCGACTGACATTACCATTTTTCAAAATTTTAGAATAACGGTTGGAAATTAATTTTAAACATCCAAATTTTTAGTTCTTTAGACAACAGAAAAAAAATCTAAGTCAACGCAATCAATCAGAAATTCTGATTCAGAATGTGACCGCAATTTTTATGAAATTTGTGTGTATTATTAACTTTTTAGGTTATAAAATGTATAGGTATGCCACAGAAAAGACCATAATAAACTTATATTTGTAATTTATTTCATACAAAGTTAGTGCACACGCCCGAAAATTTGAATTTATTTATTTATTTATTTATTTAGGATCGTCAACAGAAGAAACATTACAACATGGTCAAATTACATCGAGATCTATTTATAGACTAAATGTTTTTCCAATTAAAGACAATCACAGTATGTACTAAAAAAGAAAGTAGTGTAAATAGCATTAATATTAACGTATTGTAATAAAATTAAATTGATTATGGTAATACAAAAAAAAGTCAAACAATAAAAAGTAGTTTTAGAAAAAAGTAAAAAAAAATGTCAGTTAATTAAATGTCTTGAAGAAATGTCTCGATGAAATGTCTTGATAAAATGTCTTGATATAATGTCTTGAAATAATGTGTAGATATTATGTCTTGTCATAATGTCTTGATTAAAAAAAAACATTATTTAAGGAAAATTTTAAGTGCCGGGCTGCATCATAAATTTACTAATTTTGTTTTTAAAAGTTATATATGTATCATGAGCTATGTCCAAGTCGCAAATTAGCTTAGTCAACAAAGACAACAATTTGTCAACAAAGTATAATAGGTTACTTGTTTGCCGACAATCATGAATATAACCCTCAAGACGATCCAACTCACACTTTAGATATTTTTTCACACAAGCACCATAACGATATCACAGTTTTCCAGGAAATTCTAGGTAGCTCCATTATATTTACATAAATGTTATTTTAGATGTTTGATGTCTGACGTGATATACATAACTACGTACATTGAAATATCCAACGAACAGATAACAAGAATAGTGATGTATAATTAAATTATAAATTGAAATAAAACACTAAAGTAAATATGTAAAAGTTTTCCTTAAATATAATAAACCACGCCCAACCTTGGGGTTCAAGAGGCACCCAAAGAAAAATACAAGAAACAGAAACATTCTGGAACTAAACTTTTTCTCCTTATTTGTATTGTTTATTCTCACTTTGTGCTCTGTACACGGGAAATAATCTATAGGTTTTGATTTTGGCAACTAAAAACTAAATGATTGAGTTTTGCTTGAAGCTTGATTTTTTCTATACTTTAGGGGACCGTGAACATATATTCTATAATATATTAATTTCAGCTCTATATTTTAACGCAATCTCGAGATAAAAAGTTTTAACAGATAAACAGAAGAACAATAAAGTGATCCTATAAGGGTTCTATTTTTTTGTTTCGAGATGCGGAACCCTAAAAAGGCATCTCTATATTTTTTAAACATATGTATGTATATGTGCGTATACAAAATTACAATGGTTTCGCTTACAGGAAAATGTATAGACCATTTAGATATGCATTTTTTTAATAATAGCTGTGCTAACAAGAAATCATAAAATACATTTCATAAATATGCACCATATTCTTGATAGTCTTTCAATTAACAAATACCAGAGGATTGAATATATTATCAAAGTTGTATATATAAGATATTACAAAGGATCTTTACACAATCGCAAAAGGAACCTACAATGGCTCTTATAAAGGTATTGTATCATCGTTCTACATATACTTTTACTTCGTTTGAAATAAAAAAAAATAATATATTTTTCAATTTTTAAAGTAATATTATTATTTTTCACTTACAGACTTTACTTATCTTGAGTGTAACAGTTGCACTAATTGCGACTGCTATTGGTGAACAGCGTGGCAACTACGGGGGAGGTCAAAGCAGCGCTTCTAGCCAAGGGGGCTCAAGCAGCAGTAAGTCCAGCGGATATGGAGGGGCTCCTGGTGGTGGTTCTAGTGGCAGCCAAAGTTTAGGTGGTGGAAGTCAGGGTGGAACTGGAGGAGGTCAAGGTGGATCTGGTAGTCAAGGCGGTTCCGGAGGAAGTCAAGGAGGATCAGGCAGTCAAGGTGGTTCCGGAGGAAGCCAAGGTGGTTCTGGAGGCGGCCAAAGTGGTTCCGGAGGTAGCCAAGGCGGTTCTGGAGGCAGCCAAGGTGGTTCCGGTGGCAGCCAAGGTGGTTCTGGAGGCGGCCAAAGTGGTTCCGGAGGCAGTCAAGGTGGTTCTGGAGGTAGCCAAGGTGGTTACGGAGGTAGTCAAGGAGGATCAGGAGGCAGCCAAGGTGGTTCAGGAGGCAGCCAAGGCGGATCTGGAGGTAACCAAGGTAGCTCAGGTCAAAGTGGACAAGGTGGTTCTGGTAGCCAGGGTGGATCTGGTGGAAGCCAAGGTGGATCAGGTGGTAGTCAAGGAGGCTCTGGAGGAAGTCAAGGTGGATCAGGTGGTAGTCAAGGAGGATCTGGTTCCGGTGGCAGTGGCAGCGGTGGCAGTTATGGAAAAAAATATGGCCGTTAAAAACATTTTTTTTTAATTTAAATTTCAACCCATTACGCCATTTTCGTTTGTTTTATAATGATTTATATAATAAATACATTACAGCTTTCAACTAAGATCTTTTTTTAACACCTTCCGAAAATTTTTCTATAGACAAAAAAGAAATAATTTAATTCTTATTTATTAGTGTAAGATTTTTCTCTCAGTTTATAAGACCAATCGTTACTGTTAAAGTTTACAATGCTAAATACTAGTATAACATTAGGTATTACGACGCCAATGTTGTCTTTTAAAATAAATAAACACAATCATATTATATCGCTGATTTTTTTTTCTCTCTGGTGTGTGCGGATACAACGGGAAGGGTACAACCTGAAGGTTAAAAAAACAATATTTTATATATTAGGTACCCAGCAACTATTGTTCAGTCATTGCGTAGGGGTACAAAGTGTGACAGTAAACGCAACAGGTTGTGGATTCGATTTACACTCGAGGAAATGAGTATCTATAATATCAAAAAATATTTCTATTTTCTCCGCTCTGGTATCCCTGTTTTATAAGTAATTACACTACTTCATAGATCAGATCCGATCGATGTAGTTGATATTTTGATCGGATATATAAATACAACGCATTATTTTCAATGAATATACTTCATTATTTTTTTTTTATTTTATTATATTATAACATATTTTACCTTATTTTTTATATACATATTGAAATTATAATTCTCTGCTTTATGGTAAATACCGCAGTGTATTTTTTGGGTGTTACAGGAGACGAATAGAGAAATATAATAACATACTAAGATAGTGAGAAATAGTCACAAACACTACTTGCCCACTATATTCATGTACTCTGTTTAAATATTTAAATATTATATATTTATGTACATACTACATCATTTTCATATTCTACATCTACATCCGTGAACAACAAATTTGGAAAAACCTCAGCTACCTGTATTTTAAGATTATAAGAAGCCGTCTTAAAGTAGCGGCATAGTTTCTGAATGTAAACTATTATTATTACATCGCTCTGGTTAGAGTGCGATTTTGAGTTCCGCTACTTAACATGTAATGTCTCGAAAAATTGGCAGGAAGTATAACATAGATAAGGGATGACTGGCTTAACATTAGCCTTTCCCCACCCTACTGTGCGAGTAAAATCTTCACGCTGCCTTTTTTTCCTTTATTTATTATTGCCTACGATTTTGGTTTTATTAGAAATAAATTGCAACTACAACTTAAATTAAAGTCCAAACCTACAAATACATTTCATACAAGCATATTGATAATAAAGTATTGTCAAAAATTAATTCTGATAAAATCGTGACAGAGGAAACACTTGTAAACCACAAAATAGTTGAGAGAAGTAACAGGCTTTATATATATTCTCCTTTCCTGGTCATCTCGGCAAGAACATTAGAATTAGATCATGCCATAAAAATATTGCATTGAATACCAAGAAGTATATCTAAAACTAAATAGCGTTGCAAATATTAATCAGCTTCACGCTGTATCCCGCACACAGCAGGGTAGGCAGAGAGAACCTTGTATTAAGACACTCCGTTCCCCACTTTCTACCGAATTCTGGAGGCATTGCGTGTTGACTGGCAGAACTCAACGCCGCGTTTTTTCTCGAAACCAGAGCGAAGAAATGGAGATATAAATTTAAGTAAATATTTCATCTCCTCGCGTGGAGATCGAACCCATAACCAGTCGGTTTTACAGTAGCACTTTGTGCCCCTGCGCCACGACTGGCCTCAATTATTAGCTTTACGATTTTCTTACGCACATTGTGGTAAATAAAAAAAGAGAAGCTTATAAAACTGTTATTTATAGCTCTCCTTTTATTAGTAAAACGAATGAACTAGAACTATGTGATAACGAAGTTTTATAGCTTATAACAATTATATTACATTCGTGTAGTCGATGTATCATTTTATACTGAGTTTTAAAAAATAAACTAACTTCGCATGCCTCCTCTAATTAAATTACCAAGAACGCTTGAAAAGCAAATAAGAAGTTCCAAAATTATATAAATTCTATATATAGGCTGTCTCTTCAACATTGCCGATAGTTTGTAATAAAAAGTGACGCACATAAGTAAAGTAAAGATGACATCTACAGTAAGTTTTAAATAATATTTATATTATTTTATTATAAAATTATAAAACACTAAGATTTTGAAATAAAAACCTTCAATTCAATCATATTCAATCAAAACCTTTTATGGAGAAACAGCAAAACCACGTAAAATTATAATATTTGCAATGAAATAAAATATAATAATAAAAGTGAAGGTCGATATTACCAATAATAAAATAAATTATTAATAGTTATATATGTAGTAGGCTACTTTATACTCAATTAGCTATTAATGTACAAATATTAAGACGGCTCTTACAAATAATTAAATTTTTATTAAAAACAGAAATTTAAATTCTTCAATATAACCTGAATAAGCCAAAATATCCTCTTTGTGTTTTTTTTTTGTTTTTATTTTATTTTTACAAAAAGCATAGAGTGCCACTCCTTTTTGAAGTAGATTAAAAATTAAAGTGATTAGATATTAATTATTTTAACTAATAAGGTACATTCTTATTTAGTTTATTAATTACTCTTTACATAATATATAAATTAATGTGGGCTAGTGCAACGACAAGTTAACCTTTAGATTCTTAGAAGTTAATGAATTGCACGTTCCATCACTAGCCTACTATAAGCGCCTGTAATATTTAAAAGATTATTCTCTAACTTCTAATCGTTAAGGTGTTGTATCTCCTATCATCAAAATCATCAGCAGCAACATCAGATGATAAGTACAAACAGTAAATATATGACTATTATAAGAAATTATATGAAACAGATAGTATGTGCCCTTTGATTCTATAATCAGTAGTAGTAATGGAACCTGGGAAGTACGCTCTATCAATTATCGATTTCATAATAAAATAATTATGATTTATTAATTTATAAAAGTAAAATTTTAAAATAGCAACTGGTAGTGATTGATAAATAATATGGCAAGTCTCATAATGCAAAGAAATTGTAGATAATTTTTTTTCAACTTCACGCTGTATTCCACAGGCAGAGGGAAGACACTCCATTCCGTGTTGACACCAGAGCGAAAAAATAAAAATATTTAATATTTTATTTCCTCAAATGGCAATGGAACCAACAAGCTTTCGCGTTTACAGTTACGCTTTGTGCCCCTGCGCCACGACAGCCCCTCAGATTTTTTTTGTAAATAAAATATAAACATATTTTTAAATAATGTAATGAACAACGGATTTCAAGAATTAATTACATTGTCCGTTAAGTATCAATAAGTCTTTCACATTAAATTTTCTAAAAAAATATTTCTTCATTTTTTTTAGATATACATTGGAATTATAGTAGCTCTTGTTCTAATGGCGAGCACTGAAGCACAATTCGAAGGCGGAGGTGGGAGAAGATTTGGACAACAAGGAGGATTTCAACAAGGAGGTGTATTCGGACAAGGAGGATTTGGGCAAGGTGGTTTCGGTCAAGGAGGAGGATTTGGGCAAAGTGGAGGTTTCGAGCAAAGGAGAGGATTTGAACAAAGAGGATTTGGTCAAGAAAGGGGTTTTCAACAAGGAGGCGGTTTCGAGCAAAGAGGATTTGGACAAGGAGGAAGTTTTGGACAAAGAGGCTTTGGTCAAGGAGGAAGTTTTGGACAAAGCGGATTTGGTCAAGGAGGAGGTTTTGGACAAAGCGGATTTGGTCAAGGAGGAGGTTTTGGACAAGGCGGAGGAGGTTTCAGCGGAAATCAGGGTGGGTTTGGACCTGGGCAAAGAATTGGTGGTTTTGGACTTTAACCAATAGTTCACCAGATATTCATGATCGATTTTGTAAGTATACATTTGAGTACACAAAATATTTAAAGCATTTTAACCTGCTATGGGCATAGGTATATCAATTGGTTGATTTAAGTTTATATGGCCATTAACAAGTTGTGATAGCATTTGCAACATCATTGAACCAAAGTATAGTACAAAACGAGAACCTTTGACGAGTAAATTAGGAGAATCTTCTCTGTTAATTGGTATGTCTTCTTTAACTATAGGTGGTATCTCTGATGGGGGTAGTGGGGGTGGTATTGCCTCCGGTGGTAGTATCAGTACTGGCTTATATGGTGGCTGAACTACTGGCGGTGGTAGTGGTAACAAAGGTGGTGAAGGTACAATATATTCAGGAACACCTATAGATGGAGCAGGATAAAAGCCATTTAAAGGTAGTCTAGTAATATCAGTAAATAAAAAAGGACCATTTGGATTTTTTATAAGAGGAATTTTCGATATTGATGGTACTGTACTTTCCACTGGAGTGTTTATGGCTACATTTTTAATTTCGACGTATTCTGGCGGTATTTCTTCTATCTTTGGCCTTGGAGTTATTTCAATAACATTTTCTGACGATGATGCTACTTCTATGATTTTTAGTTCTGATTCTTGATGTATAAGTTCGTCCGGAGGCTTCAAATCCTCTATATTTTTCTGGTCTGTTGGCAAATCTGAACCCTCTGGTAAAGGTATAGAAATAGGCACACTATCTTCTATAGGCTTAATGATAGATGTTATTATTACTTGTGGGATTAAATTTGGTTCAAGTGGAATATCTTCTGCTTTGTCTGCTACTCCAATATTTTGTATTTTTATAATATCCTCAAGTGTACCTCCTTCAATATTGGGTATTTCACTAGGTTGGACAATCTGCCTTTTTTTGATAGAATGCTTAATTCCATATTCTCCAAACGGTGTTATTTTCTTTAATAAAACCGAAAAAGGTTTCAATGGTATAGGTTGCAAAGCGAAGTGGGCACTCTTCTGAATTTTTTTTAATCTACGATGTGGATTGCACTTCACTATTTCACATAACCAAAAAGTAAATATAATCACGGCCACCTAAAAAAATCAATGAATTAATATTCTTTTCAAAACGACAATTTCACTTTACAATTAATATAATTTCTTTTTATGTAACATTTTATACCTGACTTAGATATTTCATATTGTACAGCGTTAACTCGTCTGCGAGGCAAAATGTGGGTAACCCTTTAAATAAACATTTGTCCACAAAACGCGATCAATGCCAAAGTAACATAAAAAATATAATAACAATGGAGACACGCCATTTCTTCAAACAGGGACAAGGAAAATTATTGACCGATTATAATTAAAATATCTTATTCGTGCGAAGCATCTTTAAAATATTAAAGATTATTACGATAACGCGTCAATGAGTAGAGAGTAAGTGATATAATAAATGTATTATTAAAAATCTAGAATCTAGAGGCCAGTCGTGGCGCAGCGGCACAATGTGTGACTGTAAAACCGACTGGTTGTGGGTTCGATCTCCACTCGAGGAGATGAAATATTTAGTTAAATTTATATTTCCATTTCTTCGCTCTAGTGTCGAGGCAAATGGCGGCGTTGAGTTCTGCCACTTAACACGTAATGTCTCCCGAATTCGGCAGAAAGTGGGGAAAGGAGTGTCTTACACTAGGTTCCCTCTGCCTACCCTGCTGTGTGCGGGATACAGCGTGAAGCTGATTTTATTTATTTTTAAAAATCTAGTTCAATCTTTCGGATACGAGCATGTTACGCAAGCGTATATTATCTCATGTAATATAGAAAGCGTGTAATATCTCATAACATATAGCGACGTCCAACTGACTATATCAGTCCATACGACTCAGGGCGTGCGTTCGACTTATTGTTAATGTTTGTGGATGTGTCTTGTTGCCAAAAAACTTATTACCAAAGCAAGCAAAACGCAGCGTTGAGTTTCGCCACTTAACTCACGGCGGAGAGTGGGGAACGGAAATATCATAATGGCAACGGAGTATCTTAACGCTAAGTTTCCAGGTTTACTGCCTTGCTATATTCGGGATACAGCTAAGCTAAAAAAATAAGGAAAATAAACGTATATTGCCAGATCCGGTCTATTCGAACTTTTTATCATATATTTCACTTTCTTTACGTACGTAACGTTAAATAGATATTTGTAGTGAATATTAACTTTTAATAAAATTAATTAATAATAATATATACAAATACTACATTATATTCTATTTTCAAATTTACTTAAAACTAAAGTTAATATTTATATTTATTATAATTCATCCGCACGCAGCGCATTCGCAAGATAAACTTGTTTCGAGTTTTTTTGCTGTGCGTGACGTAGCCTGCTTGCTAGCTACGAGTAAAGAGTCGGCNAGCCGTAGGTACCTAAATTCGTTTTATTTATTTAAAAAAAGAACTTTGTTTGTATTAATGAATAAATCAATAGGCTTGTGGGACGTGAGCAGAAAGAAATTAAACAATCGTTGGAAAGTGATAAGACTCGTTTCGAAAGTATGAACGGAATTACAAATAATTCGTGAATCTTTATTTTCTCGGCAATTTTTTTTTTTTTACTTATAGTTAGTATATTTATATATATAAAAAGTATTCATTGTTTTATACATTTTTATTTTTTAATGGAATCAAATAAAATATCTATAGTAGCTGATCTCTCTCTCGTCAATTACTATATTGGAGCAAACATTTTAGGTTAATCTATGTTTCTTAGTTTTTTACTTTCAAAAGTTTTACACTTTTCAATCATTCTATTTATTTTCTGTGTATTCACTGACCCTATAAAAACACCAAAAACTATATAATACAAAAAAACTGAATATTTATGTAAATACATTGTTCACGCAATGAACGTAGATTCTCAATGGAAAGTGGAGAATGGAGTGTCATAAATATAAAATTGTCCACACAATATGGGTAAAAAATAAAAACAAAACAATTAATAAATTAGAACTTGTATAATTCTAAATTTGTTCATCTATAAAAAGGTTTAAATAAACTAAAACTTTAAACATTTTAGCTATTTTAATATTATTAATTTTATTGATTATATTTAATTAGATTACATTTTATTAACAGTGTAAGTTTATAACTAATTTATAATTTATTAAAATATCTAACATTTTTGATAAATTATAAATTGGTTATAAACTTACACTCATTATGAAATTTGAAGCCAGTCGTGACGCACAAGCACAAAGTGTGACTGCAAAATCGACTGGTTGTGGGTTCAATCCCCACTCGAGGAGATGAAATATTTATTTTAATTTATATTTCCATTTTCTTCGCACTGGCGTCGGGGCAAAGCGCGGCGTTGAGTTCCGCCACTCAACACGCTATGCCTCCAGCACTCGGCGGAAAATGGGGAACGGGGTGTCTTAACAATAGGTTCCCTCTATAGACCCTGCTGTGTGCGTGAAGCTGGTTAAAATCTATTTTTTTTTAAGAAATAGCTCTCCTTAACCCAGTATCTTGGATACAAATTAAAATACAACAAATTTGTTTAACCCATTAACTTCGCAGTCGTTTAATAAAAAAAAGAGATAAATAAATTTATTTAAAAAATTATGGTATATTTCATAATCAACGTTCCACCGGTGGTAGGTAGAAAGTGGTGTGGGGATCGACACACGCGACATTCGTCGTGCAGTGTCTTCCTTTATACATACGTACGTTGGATATTGTTAAAAATCTCTTATTTTTTTAATAACATATTTTTTTGTTATTATCTTAGATATTCATTGTTAAAGTGTGGTTTGTGTTTGTTTTTTTTTTCAATATATATATTAAGTGCGATTCAGTTTCGAAAAACGGATTAAGAACAAAGGGCCAGTAAAGAATTTTCTGAACAAGGTACGAGAAAATTTCAATAATTTATTATTATTTTTTTTTATTGTTGAAATCATAACTTTTGTTGTTTTTTTATAGTTATTGTAAAAAAAATGCCACTTATATCTATTCACCCAATCTCAATTATGTAATAATAATATTCATTAGTTAGTCATAAAAAAATAGGTCAACGTATAGAAAAACTATTTGCATGCTAACCGCCTTACTTAATTTATGCTTACACTCTAGATTAAAAATAACAGCAATAATATTTGTATGAAGCCAGTCGTGGCGCAAGGGCACAAAAGTGTGACTGTAACGCGACCAGTTGTGGATTCGATTCCCATTCGACTCACTCAATGCACTTTGCCTCCAGAATTTGGATAGAAGTGAGGAGCGGAGTGTTTTAACATTGGTCTCACCGTACAACCTCTCTCGTGTGTTCTTCCATTCAACGCGACATTGGCGAAGTGATTTTGTGCTCGGAACGCCATAATAGAAAGAACAGAACAGAACACTAGGCTCCCTCTTCCTAACCTAAAACAGTGTGAAGCTGAAAAAAAATTATATGTTATAAAAATCCTCCAATTCAATTAATGTATTTTTATAACGTAATACTAATTAAGCGAACATTCGGTTACGTGACTATCTGGTATAATTTTCTTCGCATATCTACTTATTATCTTGTCATTAATCGTCGCTAGTGGACTCGTACTCTACTTACTGTAGGTGACTAATTATGTTAAAAAAATAATTACATAGAAACTAGGAGAGAACTCGACTATCAACTTTTTTAATAAAATTATATGTTTGAGGCCAGTCGTGGCGCAGAGGCACGAAGTGTGACTGTAAAACTGACTGGTTGTGGCTTCGATCCCCACTCGCTCAATAGTTTTGGAGGCATTGCGTGTTGAGTCGCCGAACTCAACGCCGCGATTTGCCTCGACAACAGAGCAAAAAAAAGAAAATATAAATGTAAATAAATATTTTATTTCCTCGAGTGGGGATTGAACCCACAACCAGTCAATTTTACAGTCACACTTTGTGCCCCTGCGCCACGACTGGCCTCACTTTAAACTATTATAGTAAAAATATAAATTATTACATTGACCTACATTTATTATTAAAGAGAAAAGGTTGTAAAGATGCGTAGGTAAATAAATACGGTTACAAATCCCTTAAAAATGTTAATGATAGCTATAACGTTGACTGATTCCACCACATATGAGATAGAAAGTGAAAGCAATTATCAACATTACCATTTTGTTTATGTTTATTACAAAGATTTTAAAAAATTACATATGGCTACTAGTTAGTAGCTGTCGTTTGTAGAAACGATATAATAATATAGCATATCAATATAATGATATAGCACGATCTATTGCCTTCATTTAAAAAAAATACTTATGAAGAAATAAGTAAAACTAAGTTGTTAAAATTATATTAAGTTGCTTCACGCTCTATCCCGCATATACAGGGTGGAAGTGTAAGCACCACTTTAAATGAAACCACAGTTTTAACAACTCTATAAAAGCCTAATATAAATCAGAAAAAAATAAATTTCCAAAATTGTCATTTTAAAATAAAACGCCATTTGTAAGGACGACGCACGCACACATAAACCTATCAAAGGAACACTGCCGCACACGGCTCATTCCGAAATCGAGTCATAGGTATTAGTGATAAAGTTCAAAGTTGTTTAACCTTTAGTAGTATTTTTGTAGTAGTAATTGTTTATGTTATTGGGATAAGTAATCGTAATACGTAATCGCGTCACACGAAATACGGGTATGGATGAAAATCGTGAAATGAAAAAAAAATCCTACGTCCAAACTGTTGAATCATCTTGATTAATTTCTTTAGGTATAGGTTTGAAATATTTTACCCTATATGCCGTTTCCGTAAAAGGAGCGCTGCCTCTTCCACCCTGTATAATAAATCACCGTCGTTGTAAATGATTTCTAAGTGTATTTTCTATTATGTGTGAATTTAGTGCAATAAATAATATACACCGATGTATACAAAGAAAGCGGGAACCTAATGTTAAGACACTCCATTCCCCGCTTTACCTCGTTACTAGAACGAGGAAAGAAAAATATCAAACATTTAATTCCCCCGAAAGGGAATCGAACCCACAACCGTCGCGTTTACAATCAGATCCTGTACCGTTGCACCATGAAGGTCCCAAAACGCTACTTGTTAACACAAAATAAAAACCCTAGTTATTAATCTCAAAACGCTAGTTATTAACACTAAATAAAATCCACATTTTCTATTGTTACAGAAAAATGATGTCACAGAAAGTAATTATTTTAATGAGCGTGTTGTTAACGATACTGATTAGCGCATGCAATTGCAGTATAATCAAGGGTTTCCAAGAAATATTCAGCAGTCACAGCGAACAGAGAAGTATGTCCGACGCAATCACCAGATTTCTGGACTACTTATTTCCAAAGGACGACAAAGAAACAAGAATGCTAAAAGAACTGTTCGGATACTTCGCCGATGACGAACTTCCGGGATTGGAGGGGTCGTTAGATGCGCTAGATGTACTACTTCATTAAATGTAGTTAACGTTCAAAGTGATTGATTTCTAATGGAAATCAGTCTTAGGCTATGTCTAGACTGTAATTATAACTGCAAACGTTGTGTGAACAGCGAAGTGTGCCGTGATATTAATTAGATAGGGATTTAATATGTTACAGTTCTTGTTATAAATGTTAGTCTTTTTTTTATTTTTTGTTATTTATTTTGATTACAATTTACTACTAGTATTTATTAATAAAATTTAATTGTCGTGAATTTATTCATTTTATCTTAAATACCTTTGATTGATTTTACTCAAATTGTTTATTAAAAGAGTGGATGACCATACTTCATCATGACATATAAGGAAAATAACCTACTTATATCTGGTGTTTTTTCTTAATCGAATTAGAAATAATTTTTCTGCTTATAAACTATAAAAACCTCTATATTAATTGGCACTCGCCATGAATACAAAAAATCTATAAACAGTGTAGTATAGCTTGAATAGAAATTAATTTATGAATGTATTCATTCTGCGCCCCGAATCGCTTTAGAAAGAGCCCGACACACATTTCAACTACTTTGTCTCAAGGTATGTGTGTTTTACATATATAGAATAAGTTCCCTAAATATGGACTAGTCGTATAATATGGACCAGCGTCCTCTTTCGATACGTGTCGCTGCCAGTGAAGTGAAGTTACTCATATTAGGCCTCGCCTCTCAGTCCCCCTACAACATTGCAAGCGTACTACTTCGACATTGTCAGTTGCGGCCATTTTTTGATTTTTTACAAATTTGAGCAAGAAAGCGAACGGGGTTGCCAAGGTGTAGGTGTGTTATTGTCCTCTTGTTGATGGTTAGTTAGTGCAGCGATATAATACTTGGCGATCAACCCAAGACTGCTTTGGGCTCGCTTCAAGCTGGAGATAATAAGAATATTCTTGTTAGCAACATATGCTCCAGTATCCTCAGCTCCATTAGGCGAACTCGAAGAGTTTTGGGAGTGTAACAGGGATGTTCTAGGTAGTGGAAGAGAGAATGAGACGTTAATGTTTCCCGAGGTTGCTCGCTAACCTGTAGAATGAAAGGGGTGCTTTCGAAACACGATGAAATTTTAACAGAACAACCACACGTTTTGCAGCAATGGGCAAAATTTTACAAGGAGATGTATGTATGTGATGACGCCTCAGACTCAAGTAACAGTGAAATGCTGAGTCTTAATGTAGCTGATGGCGAAATCAGTATAAAAGAAGTTGAGAGTTCAATACGTAGTCTGACATGTGGTAAGGCTGCGGGAGCAGATGGAGTTACTACCGAGATGACCAAATATTAAAATTAAAAAGTCAGGTACCTAGGTTGACCTTCGAAAACGCAGTATCAAATATACTGGAGGAAGGTCACGTAAAAAGCATGTGAACTCCCCGGAGGGCATGTATGCGAAGGTAGATGACAATGGACGAGGCAAAAGAGGTATGCAGAGACGGTAGCGTTTGGCACTCCTTTCTCTCTGAATACCCCGCTAGGGATACAGCGTGAAGCTAATATAGTTAAAAGAAGAATATTATAGAGATATTATATTATATTATTATTATATAGAGTTGAAGATTATTGGTAAAAAATATAATAATGTTAAATAAAAATAAATCAGCTTCACGCTGTATCCCGCACATAGCAGGGTAGGCAGAGGGAACCTAGTGTTAAGACACTCCGTTCCACACTTTCTGCTGAATTCTGGAGGCATTGCGTGTTGAGTGGTAGAACTCAACGCCGCGCTTTGCCTCGACACCAGAGCTAAGAAATGGAAATATAAATTTAAGTAAATATTTCATCTCCTCGATGCATAAATTTCAAATATCATAGTATTAGGATGAATTTCTAATATAACTTGTAGCAGTGCCTAATTTAAAATTTTGATTATAACATAAAAATTAAAAAATCCAAAAATTTCTCTTTGGAATATGGACAAGTAAGTAATTCCAAAAACGTATTAGTCATCCATATTATGAGTCCTACTATACTATGGTCCATATTGCAGACTGTTTGTCTTATTTATAGATAATGACATCTAAACTAAAGAAATTACTAGAGGGGAACCTACTATACAGAAATGGGCCAAAGACTCGATGATTATAGCCATACGAGGCATTCAAGAACATAGACTGGGTTACCTTAAACCGTCGAAAACTTTTGGTGTGAAACGGTGGTCCATATTAAGTGTACAAGGTACATATTAAAAACTAGGTTGTCCATTTTTAATAATTTGTTGCAAAAGTTCCTAATTAGCGTATTGCCTACTAATTAGTAAGTTCGTTAAAGATTTTGTACCTTTATTACTTTTTAATGTAAAATTGTTATTTTTTAATAGTTTACCTAATTATTTAAATAAAAACACTTCAATTATCTGTATTTATTTGGATTTTTTTTAAAAGAAAACGATATGGTGGTCCATATTTAGGCAACTTACTCTTTCTTGTTATATTGATAAAAAATAAATAATTATAAATAAATAAATATAATATATATTTAAAAAAAATATCAAGTTAGGATAACGAATATTACAAAATTCACAAATTCTTTATTTCTTTGAATTAAAGAAAAGACCCTTGTTCTTACACAAAAAAAATATACAGCAAAACACATTGATAAAAACAATTTTCATTTTATTCTACGTATTCTATGTTTTAATTAGCCCGCGTACGACTAATTCTATTAATCGTAATAATTGAATACATCTTTTTAGCTGTATCACACTCAGAGCCGAATAGACAGAGGGAACATAGTGGAGTTGCATTGCGTGTTGAATGGCGGAACTCAACGCCACACTTTGGCGAAATATTATCTAAATATTTCATTTTCTCGAGGGCAATCAAACCCACGACTCGGCGCGTGTACAGTAACACTTAGTGCTGCGTTAGTTAGTTACAATTCTTATTTAATAAATAATAAAAAATACAGGACTCAAAGAGCAAATATTATTCTAATCTATTTTGCCTATAAAAATGAGAAGGCGTTTTTTAATGTAATTTACGTATTAAATAACTAACGTATATCATTATAATTACAATCATTGTCATGTAAAGGAATTACTGATGTTTTAGAAGATTCAGTAGCAAAAAGTTTTATTTCAGAAACATCGTCTTGGGGTTTGTCTTGCTCTGACTCTACAATGTCCAAAACAGGGGGACGAGGAGAATATGTATATGGAGGTTGATAGTAACCACATTCTAATCGACCATTTTTTAATCGGCAACCATTTTGTAGATCTATGATGTTGTTATTATCATCTGGACCTCCAACATTTTTATCATATCCACATAAAACTCGATCGCCTACGGTTCGGCAAAACTTTCCATTAAAATTATAAGGGCAACATTTTTTCCGATGCCTCTCTGTAACTTGTTGCTCCTCCACATGACTCAGTATTTTTTCCGGTTCCTTGGTATATCCGTTACTTTCAGTACAACCACAACTTCCAGAAGTTTCTGGCAGTAATATGATTATCGTAAAACTCTGTAACTTAAATAACTATTATGGTATTTTTAATTCTATAAAAAAAATAAATTAATCAAAAAAATTTACTCTCACAATAACTTGTTCGATATAGCTTGTTAGCATCTCTCTTATCACAAATGAAAAAGTAAAAATTATTTCTATTCGCTTATTAGACACGCTACGTACAGTGGCAGTCAAATTGCGTGTATTATTTCTCCAAACAATTTTCAAAATCCAATTTTTGCTCTCAAATCAGATTTTAATTGTTTCAATTTTGATTGCTTTACAAAGGGATAGTGTTCTTTTTTTTGCTTTTGTTGCAACTTGTAGTAGCTTAAAATTTTTGGTAAATCTTCTTTCTGTATATTTTTTTTGCCCTTTATTATTTTACTCGGTATTGCTGTTACTGAAAATTTTCCTTGCTTTATATCGTTACCCATTTTATTAAATAACTTTAATTTCGAATCATTGAGTTCTAATTTTTTCTTAAGAACTTTACTATCTTGATTTTTCAAAAAATCTAATTGTTTAGTAAATATTTCTTTATCCGTAGGAAACAAATTTTTCACAACATCTTTAAGCTTATCCTGGCTGAGAATTCGATCTTTTCCTTGTGATAATATTTTATTGATATTTTTCGAAACTATTTGTTTTAGTTTCTGTGAAGAAAACTTATCTTTCAACTTTTCGTTTCCTTCGAGTGACCTTAAATAATTATCTACATTCTTTTGGTTTTCCTTTTCATATTTATCGGCTAACTTCTTAAATTTTTCTTTTTCTTCATCACTTAAGTTTAGTTTCGAATCCTTGGATATTCCAAAGTAAATATTTTTTTCTTTTAAATCAGTAACAAATGACTTAACTTTACCAGCTACAGATTTTGAAATTGAATACCTATCAAATTCCGCTGCAAGTGCTTTTTTTAATGACAGACTTTTTGTAGATTTCTTACGATTGTTGCGAAACAGTGTCGTAACCGTAGGTTTTTTATCAGCATTTTGCAAAACGTTGTTACTACTTTTAATTCTTAAATTATCTCTAATGTCACCTAAATTGTACCCGGCTATGTCGTAGTCATCTAATTTAGGATCAGAATAACCAAACACTGTTTTTTTGAAACATCTTTTTATCCTTCTGCAAAGCCACCTACGAATTCTTCTTTTGCACTTTTCACAACAAGTTTGTTTTTTAACTGGAGTTTTGTTTTTTCTTTTACGTATTTTTTTTCTTTCTGTTTCAAAAAGAATACATTAATTAAAGTGAATCTCAAACTGTAAGCGTAAGTATTATACAACTTACTATTTTTACGTCGCTTGCACATACCCAAAATTTAAGCCAATCAATCACTTTCATAAATTTTTAAAATGTGAAAAGTATATTACTATTATCGGAAAATGAAATAAAATCACTATACTTTTTTCTTTTTCATATTTGAGATTGATTTCATTCGGTGATTGGTTGAGGAAAGCACAAAATATTTTGACATTGTCATGTTTATTTTGACTTATATATTTATAAATAACAAGTAACGTTGAATAATTGTCTTCAAATCATTTTCGTTTATAAATTATGAAACACACTTACGGCAATTTTTATAAATAATATCAATTGTAAAATGTGAAAGAAATTTACTTCAATATTTTACATATATTGTTTTTATTTATCATACACCATTGATACAATATGCCTGTCTTTTTTTCAGCTTCACGCTGTATCCCACACACAGCAGGGTAGGCAGTAGGAACCTGGTGCTAAGACACACCGTTGCCTTTCCGACCAATTTTGGAGGCATTGCGAGTTCAGTATACGAATATGCCATATTTTCAATTTTACAAAGAAATTTCAACCTGATTGTATCACGATTAAGTAGGTAATTATTCGTGAAATTAAAAAAGGGTTATTAAAAAATCAATGGCTTTCAGAAATTTCTTAACCTTTTGAATACAATGTTAATATCAGGCGCAGTAAGTAGAATGTTACAATACCCTTATTCTACAATGTTGCCTTTTCCCACTATTCTTGCGAATCACGTAAATGCAGGAATATTGTAGTAATCAATTAAAACTTAGATAGATACCATACGGAACTGATTAAATTTACTTGCTGCTGATGCTTAATAAAAAAATACTTTTTATTTTAATAATTTATTTTTTTATAGCTGTCTATGGCATTTATAACATCTTTAATTGATTGTGTACCAAAAATTGGATATGTATTATTCGAACCAATAATATATGAATCTTATGATACACGGAAATATAAAAATGTAGAAAGTAACGAACAAAAAGGAATAAATAATAAAGATGATGACACTTTAGCAATGAATCTCCAAACGCCTTCAAGCAACACAAACATGGGTAATAAAACAAACAAGATATCTTGTTCAGGGTACGATTACAATGTGAATATTTGTAAAATTATAAGCGATAGGTTACTTTGTGGTTACAATAAAAATATTGGTGATGCTACAACAAAAATAATAGATTTAGGTAATGGATGTCGTATACGAAACAATAGATTAGAATGTGGATACATAAAAACACCGATTAGCCGTCTAAGACGTCCTCCAGCAAATAATAATAATATGGATAATTTTGTAACTTCCTCTCAGTTTCCATTGGAACCCAATCCACAAGTTACCACAGTTGATAATGACAACAAATTATCATCATCGTCATCTGAAAAAGATTATTCGGAAAAAAATATGAAAGCAAATTTTAAGAGCTCGAAAAATCTAAAAGAAAAAAAATTACGCATGATTCCTTCAATTGAAACTAGCACCTCGATAACTACAGCATTAACATCATTACTTTTACGTTCAACGAAAACAACAATTGAAAAGGCTAGTAGAATTTTGGAAAAACATTGCGTTGAAACTGGTGGTAATATATTTTGCTACTCTTCAAAATAATCAAAATCTCTATGTATATAATTTTTACAAACTTTACATATAATAAAAACAGGATTATAAACATGTATAATATTCAGAAATATATTTTTGTATTATGCAATGATTCTGAGTTAAAGTGACAACCAAGAAATTGTTTTTATTATGGAAAAAACAAGAAAAATAGACGTAGGTACTGGTCCGATTTATATGTTCTAAAAAAAAATGTTCCTCGTTGATATTATTAAGTCACATGATGAACAAACAAATAAAAAACAAAAAATGTATTAAAAGTTTCCTTTTTTTTCCCACAACTTTTAATAAGCATGATTATGAGTATATTTCTATTCATATTAATGATTGGGTTTTTTGTAATCTTTTACGTCACTACAGGTCATCTAACGAAAAGGACACTCAATACGTTTATATCCTTATTTTGATCAAATTATATGAGCACCTACCTTCTTTTTATATATATTGCCTTTTTGTAATACACATTACGTTCCTGAAATATATTTTAAGAGTTCCGTACCGCAAAACTTAAAAACGGAACCCTTATAGGATCATTTTTTTGTCCGTATGTCCGTCTGTCAAGAGCATTTATCTCGAGATTAGGTGAATGTATCGATCTGAAAATAATATCAAATATTTAGGTCTACGGTCCCTTGGGGGCCCAGAAAAAATCACGCAAGTCATTAATTATGCATCGTTTTTGTTGCATTTTGTATGGGGTACTTCCCGTGGACCTCTAAATATGAAATTTGGCAAAGTGAAAACTTGCAGTACATATAAAGGAAAAAATCTAAAAAGTGAAAATTTGTAAATTTATACCGCAAATTTTTGAAACTCGCAAGGGAATCAAAACCTACAGGCTACTTCCCGGGAACTCAGAATCTTGAAATTTGGTACAAAGCAACGTCTTACAGCATAGATAAAGGAAAAATTGCGAAAAGTAAAAATGTATAGGTATTTCAGTCTCCATTAGAACCCAATTCACAAGTGACCCAATTCACATTACAAACTTATCATTCAATGCATACAAAATGAATGCATATGCCTATACTTAAGTGCATACTTAAGTTTGTCAACTTAAGAAAGTTGTACTTCATTTTCCCAGATGACCTACAATCCTGAAATTGATACGGAACCCTCCTACTTAATCGGTTTTTTATTTTATAATATATAGCAATATATTTACCATAACATTAGCTAGTAATTTATGCCACACTCAAATGTATTAATAAGTTCGAACTTTTCATTTTATTTTAAAATGAAAACTAAATCTTATTTTTTAGGGTTCCATACCTTTTTAGGAGAAAAGAAACCCTTATAAAACCACTTTATTGTCCGTCTACCTGTCTGTCAAGAAATACTAGGAGATATCAAGTTTAAATTCAAACTATATACTCAGATCTACGGCTACATGATTTTCAAAAAGAAAATGTATATCTACATTTCCTTTAAAAAAAGATATGGCCATTTATATTGCAAAATACGCGTATTTCGACACTAGCAAGGGAAACAAAATGGATAGGGTACTTCGGGTTGACCTAGAATTATGAAATTTGACAGTTTGCATATATAGACCTCCAATTCTTGGAACTTTATCTTAATTCGCAGTCACAAAATAATATGAAATGGGACATTAAATGTAAAAAAATTCTAGGCAGCTCTTGTAGTTTCGCTTCATTTGCAAGGATCATCTTACCTCAACGAGGGGAGGGGGGAGGGAATGGGTCACCTTCTCGCTAATTGTTTATCTACATACACACATGTTTCTAAAACCACAGACATCAGTTAAGTGCATGTAGACCAATGATTCACATTTACGGAGAAATACAAAAACACTTTAATAAATAGCATTGTCATTATTTGCTTAGGCAATGCCCGCGTATATAATTAAATATGTTAAAATTTTATTTAAACATATACCTAAGTATATTGACGAAGCAGTTTTGATTTATCTACTTGTGACTTTAAAGTTATTTTTATTTTTTCAACTTCACGCTGTATCCGGCATATAACAGGGTAGGCAAAGGTAGCCTAATGTTAAGACACTGCGCTACCCACTTTCCACGGAATTCTGGAGGCATTGTGTGTTGAGTCGCGGTACTCAACGCCGTGCTTTCCCCCGACACCAGAGCGAAGGAATGAAAATATTGAATATTTTATTTCCTCTAGTACCACGACTGGCGTCTTATATAATAGTTTAAGTATAACAATAAATTCAAATTATTTTGTATAAACGGTAGGTATGTAATATATATATGTTATATATTTTTTAATGTCGAATGTAAAATATTTTACAACGCATTGATTAATTTTAAAGCATTTATTTTCATCAAAAGACAAGCAATTGTTTGTATGTAACTGGTTTAACTTAAAATAGGAGGAATGACCTATCTCATCACAATGAAGCTGAATAATAAATGTTTTCAATTTTGAGATATTAACCAAAAAAAAAGCAGAAACAAAATTTAAAAAAAAAAAGAGAATAACTGAATTAACTTTTGCCATCATTAATTGTCTTTTTTCGAAGTACTAAGGTACTTGGTACAATATCTATATTTTTATATATATATATATATATATATATATATATATATATATATATATATATATANTGTGTCCGTAATCAAAATGTCTAAATTTAAGTCTAAATACATGTATCTCCTGTAATTTACTGGGTAATCAGAGAGGACAATGTTATTGTCGGGTTTTTGCAATTTAAGAAAATACTCCTAATGAGTATTTTTTGCACCCGAGGGCGAGTAAGATAAAAACTATAGAGTAAGGTAAAAACCCACTACTATCACATGTCAACCGCTTAATAATTAAATCTCTTGTTATTTTATGTAAAAACCGTGTTTTTCTAACACACACTGCGCGAGTAGCTGTAGCTAGAAAAAAAATTCTTTTTCAACTTCACACAGTATACGTTTCCCACCTTCCCCCGTATTTTCGACGCATTGCGTGTTGAATGGCGTAACTCAACACCACGCTTTGCCTTGTTACAAGAGCACAGAAATGAAAATATTAATAAATAATATGAAACATTCCTCCGAGTGAGAATCGAACCGGCAACTGTTGCCTGTACAGTCACACGCTTGTGCCACGACAGCCTAAATTATTTCTCTCACTTTAATAAATAAATACTTTAACAATTTTATATTTACACAGCACATACTACGACGATAAATAATTAATTTACTATCTACCTAACTACATAATATACCTTATATGAATGCGTCGGTAAAGTGCAAAATTTATTGTAAATTGTCTTCTAAGACGTTTATAATAACAGCAATTAATAAGATTTATGTACCTTGTATTGTATTCATACTTAATAATAGAATCCGTTAGTTTGTATATAATCGTAGTATTCTATTATTAAAGTTATTTTTTTCATAAAATAGAGAATTTTATAGTCGCTGATTTGATACGTTTTTGACTGTATTTTAGACAAATTGTTTCTATATACGTGTATATAATATGTATAATAACTAATAAAAAAGGATATTATTAATAATTTTATAATGTTTATGAATAAAGTATAACGATTTTTAAAGGATGTTTAATATTAATTTTAACATTTTTTTTGTTTTATGTGCTCGCTTTATAATTAAGCTTTCGAGCATCAAGTTGTATGCTCGATCTCCACTCTGTAAAATAAATAAATAAAGCCTTTATTCACTGACCATTTGAAAGTCACCATTTTAGGTTTCAAATTATAATTAGTTTTTAAATAAAATAAACTTAATATACAATTAAATGAAATAAAAATACTTAAAATAAAAAAAAAACTTTTTAAAAAAGTAGGTTCATAAGTAATAAATTTTAGCAGCCACTTTCATAGTCAGGTTGTGCCTTGACATAGGCATTCCCATCATCATTCACTCTTCTCTCTATTCCTAGTAACCCTTCTCCATCCATTTTGGTAGGTCGTCCTCTCATCTTTCTTTTCACGTCCTTTTATGCCTCTTTCTGTTTTTAGGATACCATTCCGTTGCGTCTTTAGTTCATTTATCTGTGTTCGTTCTCATAGTATGACCAATCCAGTTCCACTTCAGTTTTATTATTTTTTGTATCACATCGCTCGCCCTAATTATTTTTCTTATTTTTGAAGTCGTCCAACGTTCTTTTAACCTTTATATTCAGCACTAGCGGCCTGCTCGCGGCTTTGCCCGCTTGAATTACATGATTATTCATTTAAGAAATATAAATATTACAAACAGCCTTAATTATTAATTAATTGATTTGGATAAGTACTCACAATATTATTTGTAAAATAACTTATATTAGCTCCTGTACAGTTTTTAAATTAGTAACATTATTAGTTAAATATATAATTGGTATACAGAATATACATAGAAAGCACGTTTTTAGGCATTTTTATATAATCTATAAAATAATCAACATTTTCGGGCAAGTTCAAGTCGTACTCATGCCCCGAAAATGTTGATTATTTTATAGATTATATAAAAATGCCTAAAAACGTGCTTTCTATGTATATTCTGTATACCAATTATATATTTAACTAATAATATATGTTACTAATTTAAAAACTGTACAGGAGCTAATATAAGTTATTTTACAAATAATATTGTGAGTACTTATCCAAATCAATTAATTAATAATTAAGGCTGTTTGTAATATTTATATTTCTTAAATGAATAATCATGTAATTCAAGCGGGCAAAGCCGCGAGCAGGCCGCTAGTNACAGACAAACAGACAAACAGACAAACAGACAAACAGACAAACAGACAAACAGACAAACAGACAAACAGACAAACAGACAAACAGACAAACAGACAAACAGACAAACAGACAAACAGACAAACAGACAAACAGACAAACAGACAAACAGACAAACAGACAAACAGACAAACAGACAAACAGACAAACAGACAAACAGACAAACAGACAAACAGACAAACAGACAAACAGACAAACAGACAAACAGACAAACAGACAAACAGACAAACAGACAAAAATTCCAAAAATGTTGGAAATGGATTCTGTTAATTATCCTTTAACACCCTGGCTATTTTTTTTTTAAATATTTTCAATGTACAGAAACGACTTTTCTACAGATTTATTATAAGTATAGATATAAACTATAAGTTTTTACTTGTAACAGACCAAGTTTGGCATCCGTATTCGATTTCATATATACATACGAGTATGTCAATATAAAATTTACATGAAATTGTTAGCTTAAAAATACTTTAACATATTAATTAATAACAATTAATAAAAACAATTAACTTTAATTTATTAAGTATCAAACATATATGTATGAAACATATATGTGTATACATTATTTAAATTTTAAAGTGCTTAAACAATACCTAGTTTGGTAGGTAATGTATTTACAAAAAAATAGTATTTTTTTACTGTTATTAATTTTTTTTTCAGGTTCACATTGTATACCGCCTACCGTGATATTTGCGGGATACAGGGTAAAAATGTACATATAAATAAATAAATCAGCTTCACGCTGTATCATCAGCATCAACAGCATTCATCTGTATGCTGTGTGCGATAGCAGAGTAAGCAGAGGGAACCTAGTGTTAAGACACTCCGTTCCCCACTTTCCGCCGAATTCTAGAGACATTGCGTGTTGAGTGGCGAAACACAACGCCGCGACACCACAGCGAAGAAATATAAATATAAATTTAAATAAATATATCATCTCCTCGATTGGGGATCGAACCCACTACTATAGATCGAACAACTAGTCGATTTTACAGTCAGGTTCATGTTTTGTACAAAATTAAAACTTTGTAAAATTAAATATTGTAAATATTCGTTACCCATATTGCTTCGCATTAAAAAAGCGTTAAGCTTCTGTTCAAGTTTGGCCAAATCTAAAACTCAAATATAAAAACGCGAGTAGGTAAAATTGCATATACGAACCAGCAAAAGACGAGTTCTATAGCGGTTATTTACCCATCAACGATTAGTCACTGGGAGGTGTGTTTTGATCTGTATATATAGTTCGTCTCCATCGCAGGATCATACAGTGTAGTCCACCATGAAGACCGTGAGTACCTTGGCATTCTTTGCTTAGATAATATAATATTTAATTTGAATTAATTTAGTTTTGTTATATTTCTAACATAAGATTTACTATTTTTTTGAAATAGAAATATGTTATTCAAAATTTTATATGTAATATTTTTTTATTTATTATGTGTTTAAATTTAAGCTCTATCAAAGCTTATGGTGAAAAATTTATGATAATATGTTCCAATAATTTTATTTAATCCCTTTATTAAACACAGAAAGCCTAATAAGTTTGAGGCTTTTTACCTCATAGTAGGAAATTAAATAATTAAAGAAACTAATCATATAAATAAGTATTTATGCAAAATTAAAATTATCTGACTAAAAATCTTAAAATTTTATTATTAATATCATTCCTTTTTTACAGTTAATTTGTTTTGGCCTGTTACTTTGCGTGTACATGGCGTATGCCGCTGCTATGCCGGATCCTTCGACAGCAGACACCAAGCCAGCTGAAGCTGAATCTGAAGCCTTAGTACCTGAAGAGTCCCGGTGGGGTGGAAGAGGTTGGGGAGGTGGAAGAGGCTGGGGAGGTGGAAGGGGTTGGGGAGGTGGTGGAGGCTGGGGAGGTGGAAGAGGCTGGGGTGGAGGCCACGGTGGCGGCTATGGCGGCGGATATGGCTACGGCGGTGGTTACGGCGGCGGATGGGGACGCTAGGACTATTTTCTTATGTAATATTTATATATAATGTAACCACTGTGATGATAACTCATAATAAAATATAAATTAACATTACTTTTTATCTTTTAATGATTGTGATAGTTTTTTTATTATTAATTATTAATGATGCTGATTTATTTATTGACATGAGATTGACATAATATATAAATATATATGTTTTACTTAATAAAATATTTCTTTAACAAAAACATATATATTTATTTATATTTTATAGTACTATCTCAAATTATTTTTTAAACTGCATTTTTTAATAAGACTATACTTTAACAATATTTACGCATTTGGGAAATGCCACTTGCATAACTTTTACTATTTATTAACAAACAAATAAGATTTTACTCTAAAATAAAATATTTTTTTAACATCTACAGCTAGTAAATATTATGTACAAGATAATAAAATTTCTGCCGAAATGATAATGAAGTTAGAGAATATATTAGAACATTTTCCTGTAATGTTTTATTATAAATATTTTTTGCCATTATATACAAAATAAATAATTATTAAAAACGAAATATTGACTTTAAAACAGGATGACATGTTGCATTCTTGACCTTGATCGTAGTGTGAAGTTCGCAAAAAGTAATGTTAATCTGTTGCCGCCGCTACGCTGTTGAATATAACATTAATAAACTATCCTACTATTAGAAAAATATTTAAAATCAATTAAGATAACCTATAATACCTATATAGAGATATAAATTTTTGTAAGCACAAAAATAATAAAGTAACTCAGGACATTGACCAATTGTCTTGCTGTCATCGCGATGAGAATAGTAAGTAGATATTTACCACTTATACACATGTCTAAAAATTATTAATACTATATTTTAAAAAAATTAAACAAATATATAATGTAGCCACTGAGATGATAACTACTATATTTTAAAAAAATTAAACAAAATCTCTTTGATTTGGGTATTTTTATATTTTTTCTTTTTTCTATTGTGTAATAGACCAAGTGAATAGTTTATTAACTTTAATATTTATGATATAACTAACAAGCTTAACGCGGCTTCGCCCGCTTAAATTGTTATATTATAGTGGAACAAATATCCATCTTCACAAACTTTCACATTTGTAATAATAGGAGGAAGTAGGATTATTGAATTTTATAATATTTATTTATTTAATAAATAAACAATCATATTAAATAATAAAATTTGTTAATTATTCATATTATAAATTTCAGATTTCACTGATTCCGTTATCAATAATCATATGCTTAGTTTACGTATCAGGACTATCAGGTTCAGGTACTTTTATTAAAGAAACCACAAAAGAAAGAGAACCTGAAACTAATGCCGAAATAATGATGGTGGCAGAATCAAAGTGGTGGAAACATTTTGGTAAAAAATACCCTCATATTTATGGACATCATTTATGGCATAAAGGATGAACAATATTCGTTTTTTTTAATAAAAAAAGGAAACTTCAATGTTGTTTTATTTTATCTTTGCCTCACTTTAATCGAAAGATACGATATTATGCACACAACATAGGCAGAGGGAACCTAGTGTTAAGACACTCCGTTCCTCACTTTCCGGCGAATTTTAGAGGCATTGCGTATTGAGTAGCAGAACTCAACGCCGCGCTTTACCTTGACACGAGAGCGAAGAAATGGACATATAAATTTTAAATAAAAATTTCCTGTAGTGAGGATCGGTTTGATCCTCCACAGCCAGTCGCGTGTGCCTCCCAAGCCACACTTTGTGCCTCAAATATATCTAAATATAATATATATTTATAATTTCTTTAATACATATATATGATAATTATATATCTACTTCGATTAATAGATGCATCGAAGGTTTTACATTCAGATGACATTGATTGAAAGTAACAAATTAACCGAACAACAACCGAAGCAAATAAAACAAATCCTTTAACTGGAAGACATGAATTATTTACTGTTCAACTAACAGCAGTAATATGAACACTTATATAATTACAAATTTGATAAAATAAAAAAATAAGAGCTATCCATCTACTAAATGAAATAATCATATTATTATTATCTATATATATAAAAGGACTTGTGCTGACTGACTGAGGTAAGACGCACGCAGAGCCGTAACCGCTGATGGTAGAAACGTGAAATTTGGGCAGATGTTTATTTTCATATTCTGGACATCCACTAAGAAGGGAATTTGAAAAATTTTAACCCTAAAGGGATGAAATAGGGGTTGAAAGTTTGTATGGAAAAAAAATTTAATCTGTACCGATTTTTATAAAATTTGAAATTCAGACTCTTAAAAATATTTCATTGAACACGTGTTTCATGGTTTTTAAGAATTCACCCCCTAAGGGTTCAAATAAGGGGTTGAAAGTTTATATGGAAAAATCTTTAAATTGCCACCGATTTTTATAAAAATTTAAATTCAGACTGTTAAAAATATTTTATTGAACACGTGTTTCGTGGTTTTTTTAGAATTCACTCCTAATAAGCGGGCGAAGCCGCGCGCGCCCTCTAGTCTATATATAAAAGGACATGTACCTGATTGACTGAGGTAAGACGCACGCACAGCCGTAACGGCTGTGCGTAGAAACGTAAAATTTGGACAGGTGTTTATTTTCGTAATCTGGACGTCCACTAAGAAGGGATTTTGAAAAATTTTAGCCCTAAAGGGATGAAATCGGGGTTGTAAGTTTGTATGGATTTTTTTTAAAATCGGCACCGATTTTTATAAAATTTGAAATTCAGGTTCTTAAAAATATGTTATTGAACACGTGTTTCATGGTTTTTTAGAATTCACCCCCTAAGGGCTCAAATAAAAAGTTGAAAGTTTATATGGAAGTCTTTAAATTGCCACCGATTTTTATAAAAATTTAAATTCAAACTGCTAGTAATATTCTTTGAACACGTGTTTCGTGGTTTCTTTTAGAATTCACCCCTAAGGGAGCAAATAAGCGGGCGAAGCTGCTCGCGCCCACTAGTATTTTATAAAAACCTGATACAGACTTCTAATAAGTACTGTTTATGGGTTAATAATTTAATTTATATTATGGCTTAACATTACATTTATATGGATATTAGGTAACTATTAATATATATATATATATATATATATATATATATATATATATATATATATATATATATATATATATATATATATATACATGTTGATTTTTCCTTATCTAATAAATTATTTATCTAATTGTTAAATAAATCATTATAGCAATTAGTAGAAATGAATTAGAACATTTATAGCCAAATCAAATTTCGAACATTTGAAAATGTATCGAAACAACTTCTGAATTAGTATCAATCTAAAGATTTTAAGAAGGCGCCAATATGGAGGGTGTATATGTAAGATATTTCAAAATTAATTGTAATTTTTTTTATTCTTTTTTTTTATTTTTAAATATATTTTTCATATGTTTTATGTCCCATTTTTTTCAGGTTCGCGTAGTCTTGTCTCTATTTTATATTATTTTAGCTGCGATGAAAAATAATCATACAGTACCTCATGATGTAAGCGAAGATATTGGTTGGGGTGATTTGGGAACAATATGGGGTTAACTTCACAAAAAAAACACAGTTTAAAATTACAAATTTTATCATAGTTACGATTTCTTATATTACTTATAATTTATTTTATTTTTTTAGTTTGTTTTAATTAATTACTGTTGAATATAATATTCATTAAAAATTCAAGGCACAAAGTAGCCATGTTCATTCAGGTAAGTATTATCACATGCCTTCAATCAGAAATATTTATATTTTTCGTTTAGAACGATTTAGTAGTAATTGCCGTGTTTTGAAAGATTAATATATTATTATTTTTTTTATCAGCTTCACACTGTATCCCGCACACAGCAGGGTAGCCAGAGGGAATCTAGTGTTAAGACACTCCATTCCCCACTTTCTGCCGAATTCTGGAAGCATTGCGTGTTGAGTGGCAGAACTCAACGCCGCACTTTGTGTCAAGTAAGATTATTATTAGGTAAGATATTATTATTTATTAACATTTGCAATGTTAATAAATAATAATATCTTAATGGAAGGTAAGGAGTAAGATTTTGTAATATTTTTGTTGTCTTGCATCCCATAATCTCATCCCTAAGCATTAAATTAATATTATAGAGGTATAATTAACTTACTTATTTTAATAGATTTATGGAGACTTCTTATTATAATTAATACCTGCTACGATGCTTAGAACGAGTAATATAAAAGCTTATATTACTCCCTATGAAAAGACTTTCGAAATTTAATATTTATATAAAAACTCAAAAAAATTATATAATAAATCCGAACGCAATAGTTTAGTAATATTCTAATACTAAAAAAGAAAACAATAATCAATCCAAATTAAAAAAACAAAACAAAATCATTTTGAATATTATATTTATGGTCCGCTTGACCTTATTGTTAAATTGTGGCCAAATTATACAAATCTTTAAGGAAATTATAGCCTGTGTCATTCTAGTATATTAGCTATATTATTGTAAAGCTTCATCTAAATCCGTTCAGTAGTTTTTGCTTTATAGTGCAATAAAAAAACAATCGTCACAAATGCTCACATTTATAATATTAGTAGAATTTAAATCTCTTCAAATGCCATACAGTGATGGCATACACCGATATACATACGTCAGTTGCAGTTCATATTAAATTAATTTTTAACATTATATTTTTAATGTATGTAAAAGTAACAGTTATTAATAAGCTTTAAAAATATAATTTAAGAACAAAGAAATGATATGTCTTCGTAATAATTCGTACTTTAAAATATTTCTTTTTCAGATAACTTATAATAATTTAGCCCAGCAATTATATGAGATGTGATGGAGGGCCTCGGAATATTTTGGCCAAAAATCAATGCTTCGGTTATCACCACAGATACATATATAACATTTATTAGAATTTATCAACATTAGGACGTGCCTCGACCTACATCATGCTTACCAAAAGATAAATCTGTCAAATATTTTTAAGGAAAATTGTAAATTATCCATTAAATGTAATTATTGTTGTATAAAATTGTTAATTGATATTAATAGATATATTATATCATTTTTTATGAAGCTGTTAATTTAATTTTAATGGTTCTTAAATAATTTGAGAAATAGTTTTTAAGCAAAAAAAAAGAAAATAGTGGAAAATCTACATTTATATAGTCAAGAATTTTGTGGTCCATAATTAAATCCACTGTATAAAAATTACGTTTCCAAAATACACATATATATATATATATATATATATATATATATATATATATATGTATCTACTAAAATTGTCTGAATATTTTTACTTTTAAAAATCACTCATTTTAAGATACTAAACGTGGAAGAAGTGTCATGAAAGATGTTGATTTTCCAGTACAACTAACCTAACCTCACTCCGCGAACTTTCATTTATATAAAATAAAATTATATCCTAGAAAATATCAATAGCTTACACACAATATTATATTGTTAAAAAGACACAATATTATAAGAAGGTTCAGCTTCATATCCAAAATGCATAACATTTTATATTCAATTACAATTTTTTAGTATACTATTTTGATCAATCTCGCAAGGCTAAAGCCAGCGTTTGCAATGTGAACGCACAAAAATAAGTTTTTAAGACACCGCATTAATAGTTTTTATTCTATCTAATTAGTAGCGTAACGTAAAAACCCTAGGTTAATTATTATTATTTGGGAGGCATATACTCAGCCTGGCCATAAATATTGTTACAATTAAAAATAAACAAAATATTACTTTCGAATTTAGAATCTGTCATTTTCGTTGTATTTTGTTCTTTCGCGCCAAAACATATATTGTAAACTAATTTGTGATATTAAAATGGAGAGGAGAAATAAAGAGAATCAAATCTCTGTGATTGCATCACATAAAGTAGATATGGAGAAAATATTTTTTTAAAACCGTAAAACGCTTGCTATTAGTCTAATGTTTGTGTTCCGTGCTATTAATAGATACAATGAAACTCTTTGTGATAGTAAAAGATATGGCCGTTCACGTATTGTTCATACGAAAAAGGCAATCAAATCAGTAAAGGATGCAAAGTCAGCGCTCCTTTTACGGGAACAGCATATAGGGTGACATATTTTAAACCCATACTTAAAGAAATTAATCAAGATACCTCAACAGTTTAGACGTAGGATTTTTTTTTTCATTTCACGATGTTTATCCATACCTGTATTTCGTGTTACGCAGTTACGCATAGATACCAATAACGTAAACACATACTACTACAAAAATACTACTAAAAGTTAACCAACTTCAAAACTATACTTTATATGAACAAACTTGATCAAAAAACTTAAATAAAATTGATAAATAAGAAGAGAAACTACTGATACTTGTATATCTATTTACTATTTAAAATCTTTATAAAATCACGGTAGAAATTTCTAATAAATACTGGTTATGGTCAATTATATATAATAATATAATATGTATTTAATTATTCATGGTTTAACGTTACATTTATACGGATATTAAGCGATATTTGTTATCAAAACATAAATTTTATTTTTTCCTCATCTAGAACTATTGTATTAATTAGTACAGCAATTAGTAGGTACATAGGAATTAAAAATTATGGCCAAATTGAATTTCGAACATATAAAAACAAATCAAAACAAATTCCAAGTCATTGTTAAACTAAAGATTTTATATTTTATATTTTTTGACAACATGGAGAACGCATATGTAAGTAAAAAGTTAAATATTTTTATATATAAATACAGAATATATATCCTTACAAAATTTTATGTATTTTTTTTTAAATATATCTTATTTCTTTTTTTATAACGCATAGCATTAGGCAGAAGGAACGTGGGACCCTAATGTTATGACTCTCCACTCTCCAATAACACTTTTCTGCACCTCGCTTATCGCCGAGTTCTTGAGGCATTACGTGTGCCGTGCCGTTCTTTGCCTCGTTATATTACGATATAACGAACTCGGAATCGAACCCACAAACATCGCGTCTTCAGTCGTACACTTCTGCCCCTGCGCCATATTTAATTATCTATATTTATTTTGAGAATGTCTGTCTAAAATTTTTTTATTTTGTAGGTTCGCATAGCCTTATCATTATTTTATATTATTTTGGCTGCGACGAAACATAATCATACAATGCATGAAGAAGACGTAAGCGACGATGATTGGGCATCAATCTGGGATTAACCTGTATTAAGTTACCTCACGACCAAAAATTTAGTTTATATTTCCAAATTTTATTGTAATTAAAGTTTCAAATTCTTATTTTATATCTCTTATATTTTATATGAGAAACGAGGCAACCACACAGCGTCTAAGTTAACAACGTACGTAAGTATTATCACATACTTTCACTCAAAAATACCAATGTCTGTCCTTGGAAAAGGTAATAAATAAGGCTGGAGTAAGGAGAAAGTCGTTCCTCTCCCTAATATCTATTGACTGTCTATGGGTCTACATGAAGAAACGATTTAGTAGTGATTTCGGTGTTTTAGAAGAACAACATTTTAAGTAAGACCTAAACATTTATTGAAAATGCACGTGAGTAGCTCTAATTTCTTTTTTTAATCGACTTCTGTAAGAAAAGAAGGTTATCAATTTGACTGTATTTTTTATTTTATGTTTGTTACCTCAGAACATTTGACTGGGTGAACAGATTTTGATGATGATTTTTTCAAGTCAAGCTAATGCTACAACAACCTTACTACAACATGAAATTACTAAGCTTGTTTGTTTTACCTGGCACCGACTTCAAATTTATTTATTATTTTTGTATAACAAAATCAAAGTTATTTACTTTAAGTAAAATTATTTTTTACTCTTTAATTCGTTGTTTAAAGTCGGTTTTTTTTTGTTAAAATTTAATTTATTACTTGTTCCTATATTATATTTATTTAATTGTAATGAATTTTTTAATTTTAAAATAATAAAAACTTTTTTTTAATATAATTAACATCTTTATTTATTTTTAAATAACAGATATTTAAACTTTGAAAGTTTATCGTCTAAACTTAAATTGATTAATCTTAAGATATTATATATTCAAAAGTCTTTTTAATTATTTAAGAATAGACATTGTTTTTATTCACTCTTTTATCTAACGTATGCAATGATAAAATCTTTATGTTATTTATATAAAAATAATTTTGAATGTAACGGATACGTATAACCACGAAACGGAACCATGGAACGTGGCAGGTCGCGTTGTATAAATTAAACGGAATTAAAATTAAATGCAAGGAGAAAAAGAATAAATTAAAAATTTGAAACTAAATAAAACATATTGTTCTCAATAGGATTTAGAAGCGAGCAGAGGACGACAACTTTAAAATATCCTTCATATAATAAAAAAAATGGTAATTTTAAGCGTTTTTTTTTATTTCAGATACTTTTATGCTTATTACTAATAGTTACTACTATCAAAGCAATAGTATTAGATCCATCTATATATCTGTCCCCGAGCCCCCCCTTAACCACAACAAAAGATAATGACATTGAAAAGTTGTGGTCACGAAGTACGATGATTAAAGAAAAAAGCAGTGCATTGACTCCTTTGAAGGATCGTAAGTAATATTTTTTATTCATATTTTAACGACTAGTATGTAAATCTAAATACCTATTATATTATATTGCATTACAATATAGCATAAGTTGTAACCTCATACGAGAAAATATTAGTCAAATCAAATCAGTTTCACGCTGTATCCCGCATATAGTAGGGCAGGCAAAGGGAACATAGAGTTAAGACACTCCGTTCCCCACTCTCTTAAGGCTTAATATATATTTAAAATACAGACTGTTTTATTTTCAGGTAATATAATTATAACAACCTCACAACCACATGAGTCCATGGAGGGCATTGAAACATTTTGGCCTAGCTTCCATCCTAGTGTGCGAGGTATTCACATACCTCTATCATTTCATTTATCTGGTACATACGGAGGTAAATCTGGCATTGGAGCTGGAGTCTATACTAGTAGCTACATGAGCATGGCTGATGGATTTTCAAACCGTGGCAAAGCAGTCCTAGCTGGTACCAATTATAAATCCTATGGTGGACACCCTGGTGGCTTGAGAATATACGGTGGTGATACCAAGCCAGCCTGGAGTGGATGGGGAAACGGCAGATGGGGTCATTATGGAAAGGGCTGAACATGACAAAAATCAATACTTCATTTATTTCAAGCCATGTTATTTATAACATTTATAAGAATCTATTGTAGTGAATATTAACTTTTAATAAAATTAATTAATAATAATATATACAAATACTACACTATATTCTATTTTCAAATTTACTTAAAACTAAAGTTAATATTTATATTTATTATAATTCATCCGCACGCAGCGCATTCGCAAGATAAACTTGTTTCGAGTTTTTTTGCTGTGCGTGANACTATCAACTAATACTTGCCTCGTTCTGGACAATTTTCTATTATTCAAAAAATAAACATGTAAAATATATTAAAGGATAATTGTAAACCACAATTACTTATAATAATCATGATTTATAAAGCTGTTAATTTGGTTTTAATGACTATTACATTATAAGATCTAAGTTTGAATTTCAATGACAAAGTTTTTATTATAAATTGATGAGCAAGATGAAGTGTTTACAAACGGAAAATCCATTCATTATCTGACATAGCAGATCTGTCACTTTGTTTAGATATTAAGTACTTACGTAGATTACGTTAAAGTCAGTAGTATTGTGTAATGTCAGTAGTATTGTGTATGGTATAAAATACAACTCAAAATTATTTATAAAATTATTTTTAGCTTTAGACTGTATCTCGAACAGCAGAGGGAACCTGGGAACCTAGTATAATGACACTTCGTTCCCATTAAGACACAGCCGTTCCTCACTTGAATTCCGCTCCGATTCCGAATCCGGAGTTGCACCGCGGAACTCAACGCGCTTTACCTCGTTACCAGAGCGAGAAAAACAAAATTTCATATTTAAATTCCTCAAGTGGTAATCGACTCCATAATTGTCGTGGTTACAGTCACACGCTTGTGCCCATGCGCCACGAGTGGCCTGACTAATTTAATATTTTTTCGCTGTATCCCGTACACAGCAGGGTACCTAGTGTTAAGACACTCCATTTTCCATTTTCCGCCGAGTTCTGGAAGCATTGCGTGTTGAGTGCGGCTCCACGCCGCGCTTTGCCTCGACATCAGAGCGAAGAAATGAAAATATAATCGTAAATAAATATTTCTTTTTACAGTCACACATCTTTTTACAGTTTGTGCCCCTGCACCACGACTGGTCTCAATCTATTATTATTTAATCTCTTATTTCTACAAATTTTAAAGACATTGTTTCGCACACTGTTTAAATAGGCCGGAAAAATGAAAATGTTTTATGTATTAACTTTTTTGTTGGAAATGTACTCTAAGGGCATGATAATATTTTTTTGCAGGTATCAACTTTAATACAAGCTTTGAAAAAAATGTGTAAATTTATAACATAAACCTATAAAGATATATGTATCTACTACTATTCATAGCAAAAGTTGTGGAAATTTCTCTTATTAAAAAAACCGGACCCTCGGTTCGGTCGGCCCACCGAGGGTTTCGTAATAAAATTGGAAGACAAAAAACTCGAGACATCCAATCTTTGTTGATGGCTGACATCGATGTGTTTCTTTCGATTTTTATCGAGCATCGAAGCTTTATCTTCGATGTTGACATCGATGTCAACATCGGTGTTTTTCTAACATCGGGCATACGCACTTGGCAGACAGACAGACAGACAGATAGACAGGGTTCTAAAAACAGGTTCCGCCGAGATTCGAACTTGGATCACTGAATTCAGAGTGCTCTCCATTACATCATAGCACCAAGTAAATAGTTGGTTGTAAGTGATATGGACATTGGTTTGTGAGCATTCTAAAGGTCATTTTAGTAGAAAAAACATGCCTGAGAAAAGTTACAAGGATATAGGCAGACTCTACATATAATATTCCTTTCAAAATAAAGACATAATGTAATTTATTATAATTATAGTTAAATGTTTAGAATTTGGATAGAATATCTAGACATTAGGCTGAGAAAAATAAGTAATTCTTTGCCATAAATAAAGTAGAAGTTGACGCTACAATAAAAATATAAATACTAGGATATGATTTTTAAGCAAAAAAGTTAGGTTCCACCGAGATTTGAACTCAGATCGCTGGATTCAAAGTCCAGAGTGCTATCCATTACACCATGGAACCGGTTATTAATAGCTTACTATAATATATATATTTATATATAAAATTGTATTTCGTTAATTATATGAACAATAATAAAGCAATGGCTTTTGAAAACACTTGATTAAACAAATTCCTTACAATCTCACTCAAGAACGTCAATTAGCATTTAAATGTAATTAGTGACTAATAATTTATTTTCAGGTGAACGCTAAATGACATCTTTCGATCTTTATAGGCATAATACCGAATACAAAATAATATCGATATTTATTGGAATAAATTGAATATACTTAAAGTGTACTGTAACTAATAGAAATATTGTTTTATTTGCTAAATATTTTTAATTTTTTAAATTGTTATTATTAAATAGGAAATATATAAATAAATTAATGGAAAATATTAGTCATAATATAGAAACAACTGGCTAAGCTTTTGTGACGTACAATCGCCAACGTCCATACCACGTTGAACACACCGGTTCTCGTCCGATCACCGAAGTTAAGCAACGTCGGGCGCGGTCAGTACTTGGATGGGTGACCGCCTGGGAACACCGCGTGCCGTTGGCTTTTTATGTACTTTTTTAAATTAAGTAAGAGTTAGCCTTTTTATGGAAGAGATATAGGAAACTAATTCACACTTGAACTCTCTGAATATTTGAAATCAGGTTATAAGGCAAGACGAACTCTCTCTTTTTTTTATAAAATCTATATAATGTAGAGTCACATATAAAGCAGAAGGCGCATTAATTCTATGTCTGAAAGTAGAATCTTTTTCTACTTTAAAATTTCATTTTCTTAAATTTAGTAATAGAGAAAAATGAGGATACAATTACACTGTACTATCAACCCAAACGTGGCTTTGGCCGCTGAACTTAAGATTATATTATAGCCAAATTATATTATACAAAATGTTTTCTAAACATGATAAGATCAGTTATATTAGGTACTGTAGAGTTTCTACTAAATTCATTCTGTAGTTTTTACATGAATGTGGAACAAACATCCATTTATTTTTTGTAAAAAACATAAAAAAATTAAAAAAGAGTTAATTTTTTAGTACCTACCTACAAAACATGAATATTATTCTGGAACACTGAGCTATACCTAAACATAATTGCATCCGCTATTAAATAACCGACTTGACAACTTGTATTCCATCAAAAATCGTTACTAACTAAATATCGCCATTAATATGCCAGTAAAATGTCAAAAATAACAATAGAATTTCCTGCACAAATACTGATTTAAATCCCCGCAAGTTCTGTTTCCGTGCAGAATAGTATGGAGAGGATACTGTTCATAGTTTTGATGCTACCAACTCTGGCACTATGTTCCGGAGAAGGAAATATACATTTGCTGGAGGAAGAAGTCGCTTCAGCTCTTAAGTCTTGTTTACAAATACAAGATATATATGGAAAAGAAAGTGTAAAACGACAACGTCGAGCGGATATATATTCTAATAATGAGAGAACACCCCGTATAGACAATACGAATAAGGAAATAAACCCATACAATCATGTGCGACGCAATGATAGTTTTCAGAACAAAATACATGTTCTAAATGATACTGATTACGATTATTTGGGCTACAAATCTGGTGATGGGAACGAAAAATTTATTAAGAGTGTCCCAAAACCTGCCTTGAATAACGCAAATAAAAAGCATGTCAATGGAAGCAACAAGAGAATCAGAAGAAATGAACCGCTTTTAAGTAAAGATGATAATGACCAGGTAACTCGTATAGAGATAATAATAAAAAATCTACTAAGTGGCGCAGGATATGCTCCTGCGCCACTTAGTAGAATGTGTGACTGTACTCGTACACGCAACTGGTTGTGGGTTCGATCCCTACTCGAGGAAAAGAAGAAGGTATTTATTTAAACTTATGCTTTTTTTTTCTTTACTCTGTAGTCGAGGCAAAGCGCGGCGTTAAGTTCCACCACTCTACACACACTGCCTCCAGAATTCTGCGGAAAATGGGGAACGGAGTCTTAAGACTAGCTTCTCACGTACCTTTTTCCTACCCTGCTATGTATATGCGAGATACAGCGCGCGATAAACTAAGCATTAAAGAGGTTATTTGTCCAACAACAAACGTAAACTGTAAGTGCGTTGGTTGTGAATTCCATCTCTACTCTAATGAATTATTATTATTTCCTCGTCACTCAAGACGATGTAGATTTCATCATTTATTATTTGCTTCAATTTAGACCTTAGGTGATCTAAATATCATACTACAAAATTCTCTGTGTTTGTCTTGCTATGCGGGAAAAAAAATACCTATAGCATATTGGTATATCTACGTTAATTTATATTATTTATGCATATATACATCTAATCTACCTACTTATTTCCAAGTTCTAAGACCGTACGAAATTCAAATCACAAATTTAAATCCTTATCTTAAGTATCATTAACATATATATTGTATACTTAATTAGGATTTAACTCTTAATGAATATAATTTAAAAACTCAATAAAAATACTCCTTGCAAAAATTACACGCAAAAATAACATAATTAAGTTTTTTTTTGTTGTTTACAGTGCCTCAGCCAGTGTGTTTTCGCCAATTTGCAAGTGGTAAGAAATAATTCCGCACGAATCGTTTGTGAATAATTGCCCATTATATTAGTCACGGCCGTGTATGTTTTCCGCAGGTCGACTCGCAGGGAATCCCCCGTGAGGCGGAGATGTGGAATAAAGTGCAAAGCACTCTAGCATCCCAACAGTCGCGAGTATTGCTTAGAGATCAGTTGAGGGCATGCTTTCAGGAATTGCAATCAGGTATTCTGCTTATAAAATGTCTTTAAGTTATAATAATTATGGTGTCCTACGATAGAATTTAGATTGCAAAGGAGTAGGAGTTGCGACATTTTATATTTTAGGTACCTACCTCTAAAATTGTCTTTTAATGAACATCAATAGGTCTTACCCTATAGGTCTTTGTTTGTTTGATCTCAGGAACTACTACTAATATTATAAATCTAAATTTTATTCACTGTAGTAAGGTAAACATAGTAGAAATGTTAAAAAAATGGCTTTTGTTTATGGTAAATACACCATTAAAAATGGTTATTTCCTCTACTATCTTGTCTAGATAATCACGTGAGATCTTTATTTATAAAAAATGTAAAAATTACAATGCTCTGATGACTTTAACAAATGTTATACAATAAACAATATTATATTTTATTCTAAGGAGTTATCAATTCTGTTATATAAGTAGGTACTCGAACTGCAATTATGATCATCATTGAAAATATTCCCACAAGACATTCCACAAAACTATATTTTTCCCTGTTATTTAAAAGTACCACCTATTTAAGAAATAAAGACATATTGTAGTATATTGTAGTTAAGTCTTATATGATTAGTTCAGTTCAATTCAATTTAGATTACAATCTTAACCGACTTCTATAAAAGGAGGACGCTATCAATTCCGGTGAACCGATTTTGATAATTCTTTTTTTTATTTGAAAAGAGTAAATATTGTTTGATGAGAGTTTGGTTAGGTTCTTGTTTTTTATTAAAAGTTGTTTGTTGTAATATATAATACTTAGTACTTACTTACTATGTACTTACTTACTATGCAAGTCATTTGGAATTTAAAGCACTGGGTATTACCTTCAATTTATCTGACCACAAAGGTCTGTTAATCTGCATACTAGTTTTCAATATAATATCATAATTTACTATAAATTTATGAAATATGTCCAAGTTGATATAAGATTTAATAATTAGTGGCTATCGTGGTCCAAGGTACAAGGAGAAATTAATATATTTAAGTTATTATCTCTTTACATACGGTGAAAAAATAAAAGATATATTTTTATAATAGCATTTCACCATCGAACTTCTAGGAGCGCTTCACGGCATTCTTACATGATGGAAATTCCTTCCGAACGGACGAAATAATGAGTCTACATTCTTCATTCACACAGCAAGACAATGGAACCCATTTCCGGCTGTAATTTCCCGGTCCGACCGGTCCGGCTGGTCTGTCACACAAAGCCCACATTCACCCAGTCTTCAAATCTAACTTTATATATTTTTTAGACAAGCCTGCGTCACCACTCACCGTAGACCGCGTCAACGCTTAACATGAGCCTTGACGCCATCAAATTTTGAATGAATATTTGTTTAATTTGAAAACTAGTGCTTTCCGCGTGGCCTCATTTTAATTTGGCTTATTTCTAATAATATGTGCACGACAAATGAACGAATAACTCAATATCACACCAACTGATTTTAATGATTCTTTATTGGAAAGAATACACTTCAAAGATATTTAGGTAAAAGTTTGGTTCTGAATATTCGATCTGATTGAAATTGAAGTAGTCGGTTTTTTTTTGGAGCTCAACTACCTCCTCTCTTTTCCATTAAAAGTCCCATAAACATCGTTTCAGCTATTCCGTAAAATAGTCCGGACACACGCAAATAAACTATAATTTAAAAAGACAGTTTGAAGTCACAGAGAGACTTTTTTAATTTTATTTATAAGTACTTATGTATACAATAGTATTTTTTTTGTAACAGAATCCGAAGACAATGGATGTTCGTATTCAAACAAACTGGAGCGTTGCCTAATGCTTCGAATCTCTGATAGGAAAATAAACCAGACTCAGCCTACTTCTTAAACCTTAATAAACGCTGTAATCAAAGTATGATTATACAACCTCGGTGCATTATTATGAAATATTTTATTCTATATTGTATAAGAGTGTTTAAGCAAAACAGAATAAAGTCTGTGACCAAAAACGTTTTTTTATTCGCGTTTTTTATCAACTGGATAAAATAATCTGTTTTATATCTCTCAGGTATCAGTGGAAAGACCTAAGAACGGACGGTAATAAAGAGAAACAGGAGTGTAATATTTTTTGTTAACATTGTATACAGAGTTTGTAGCTAATCACGTCACATAATATCTATAAAGACGAGACAAACCTAACGTGTTACGTGACCATTCTTTTTTCGGCTCAAGGTGGGACATTCTTAATTGGCAATTTTAATGATTTTATGAGTCAGTCGTGGCGCAGGAGCACACAGTGTGAGTACTGGTGAAGAACTGGATGTGAGTTCGAGCCCCATTAGAGGAAAAGAAAAAATATTTACATTTATATTTCCATTTCTTCGCTCTGGTGTGGAGTCAATGCACGGCGCCGAGTTCCGGCACTCAAAACGCAATGCCTCCAGAATGTGAGGAACGGAGTTTCTTAACACAAGGTTCCCTCTGCCTACCCCGCTGTATGCGGGATACAGCGTGAAGCTGATTTATATCATTATTTTTAAATATTGTATTAAAAGATAACATTCGACAATTTTATGTTCATCTTATTATAGTTTTTTTTTTTTTATTTAAAGATTGATATTTTGTGGATTTTAATTTTTAAAGAGGTACACGTTTATTTTTTTTTAGGATAGCCTTCATTATTTTTTAGGTATAATTGAGAGGAAAAATTTATGATGCTTTTTTTTTGGTGGATTATTACATTCGATTATTTTTGTACTATATTATATTATGTTTTAACGGTACCATGTTTGAAGACACCGGGACCGGGACACAAGCACACAAACGAAAAACGGGACGTCAGGTCCCATTAGACAAACCTGACTCGAAAATGCTAACCAGTGATGCAACCATTATAACAAAATTAACTATACATAGCAGGTACTCTGCTATAAATTTAAGCGATAACTAAATATTAGTTATGATTATATCTAAAACAATACAATTTACGTAATATTTAATTTTATTGTAATATACTTTAAATATTTAAAACATATACAGGGTGGAAGAGTCTGCGTTCCTTTTACGGAAGCAGCATATGGGGTAATATAAACACATACCTAAAGAAATTAATCAAGATACCTCAACAGCTTAGACATAGGATTTTTTTTCACTTCACGATGTTTTCCCCGTACTGTATTTCGTGTGACGCAGTTACGAATAGACACCAATAACGTAAACAAAAATACTGCTAAAAGTTGCCGATTTGCCACTTTTCATTCTCAAAAAATACCAGATACCAAATACTCAAAAGATACCAGAACGAGAAAGGGATATCTCTCGTTCTATTTTATGCAATTCAACATCGCGGCCATTACCTACGACTCATTGTCAACTGTTTTCATAGATTTGTCTGTGTGCGTCATTCTTGATAAATGACGTTTTATTTTACAACGATATTTTTATTATTTTGTTTGAAAAAATCACTTCTTCATTTTTGGAAAAATCTCTTTTGTTTTGATTGTATTAGGTTTTTACAGAGTAGTTAAAACTGTGGTTTCATTTAAAGTGATGATGACAAAAACACTCTGTACATAATAAAACATCTTAAAACATTATATACTAGATTTAATCGTAACGGAAAACAGAGACGAAATAATTACGGTAGTACTTAAATGTTCACGTAGAATATGAATGATGTTGTTACATAGTATTATGTAATATTTGATGTAAAAAGATTTATGTTGCATTTCGATACAAATAAAATGCAAATAATAAATCAATAAAAATACATTCCAACATTTCTATATTTACACTTATTTCAAATATATATATTTTTTTACACAACAGAATTTACTTATCTTAGATAAAATGGGTTTTTTAGATTCAGGTGTACACGCCGTGTGTGCGGAATTCAGTATGATAGGCAGAGTGTACCTAGTATTAAAACACAACATTCCACATTTTCTGACGATTTCTGGAAACATCGTCGGTTGAGTGGCACAACTAAACGCTGCGCTTTTCCTTGACAATGGGCCATCATTGTATTATAATAAATTGCAAATATATCAAATTTGAAATTTATAATACCAAGCTAAAACTTATCTCAATTTATTGAATACATAATATTTTTTTTTTATCAGCTTCACGCTGTATCCCGCACACAGCAGGGTAGGCAGAGGGAACCCAGTGTTAAGACACTCCGTTCCCCACCTTCGCCGAATTCTGGAGGCATTGCGTGTTGAATGGCAGAACTCAACGCTACGCTTTGCCTTGACACCAGAGCGAAGAAATGGAAATATAAATTTAAGTAAATATTTCATCTCCTCAAGTGGGAATTGAACCCACAACCAGTCGGTTTACAGTCACACTTTGTGTCCCTGCACCACGACTGGCCTCATGTTTGTGTTTATAGTTTACATTATGTGGAACTTATATTTCAGGTTGACTATTAGAAATAGAAATTTAGTGTTACATTTAAAAAAATCACATATACACAATAACTGGATATTTAGGGTATGAAAATGGTTGAGGAAAGTAAATAAATGGTTTGTCTAATGGAGCATTCTTCAAATCATGTGGGAGTAATTGTGGAGGCAATGGTTCTTTTTTCCATAGTTCCATTGACTTGGAGTTCTAAAAATTGAATTAATTAACAGCCAACAAATATTTATTTTGAGTAATGATATTATAATTACAATCAATGATTAATAAATACTAATCAGATTAATAAATACTAAGTCAAGATCTGTATACTTACACATATAAAAAGAGTAAATGCCAAATACATTATACTTAACAATTTTTTGATCATGTTTCTAGAAAAGCACATGAAATATCACCAGTCATAAGAGAACATAAAAATTTTATGGATAATGAAAATAAACTCAAAAATGTCAATCATAATTTTAAAATATAATTGAAAATTTTATACAGTAGTATAAAAATTAAATATGTATTACATGTCAAATAATACGTAGTTTAATGTACAGCCGGAGCTAATAAAAACAAAGTCAAAGTATTCAATGGTAATGGTTTACGATTACCATGAGCTCCAGGTTGTGCTTGAATATGTTTAAACCATCTACATACATTTATTAGAGATTCCTGCTCTGAGACTGTAAGTCGTTCCTTAAAAAAAAATATAAAAAGTCCTAAGTTTAATAATTTCTATTGAAATAATTTTGTTATAATAAAAAGAATAATACTCACAATTAATGGATAAACTGTATGGTAAACAGCTATGTCAGTTACAGTTAAATAATTACCAGTTAAGTAGGTACTTCTCTCTAAAGCTCTATCAAGCCCCTGAAATGATTTCAATAACTGATTTTATTATGTTCCTTTGATGATCTTTAATTTAAAAAACGTTTCAAACAATAAAGTAAATATTAAAATATTTTAGGTCTACAATTGAAAAAAAACAAATGTTATTATGTACATAGTTCTTAAAAATTATGATTATAGATTTATTTACCTGTAAGAAATTCTTAGCAAAAGCTGGATTTGAGTGAGCTTGGTTGCCGTACATAGTTATATGCTCTAGCCATTGATAGCTTAACAGAATTTGGTCTTTAGTCATAGCAATACCACTTTTCTCTACTAATCGAAGAACAATAGTAGCGAGTCCCTCCACATTTTCTTTATCTAAAACGGTGGTCAGTACCTAAAACAATTGTTTATCTTAATACATATATTTTGAAGATTATCATTGTTTTTCTTAAGTGTTAAATGTGATTTGAAAATATACCAAACCTTATCGGTATTGTAGCACAAAGTGCCAACTGGTGTATTAAGATATTTTCCAACATATTTTATTACATCCATAATTAATAAATATTATTGTAGAATTTTGGTAAAAAATTGTCGTTTTTATTTAAATTGCTTATTTATAATCACTAGAATAGAATACACAATACTAAAGTCATATACCGTGCATATAGTTTAGCAAATGACAGTTGGAAAGTAAAAATTAAGCAATCACAGAAAACATTTCACCGTAGAACTGTTTATTTATTTTTTAGTCAGCTTCGTAAATATTTATAACAAATTATACCGTTAATAAACTTCATATCGGTTTCATTTAAGCAACTAATTTTGATCGTATCGATAAAATGTTTAGAATCGAGATTTTATGTAATCTACATTAGTAATGTTCACAAAAGTTGATTGCTTTATTTAAAAAAACTTACATGTAAATATGAGGGCAGTCGTGACGCAGCGACACAAAGTGTGACTGTAAAACCGACTGGTTGTGGGTTCGATCCCCACTCGAGGAGATCAAATATTTACTTAAATTTATATTTCCATTTCTTCGCTCTAGTGTCGAGGCTAAGCGCGGCGTTGAGTTCTGCCATTCAACACGCAGTGCCTCCAGAATTCGGCGAAGGTGGAGAACGGAGTGTCTTAACACTGGGTTCTCTCTGCCTACCTTGCTGTGTGGGGGATACAGCGTGAAGCTATTTGATCTAATTTTTTATTTACATGTAAATATTTTTAACAATACACCCTTATATCTTAATATACCGTATCGTACCGTAACGTATATCTTCTAAGCTATTATGTAGTCTAACCTTTATCTATTTCATTACTTAATTTTCTAATCTGTAACATGAACAAATCTTGCTTGTGACGTTAGTGTCAAGTGTCAACAATTGACATTTAAATTATAAAATATTGACAGTGTCAAGGCTATTGGATTTTTATTCGGTGATTTTTAACTTGAGAATCCCACAAAATAAAACACATTACTAAAACTTAAGATTAAAGTGAATATTTGATAATTATATATACATTTATAAATTAAGTCTAAATAAAAAATATACATCTAAATATTTAGGAAACGTTAGTGTTTTATATATATAGTGAATACAGCAGATATATAGATGAATAATGAAAACTATCGTATCCATTACACGATAAACAATCTTAGATTATTCTTAATGGACTCAAATAAGCCATAAACTGGTTATAAGTTTAACTAAATAATAGATTTTACTTAGCATTCATGTTGACTTTATGCCATAATTATTTTCGTGTAACACCAAACAACAAAAATAATAAGGATGATGTACAAACTTTTAGTAAAAGAAAATTTGCCTTTGGACTGTTTATACTGTTTCTCGTTAGTCTGCTATGGGTGGTTTCATCTGAGCTGACTATGGTATCTCCAATTTTTAAAACCTTTTTTGGAAATATACACATTACAAAAAATCTTATATTAAATAAAAAAATATTATTTTCAGTATATATACAAAGAAAAAAAGCTGGAAAAGCCTTTTCTAGTGACTTATGTGAGGAGTTCCTTATTGTTCATATATTTATTAGTATTATGTTTCACTCCACCAACAAGAGATCCCTGCCAGCCAGCCGATTACACAGTAAGACATTTTGATAGTTTTGTTCTTTTCTCCAAAATAAATTATTATGTAATAAGTAATATTTTAATCATGTTCAATTCTAATAATTATATTATAAATGGTACATAACTATAAAGTATTCTCTTTTATTGCAGCAACTGTTAGAAACAACTACAGAAACAGATGATGAAAATTTCTACACAGAAGCTAATAACAGTTTGGTATGGACAACTTTCCTATTCAACTATGCAAAATATTTTTTTAACTTCACTCTGTATCCTGAATAAAATAGGATAGGTAGAGAGAATCTACTTTTAAAAGTGTTCATTGCTCACTTTCTGACCATTTGCGAGAAATTGTATGTTGAGTGGTAGAACTCATCACCACATTTCGTAAACATATTGCTGGATTTGAAAATGAAAATAAATCACACCCCAGATTGAATAAAGCACAATAGAAGCTGTATTGCTACCACATGGCCCCAATAAGATAAATGAGCGCAATGAGAGAAGAGTTAAGTCTGTTATATCACTTAATATTTTATTTTAGGGAGACTCAACTTTTATACCTGTAAGGGCAGGTGAGACTACGGACAGTGATGATGCAACACCTAGAGCTGTTCGCTTTAATAAAGTGGCAGAGGTAACCCATTTTTTGACAAATGTACTTGACTAATTGTGTGCGTGTTTCATTAACAAAATTTAAGAAAACTAAATTTTAGTGAAAAAAGAGTATTAGTATTTGTCCAATTTGAATTATGTTTCGCCAATTATCAAACAATGTCATGGAAAGTAAGTTCTTTCTGCGCCTTGTTATATATGGGATGCAATGCGAAGATTAAAAAGTTATATAATTGACATGCTTATATAATTTACATTCTTATTGTAGTATACATATAAATAGCGCATTATTTGTTTTAAAACTTTTATTTGTTCAAAGGCAATTAAAAGTTTATGCTAACAATTGATAAGAATAAATTAGTTATAAAAACTGAGGCCAATTAATTTTTTATTTGGTTATTTTGACAAATTTTGACATGAATATAAATATTGGTCATGTTTCAAGCATTTTTTATTAATTAAATTTTGTTAATCTATTTAGTTGGCAGCATAGTATGTTTTTATAATATTGCTTAATCATATTCTAGATGCATTGAATGAGTTCCAATTTTTAATTTCAACTTCAAAATCAATAATAAATAATAACCACCTCTGTGATAAGCCTAAAATATATTTTAGAGTCACTTTTTTTAATGTATTTTTTTTAATATATGGCATCTTTTTTTCATCATCATCATCATACTTCTTTTTTTAGCTTTATGCTTTATCCTGCTTACAGCAGGACAGGGAGAAGGAAAGCAATGTTGCATTCCATTCCCCACTTTCAGCCCAATTTTCGGGTACTTGCGTGATAGGTTGTGAAACTCAACCCTGCCCTTTGCCTCTTTACCAGAGTGAAGAAATCAAAATATGATATATTTAAATTTCTTCGCCTTTTTCGAAGACACTGTTGCTGTGTTATTTTCATATTTAATTATTTTTCCAATTCAAAATATAATAACAAAATTCAGTATCAATATTAATTGACATTAGTAGTACATTTATTTTTATTTATTTTGTGTAAATTTTAGAAATATATAATAAATATACAAAGATCGGAATATTTCTACTTGCTATAAAGGAAAATTTTGTGGCATATCATTAGTTTCTTTATGCCTCGTTTTTTTTTTTGTTTTTTCTCATAACTTGGAAAAAATATATATTCAATATAATCCTATCTACGTGCATAATTGATTCGATATAAGAATAACTATGTAAATCAGGTGCGTGTGATGTCAGCGGCAATGGCGGGCGAGGCTCTTCTCGCGAGGCTTTCGTGGTCGGCTTCGATAAGGGCGACGGAATACGCCCAAAGAAGGGCCGCAGCCGCCGCCACGAGACGGCATTTGAAATTGGCTCTTGTCTTTTGTATACCAGTAAGTGATTTAAATTGTTTGTTTTAATGTTTTGTAACTATATAAGAAGTTAAAGAATAATATTTATAATATAAGACATATAATATGTCTTAGTAATCTAATAAGTATATTTATATGTATTCGTCAGTCTGAATTGTACATTTTTTCCTATTATTGCTTTCCTTCCTTATACGAGTATGCGGTGTGTTTTTATTGCGTTTCGCCTATTTCATTTTTGTTTAATATTATTTGAAAGTATTTAGGGAAAATTGGCTGTTTATTTCAGCATGGTTATCTATAGACTATACTGTTATACTTACTATATGGTGTATTAAATCTTTTCGGATTTTATTTGATTTTTCTTGCCAAAGTTGTAGTACTTATTTGATATCTATCTTCTAGCCACGCGTGCACGGCGCACTCGCGGAAATTCCAGAATAAAATGTAGCCTCCATATCCTACAACCTCCTCAATCGGGCAGTGAAAGTATCATAAAAATAGGTTCAGTTGTTCCAGAAATTAGCCTGGTCCATCAAAATACAAACAAATCAAAATTTGAAAACTGTTTGTTTGTGTTTTAGTATCGTGTAATTAACTATTTACACGATACTAAATACGCATTTAAAAAACACGGTTGTTTTGAAATTGCAGACTGGCACTTCAATTCTATTTATATTTATAGATATATGGATCAAAATTACCCACAATACTAAACATCTTTTGCTAGGCAGCATTTTATTGATTCTTGTTATGTAGCTGGGCTATTACAGTTCTTCATCACTATTGTCCAGGTTTGTCATATATTCCAGGTCTTTCATTTTTATATGTCAATAGAAAGTGTTCATCATGTTCAACAACTTTTGTTAAGACCATTACGGTTCAACATCAGATGTGGAAGTCTTTAAAGTTAAATATAACCCTAGATCCTGCCCAGATCTAATAACTATACAATAAAAAAGTTTCGTTTACATCGGCCCAGAAGTTCATAAGATATGCATGTACAAACAGACAGACAAAAATTTAAAAACAAATTTATTTCAACTTATGCCTATTATCAAACCAATTTATATCGCCTCAGTACGAATATTTCATACGAATACCAAAGAGATAATCAGCTTCACGCTGTATCCCGCACACAGCAGGGTAGGCAGAGGGAACCTAGTGTTAAGACACTTCGTTCCCCATTTTCTAACGAATTCTGGAGGCATTGCGTGTTGAGTGGCAGAACTAAACGCCGTGCTTTTGCCTCGACACCAGAGCGAAGAAATGGAAATATAAATTTAAGTAAATATTTCATCATACTAAAGAGGTACGAATGTTAAACTTAATTATATATTTTTTCCAGTGGTTCATATCAAACTACCTATATCGTCTCAGTCTTCTACACTCGTCAGCTTGTTCAGCAACTCTCTACACGTCGACGACCGGCGCGTTCACTCTGTCCTTAGGCGCGCTGTTCGCGCAAGTGCCCACCGACCGCTTCTCACTCTCGAAGTGTATTGCTGTCCTGCTCACTACTGCTGGTTTGGTAAGTGTGTGAAAGAGATAGATAGTATGTCTCACATCCACACAAGTGCTCTGACTTTCACACATGTGACCTCACGTGTACATATGTAATCTCACTTCCACACATCAATCTCACATCCATACACGTAATCTCACAGCCACACATGTGATTTCACATCCACACATGGTTCTCAAATCCACACATGTGATTTTTAAATTAGTGTTATTTCTAATATTATATTGTATATATATTTTTCCAGGTTGTTCTAGGAATAACAGAGGGCCAACAAAGCAATTGGATAGCAGTCCTAGCTGCCATAGGTTCAGCGTTATGTTACGCTGTACATCTGTTACTATTCCGCCGAGAATTAAGGAAAGGAGATGGAATTAACTCGTTTTTACTAGTAGGTGAGTAGGTTCAAATTTCTTTTATTATATAAACTATTTTCATCGCTATTTATGAGTAGAATATGTAACGAAATATGGAAATAAATAATAAAGTTAAAACATACGTAAACCATGGTTTGCGGTACAAATAAATTCATGTGATTTAGTTTTTCAATTTCTATAGATATCTTTATTTTTTTGTGAGAGTGACGTGACAAGTAGCTAAACTAACTATACAAATACAAAATTGTATTAATTTATATAAATAAGCTTACATTCATTTATATATATTTTTAATTAATAATGTGAATGATATTCCATTTTATAAAACGCATGTCCCATTAAATATATAACTGCGTTAATAGATATTTTTGTTAGTTGTGCTAAGAGACTATTCTCTCACTTTCCGTCCAATTTTCAAAACATAAGTTGTAGCGTGGCGAAAGCCATCGCCGCGCTTTCTCTTCTCACGGGAGTGAAAAAAATTAAATCTGAGGGGTATCGAACCCACAACCGTCGCGTTTACAGACTTGCTGTGCTCCAAGATGGCCTTGGAGGACGGTGTAATCGATGTTCATTATTGATGTTTATTTTTTTTAAATACTATGCATTTCTAATCTATTCCTGTCACTGCACGATACTATTGTAGTTGTGAAATCTTTATATGCTTTTTATTGCTATTATAAACATTTAAAGATTGTTTATATATTATTTTCTTATATTTGTAGCACGCTTACAGTGCTCATAATAACGATTTTATTAAACTGAATTTTATTTACGGAGTAGTTTAAAAAAAAATTATACATATTGTAATTAAGTAATATTTTTTAATGAAAACAATAACATACAACACACTTATATATGACTATTAAGTACTTCTTTGTATTTTATTTTTTACTTATTATATAATAAGTAAAAATGTATTATTTAATTTTGACATTTATATTTATAATATAAATAAGCGTTTTATTGGATTATATAATCTTTATTTTTTTCATTTGTTAATCTTTTTTTAATAGCTTGATACAGCCAGAAAATTCAAATTGACGACAATTCAATATCATATATAATAATTTTGTCTGATTAATAATCAAGACAACAGACGATACGAGGCCAATCGTGGCGCAGGGGCACTAGCGTACGCGACAAGTTGTGAGTTCGAGTTCCTTCTAGTAACGGGGTGAAGCGTAGCATTGAGTTCCGCTACTTAACATGCATTGCCTTCATAACTCGGTGGAATGGAACGGAACAAAGTATCTTAAGACTAGTTTCCCCCTGTCTACCCTTCTCAGTGCACGATACAGCGTAAAGAAAAAATAGTTAAAACAAATATTAACAAGAATTGAGGCCATCCGTGGCGCAATGGAACTGTGTCGCAATCTCAATGGTTGTTGGTTTGGTTCTCACTCGTAAGACAGATATATTTCATTTCTTCACTATGGTTAGAAAACAGAGCGGAAAGTGATTTCTGAGAAGAAAATGATGTACGGAGTGTCTTAACATTAGATTCTATTTGTCTCCTTGGAGTACAGCGTCAAGCTAAAAAATATATATTTTTTTATTCCCTCAGGTGTAGTAGGCTGCGCATGCGGCTTTCTAGCGTGGACAGTGGGCGGGGCGCTAGCGGCGACCGGCGTTGAACGCTTCGAGCTCCCCGCACCGAGGTTGTGGAGCTGGTTGATACTTGACGGAGCCCTGGGACCGCTGCTCATTGAGAGTTTGTGGTTGTGGTAAGTATTTTTTTAGTTACATTTTAAACATAGTTATGGACGTGCGGCTCATTCTTAGGAGTCCTCATTTTGATGGGATACTGGATGGGTTGTAAGCCTAAATATAGTCTATTACAATTCCTTACTTTCTTTTTTGACAAAGCTTTATTAACTTGTCTGTTGGAAGAATTTACACTTCCACATATAATGATGATGATAGCTGATATTCTATAAAATTATATATAAAAAATATCACTTATATTTTCTGTCCAGTCGTGGCGCAGGGGCACAAAGTGTGACTGTAAAATCGATTGGTTTGAAATATTTATTTACATTTATTTATCCCGGGGAGATCAACTTCGTTAGCCCTGTCAAGGCAATTGATCTAGGAGATGCCAACTCCAAAATAAAACGGCATCTACTGCCTTGTAGAGAGATGTTGGGTCATCAAAGGCTAGGGCGTCATCCCGAAATTCTGACGTGTGATACCTTGGGAAAGCATCACACTACTCTCCCAGAAACACAATGAAATGAGTGATAATAATGAATGTGTTCTGCCATGCAATCCGGCTAGCCCCCGGCGCTTATTGGTATCCGGGCCAGTAAATGAGAAATTAGCTACCGAAGACTGTAGGGGGGTGGGTACCCAGGCTCCCTTATTAGTGAATGCTACTGGTCAAAAAGAGAGCAATAAAAGGCTCATACAGCAAGCTTTTCATCCTAGCTTATTCATGTCCAGGCCTAAAAGTGCTTCAATGAGTTCCGTACCAGAAGTGAAAAGTCAAAACCAAACACAGATGGATTCCCACTGTAGCACTGATCATCAAAATGTCGGTCCTCCCGCCTGGCAAAGAGTACCGACCCTGAGAGGTTTCAAGAGGAAAAAAGTATCTTCTCCCTCGCCTGAGAAAATAACAGTAACAAATAGTTTTAATGTACTTCCAACTGACGTACAAGAAGTGAACAGTTATATTTCTAAGATAAATTCCAAACCACCACCAATAATTCTCTATGGTATAGAAGATGTCAACAAACTTACTGAACTTTTAGAAAATGTTGTAAATAAAAAAGATTTCACCTTCAAAATTATTAATAAAAATCAACTAAGGGTAAGCTGTAATACAGTAGAGACATATAAAAAAATTATAAAGGTAGTTAGAGAGAATGGTCTTATCGGACATACCTTCAATAGAAAAGACAAGAGACCATATAGAATTGTAATTAGAAATTTGCATCATACAACACCAATCTCGGTAATAAAAGAAACACTGGAAAGCACGGGAAACATTGTCATAGGCGAAATTATAAATGCAAAGTATGGACCAGATAGGAAGCCAACCTCTACATTTTTTGCTACCCTGGAACAAGGCCCGAGTAACAAAGCCGCTAAAAATATTAAATATATATATTACCAATCGGTTGTTATAGAAGATCCACGGAAACGCAACTCAGTAGTGCAATGCCAAAAATGCCAGCAATATGGGCACACCAAAAACTACTGCATGAGGCCATATCGTTGTGTGAAGTGCGCACAATCTCACAAAACTGCAGACTGTCCTAAAACTGATCGGAATACCCCTGCTACGTGTGCTTTATGTCTTGGCTCTCACCCAGCGAATTACAAAGGCTGCGAAGTTTATAAAGAAATACTAGCTAGAAATTTTGGTAAACAAACTAACATCAAACTTAGAGGTCGACTAGAAACAGATTCCAACTTAAACACCAATGAGCTGCCTCGGACGGGAGGAATTGATAAAACTAAATCAAACATAGACGGAAGCGACAGACGGAATTATGCTGAAGTCTTGAAATGTAATAAAAGCATCGATAGCACTGACAGAGATACTACACAGAAACCAATCGAAGAGATACTGCTTAAACAAGCAGAAAAGATCGAGCTAATCCTTCAACAAATGAGTACGTTAATCAGTCTCATAACAACTCTAGTCACTAAATTAGCAAAATGACGTCTCTGAAAATAGCGACGTGGAACCTAGATGGGCTATCACCAAACAAAGATGAGGTTGAAGTTCTTCTAAATTCACATAAAATCGACATATTGTTAGTATCT
>JAAIXJ010000238.1:359652-388593 GCA_013403705.1 Heliconius hermathena
CGGGGGCGGCGCGCGGCTGGCGGCGGCGCTGCTGGCGGGCGCGGGCTGGCTGGCGGCCGCGCTGCCCGTGCCGCTGCCCAACCCCCTCGACTGGTTGAACGCCAGGCTGAGGGCTGCTGATGGGTTTACGTTCGTTTCTTTTTTCTTGTTTTTGCTCACATTTAATAATAAAATATGAAAAAAACCCCAGCGATGTTATAGTGTATACTATAAATGCGCTATTTGTGAGTTAGATCCTCTTTTCCTTTCGTTTTTTCCATCCCAAAATTAATTATTTTAATTTCTGATAAGACAAGTGCCGTTAAGATTAGATTTTCAATCCACTATATCTCGAAAATTGGACTTTTACTAAAACAATTAGTTTTCATAAGAGAGTTAAATACTAACTCCCTAACCCTACCATATGCGAAACATAGCTAAAAATATATATTATTTTTATTTACATACATTATTTACATTTGACAGAGTAGACAGAAAAAAAGATAACGAGCTATTTTTTTTCTTTAAATACTTAACATGTGCTTATTATTTGAATAAACTATAGTATATTTTTTTTTAATATATATTTTTTTCTATTAAACAAAAAAATATATAAATAGTACTTCATTTCTTACACAGAGCAATAAGAAATATATCAGAACTGGACGAACAATCAGAAGCGTTAATGTCGTCAGATGAACCAACGTAACCCACATCAACATTACAATACGAAGACACTATGAAAGAGCACAGTGTGTAACCTCTTGTTACTCCTAGTCTAATATATGTATAGCATTTAAATATAAGACCCTTACACATCATATTAAAATTTGAAAAAAATATTAAATTACCATATCTACGTTTTTTTTTAATCTACGATTTTACCAATTTAGATTTTTTTTAATTGATCTCTCGTTTTATTAGTGTTAGTGGAATATTGTAAATCGAATGATCTAAAGTTATCGATTTTTTAAATTAGTTTTGTTTTTTTTTTATGTAATTTTAATATATTGGTTCATTGGAAGGTGCAATTTTTTTGTTGGTGTTATCACTATGTAGTTTAGTAACAAAAATTTAAAAATATTAAACAATATGGCATATATTAACTAACTGTACTATGAATTAACAACTTGACGAGTTTTAATTGCGATTAACTTCAAAACACCGATCTCTTTGGATTACAGACACATTATTATAATTAATAGTGTTTAAAAATATATATATTTTATACTTTTACCATTAAAATTTATTATTACAGATAAGCTAAATCTATTTTTCAAAATCAGCCTATTATTATATTTGTATATTATTTAAAAAAAATCATTCCATTAAATTGATAATTACTGTAATATATTTTAAATATATTCATTTATATTAAGTATAAGACTGTTTTATAATTTGTACTACTCTTTTAACGAACAAACATTTCTTACCATTTTATTATCCAATATGTATAATATAAATTATTTGCAGTTTGAAATCCTTTTAAAATTATTAATAAATTTTTAAGTTTTAAATATAATAATATGTATATTTTGTGGTCTTTGATCTATTTGTTCCTTTTTGAGTGTAGTGATATAAGTGCTGATGACTATAAGAACATACATATGTAGCAAAAAAGTTCTTATTGTATAAAATGTTATGTTACACATGTTACTATAGTATTATATTTATATTGGTCAAAAAAATAAAATCCGATTGAATTTCTTAGAGCATTTTAAAATTAAAATAATTTAACTATCTGAACAGTTTTATTAATAAGATAACTTAGAGTTTTCCGCAGACGATGTAATTAGAAAATGTTGTCAATTGTGTAAAAGTTTATCTTGTCGCTGCAAATGTGTTTTTCTATAGCTTCCTAATAAATAATATAAATGTGAAAATGGTAATAGATTATTATTTATTCAGTTATAGTATAAGGACAAATAAACAGTACCACCTTCTTTTTTTTAACTTCTATATACATATATTTATTAAATATAAAGTACAGTCTGCGAGATTTAAGCTGAGCTTTGCATTTGTGTGAGTGTTCATATACAATGTAGGTGTGATGCTCATATTGCTTTTTGACAATTGGCCTACACCTCTTGTACTGATAGCGGCGTAGCATATTTTATTCTCAATATTTTGTGTTCGATTTATAATAGTTAAAACTATCACTTTACAACAATAGAAAAATGTATGTGAGCAAGCACAAAAAAGAGAACCTAATTCGTGAATTTATTATTAAGGATCCAACGACAATCCACGAAACGACATTGCACCTATAGAAGAATTGATATATTTTTGTTTGAAATTTTTGAATTGATCATTAATAATAAACATAATTTGCAAAGCTGAGCTTAAACCTCTAACTGTTTATTTTTTAACGTGTTCTGACATCTGTGTGAATATTTTGCATCTCTTCATGTATTTTCTAATGTTTTGCTCGTGAAAATAATTGATAATAATGTGGTTAACAATAAAATAGTTCTTACAACAAGTCTTAAAACCTTTTGGATATAAACAAAAGACAATGCTATGAATAAATTCCTTTTTAATATTCATGTGCGGGTAAGCTAGAATTTTGTGAAATCAGTTGAAGTTGTTTTCGTTGCTGTATTTTACATCCATTTTCTTATTTTGTAGCGTTATCTCCTGTTTACCGTACAACCTCCAAACTTTGTTCTACATCGTGACATTGGCGAAGTGATAAGAACGCCATAATCAAATAAAAGAACAGAGCTAATGTTTCTTGTTTAATTATATAGCGATTCTCATAAAGTATGCACAAACTTTTAATTTTTCTTTCAAATGCCCGTAATATTCTAAATTTTGAAGTAAATCCTTATTTTTATAATATACCTACAACAAAGCATTTGCTTTATGCTAATCTTTCTATATGTAACTTTTGTAGTCATATTTAATAATTTCTGATACTTTGTTTGGTAATATGCCGCGATGTAATAATAGTAATAGATTTTCTTATTTTTGTGGTTAATAGTAACAAATGTAATAAAATCCTTTATCAGAACTATTGTTTTATTTCAAATTCAGTTAATGGACTTGATGAAGGATAAAGCTTGGTTATAAGGTCAACGTTTCGATTCCCACATCGTGGAATAGTTATGTTTAATTCATATTTGAACTTGTGCAGAAAGTAGAGAGGAGTATTTTAGCTCTTGACATTAAATCCTCTCTGTCCGCCCTGCGAAGAGAGTGACTCCGCCTAGGAGCCCATCCAGGATCCAGCATCTGAATGAATAAAACATTAATTAAACTATAAACAACCGTAAAATTATATAATTTTTTAATAATTAATTTTCTTGCTTACCAGAACAAGCCGCTAGTGACAAAAGTGAAGCAATAAATCGGTAAATGGTACAGAAATAATCATAAAGCACTTGCCAGTTTTTAAAATAAAAAAGTAAATTTATATGTTAATAGCAAAATTTATTGTCACGTTTGTAAGACAAAATAATTGAGAGGATACTTGGACCTTAAGACATTGCAAGTACCACTTCACCTGGCTCACCTGCCTGTTTCAGAGGCTTGTGGTCGATCAGCTCTAGTGAGTTAGAAAAAATAAGTTTTTACTTTTAACTCTGATTCCCGGTCGTCCTCGCTGGAAGATCCTGTTAGTGGTTTGAAAATATGCCATGATTACAATTACATGTACAATTTTTAGGTAGATCAGAGTATCAGACTGCAGCAAATTGAAGAAAAAACTACCTCTATCTACCCTGCTAAGTGCGGGACACAATGTAAAGATGCAAATTTTTTTTTGCTTTAATTTAAAGTTTATCAATTTCAAGATAATAATAATCTTTAAATTTAGGCCAGTCATGGCGCAGAGGCACAAAATGTGACTGTAAAATCGACTGGTTGTAGGTTCGATCCCCACTCGAGGAAGTGAAATATTTATTTACATTTATATTTTCATTTCTGTTTTTGTTACCTCTGCCTATTCTGTTCTGTGCGGGATACAGTGTGAAGCTGATTTAATTAAATTTTTTCGTTTTAAATTTAGAAACGTTAAATTAAATCCCGAAGGAGATAATAAGCGTCTACTTAGAACTAGTGAAATATATCAATATACAAATACCTACAATATTTTCAGAAGGTAACTGAAAATAGTGATTGAAAAATAAAAAAAGTATATTTGAATATTCTTACCAATATGAATTTATACAAACTGAGGTTTGTAGAGGCCTTACGGCCTCAGTCGGGGCAAGGAAATAAATATTTTAATTTTCTCGCTCTGGTAACGAAAATAAAGCACGGCTTTAAACTCCGCAACTCAACATGCAATGTCTCGAGAATTAGACGGAGGCTGGAGAAAGGATGTATCTTAATAGTGAAACGAGTGCCTTAACATTAGATTCCCTCTAACCTACAAAAAAAAAACAATCTCGCTTTGTACATATATGTGTTCTGTGGTCTGGTTTATTATTTCATGTGGCAACGGCAAGCTGTCAGCTGCCGAAAAATTAATAAAACTGACTCAATGTAAGGTTATAAGCTTTAATCTGAGTTATTTTAAAAAAAAGTATATTTTATAATACGATTTATTTTGATTCCACAAAGAACTATGTATAATTGATAATGTTTATATATTATAACAAAATGTCACTTGTTATAAAATTCACTATTAAACAGGCTTTGCCTGTCTCCGGTCGTTTTTGTCCTATTTTTCATAAAATCTACAAATACAGTACAAATGCTAAAACTCCGAATGAAAGCATATATAATAATTTTACTGATTGGGAGACTTTAAGTAAAAAGAAGAAAATAAGTAAGGCTATGAAGGCTTATCTGGAAAGAGCTAAAGAACACGATGAATTTATGAAAAAGCAACAATTTGAATACAACATTGGTAAAAGGCATCTTGCTAATATTATGGGAGAGGATCCAGAAACATTTACACAAAAAGATGTTGATCGTGCTATTGAATATCTTTTCCCTAGTGGTATCTATGACCCAGCTGCCAGACCTTTAATGAAACCACCTGAAGAAGTTTTTCCTGCACGTAAAGCAGCCGAATTTGATGAAGCTGGTAGACCTCATCACTTTTTATTCTACACAGGAAAACCTAATTTCTTTAAACTTTTGTACGATGCATCAGAAAATATTCAAGGTTTATATGATTATGAAGACAAAGTTATTAGAAGGAAAGAGGTACCTAATAATAGTGAAAAATTAGAACTAGATTCATCTACTTGGCTAACAAAAGAGGAACTTGAGCAACTGTTAGTAGAAAATATTAATGAATTGGAATATGATAACTTTAAATTAGTGATGGATAGGCTCGTTGCTCTACCATACTCTTACAAATACAAAGAGTTCATTGAAAAGTACAGAAAGCCATTATCCATACAAAAATTTGCACTAGAAATCCCAAAACCCAACTATGATGAAAATGGCCGTGCCTTTGTCACCACATATGAGTGTTTGAGAAAGAAAGCCAGAGGTGATGTGACTATCTTATCTCCTGGCACAGGAAAAATTACTGTAAATGGAAAGGATATAACATATTTTGAAGATGTACAATCTCGTGAACAGGTTATATTTCCTCTAATATTTACTGGTATGGAAAACAAAGTTGATGTAGTATGTAATGTAGAAGGCGGAGGGCCATCTGGTCAGGCTGGAGCTATAAGATGGGGAATAGCATGGGGTTTACGCAGCTTTGTTGATAAAAGCATGCTTGAAGCGATGCAAGTGGCTGGACTGCTAACAAGAGATCATAGAAGACGTGAGCGTAAGAAACCTGGTCAACCTGGTGCCAGAAAGAAGCCTACTTGGAATAGAAGATAATTTACTCACTACTTATTAGTGCTATAGTTTTAAAAATAAATAAAATAGTTTCAAAATATTATATGTTTTTTATTCATGTAACATTTATTTATTCTTTTTAAATTTTTTCTTCATCATCTTCTTTCTACCGCCTATCTTCTTTTGGAACATTGTGTTCTTTCTTTCCTTATTGTATATCCTCTTCTTCATAAGTGACTTTAGTTCTCTCCTATCCTTATTTCTTTCATTTTCATCTTTCTTACTAAAGAAAAGTAATGCATCTGTAACCAAATATAAATATGCAACAACATGCCATATAATGTGATATTTATCTTTGCTTCATACTTTATCCCCTATATATCAAAGTAGACAGAGAGAAGCTAGTGTCAAAACACTTGTCATAATGCCAGAACTATGGGCACACTTTGTCTAACCAAAGTAAGGTAATGAAACTACTTCATTTCTCTGAGTGTGGATTGAACCCCCAACCAGTGCATTTACAGTCAAAGACTGCCTGACCTGCTATGCTACAATAACCTCACCTGTATACACATAGAAATAGCTAATAAAAATTTTAATAATGTTAAAAAAATTAAAATACATATACTATATTACCTTTTAATCTAAAGTCATCAGAGGAGAAAAACAATGTCTCCCTCCATACTGTTTTAGTTTCACTCATCTCAGGAACAGTATCTTGTATCTTTTCATCATCTTCATTTTCTGATTCAGAGGAATCGTAGACAAATGGATTCTTTTCGCCTAGATCTAAGGGATTTTTTAGTTTCGAATCTTTTTTAGGTTTTAGTGAAATATAGTCCTTTTCTTGCTCTTGCTGTGTTTCTGTAAAATATTAAACACACATACATATATACATATATATATATATATATATATATATATATNATATACATTAATTCTCTCTTCTGAATGGTTTAAAGATCATTTTGACAGTTTTCAAGTAGCACAGGGTTGAGTCTTGATATATTTTAATACTTTTATGTTTTTGCAAAATATTCTAACTTTAATGTGGAATACCAGTTATAAAATGTCAGAAACACAAAATTAGTTGTGTATAAATAACGTAATTTTACCAAAATTGTATTTTTTTTAAATTACCTTGATGTTGAGTGTTATCTTTTGAAAATAAACTTCTCAAGCTGAATGCATTAGGCTGTGTTATAGCTTCTTTTAGAGTGTCACTTATTTTATAAAATTGCTCCTTAGACACTTCAACCTTTTCAACCACTGGTTCAGGTACAGCAACCTGCTCTTCTTCTACTTTGTCTTTTAATTTTTTCTTTTTTGATTTCTTTGTCGATTCTTGTTTCACTTCTACAGGTGCTAGGTATTTTGCATGATCAGGCTGCATAGGATCAAATCTCAACATGCCTAATTTAGCCCTACAATTGAAAATTATATTTGTATGTAAGTAAAACTATTTATAATAAGAGGCTGGTGTGTCAATAGGACAGTGTTTGGAATAAAATTCTCTTCTTCTTTCATTTATATTTGCTCATTAAATAAAGTATGGCTGCAGGCTTTAAATTCTGGTCATGTCTGAAATACAGATGCAGAGTATAGACTAAAGTGACTTACTAATAAAATACATAATAGATATAGACACTATACAATGAGGAACATGTGTGGGAGTGTCTTAACACTAGGTTCCCTCTGCTTACAGTGTGAAGCTGATTTAATTTTAGTTTTTTAGATAGAAATAAGCAAAGAGAACCTAGGAACTATAAAAACAAAACAACAATATCATTTTCTTTTAATCTATTTTCAAAACACAAAATTTTACTTACTTTGTTTTATTGCTAGAAGAATCAGTAAACTTTGTTTTAATTTGAATTCCAAGAACATCTTGTAGAATGTTTAATTGCTTTGACTTTTCATCAGCTTGCTCCAAGTCCACTTGATCCTGTTCTGTATTACCTTCTTTGTCACTTTCATCTTCAACAAACCTATCATCTAATACAAATCGTTTGTCAGACTTATATCTGGACTGTAAATCTAGAACCTAAAAAAATATAACATTGAAAATTTTAAAAGTATGATTTTTTTATCAGCTTTACACTGTATCGCGCACACAAAAGGGTAGGCAGTGGGAACCTAATGTTAAGACACTCCATTCCCCACTCCCTACCGAATAAATACTGTCTAATGATATTCACAAGAAATTAAATAAAAAATTAAAACTAACTCTTTGTCCTTTCTTGCCCTCGAATTGTTCTTTAATTTCAAAATTTATTTCTTCATCACTGGCTTCATCATCAAATAAATTTGTTGCACCATTTATGTTTTTTTTACTGTTATTGTTTGTTACAACATGATTTTCTATGAAATTATCCTCCGTATCTGAAAAAATTACTTTCTTATTTGGCTTTTTGTCCTGAAAAAAAATTGTAAAGACATTTTATGCATCACTATCAACCTGCTTGCAGCTGCGAACATCTGCTTGAATTACATAATTATTAAGAATATATTTTTAAAAATAATATCTTGCTATTTTCTTAAATTTTCTGAAATTTTATTTTTCAAATGAGATTAGCTTCACGCTGAATCCCACACACAGTAGGGGAGGTAGAGGGAACCTAGTTAAGACACTCCGTTCCCCACTTTCCACCGAGCCCTGGGGGCATTGCGTGTTGAGTGGCAGAACTCAATGTCGCACTTTGCCTCAACACCAGAGCGAAGAAATGAAAATATATATGTAAATAAATATTTCAATTCCTCAAGTGGGGATCAAGCTCACAACCAGTCAATTTTACAGTCATACTTTGTGACCTTGCACCAAAACTGGCCTTGAATTGGGGGAAACTTTGTTTTTCAACATATTGAAAAACAGTCATTTACAGTAAATTTGCTAAACTTTCACTTTACTGAGCGGCATTAAAGTCACAACCATTATAAATACAGTTAATTACTACTTCAATGAATTCACATTTGTAATAAATAAAAAAAAAAATTTAAAATATTAACCTTATGAAAATTACATTAATAAAACTTACTATACTTATAAGGCCTGACTTTATAATGTTTTTCTTTTCATTAAATTCTTGCCTTTTTTTCTTCATTGACTCTAGTCTTTTGATATCAGAGTTTTGCTTTTTTTCATCATTTACGAATAAATTGTTTACTTTATCCTTTTTACTGTCATGTTCATTGTTTTTTATATGTATTATGGGAGCATCTTTAGATTTCTCTGGAAATACTTTTGATTTCTTTATGGTAAAACTCTCATCTTGAAATTCATCATTAAACTTTCTTTTTTGAAAGTTTAATTTTTCTGTTTTGTTTTGTCCTACTGTTCCAGAATGTGTTTGATCAATCTAAAATACATAAGTCAATCATTACAAATGTTAAACATGTTTTTAAAATATATTTTTTATGTATAAAAATTACCTTCTCAAGTTCCTTTTTATTAGATTGCTCCCTTTCTCTTTGTAGTCTTTCTAAAAAACTCTCACGGGCTCTTGTGACATATAATTTATTTCCAAAAAATTCTTCATTAGAAAAATGTTTTATACCTAATTGTAAAATTTCAATAAATTAGTTTTACAATTTGGTAACAATTTTTATTTTGTAGAGTTAAGTTTAGTAAATAAAGTAGTTAATTAATTACACTTAACTATCTCTACAATTTTAAGTTGTAGATATAGTTAAGTGTAATTAATTTATATTTATTCTATTACCGTAATAAATTACTTACATGATTCGATATTAAAATTTGATGCAGATAAAGTTATGAATGCAAATTTCTTTTTATCATTTTCAGTGCCAGGTTTCGTTTTTAAATCGAAATTGGTTATATCTCCATACGACGAAAATACTTTTCGTAATGCATTTTCATTTAAACTATCTGGTAAGTTACCAACAAATAAGCGAGTAGTGAAAGCCATTATTGAAATCTGAATAAAATATCTGAATATTTATAATTTAAATACTCTTTAAAATATATTAAAATATCTCAACATGAGTTTAAAGTACATCATAAATTCATAATAATCTACAATTAATGTTTGACATTTCATAGGAATTGTCAAATACACGTGCCGTTAAAAAAATCACAGAAAACATATACCTAGGCCAAAGGCAATTGTAAATATATAAGCGAAATGCCATTTGGCACTTCTCCTAAAATTGTTATTTTTCACCAAAAATTATGTCTTTTTCAAAACCAGTGAAAAACTGAAATTTTCCTGTGAGATATAAGCTTGGACATTATGATGCACGTTTATTGAAGTGGCATCTATGAACTACCCCTATATATTTAAAAAAACAAAATCTGCAAAAAAGATATAGACAAAAAAGGTATGGAGGATATGGACAAAGACAATTAGTGTTGAATAATGATAAGTGTCTGAAGAAAAATGATGCTGTGGTACCAACAATGTCCAGGGCGTCCTGATGATTTTTACGTGACCTTCCTCCAGTATCTTTGATGCTGTGTTTTTGAAAGTCCTACTCCTACCTGTGTTCCCGCTCACTTTTCCTTCATCTTTTTTCCTTCGCGTCCGATCCACTGACACCTTCTTCTACATTCTCACCGTGAAATGATTAATATTGAGTGTGATTAACTTATTCCTAGTGGATCAGTATATTTAAGATTAAATTATGGACATGCGAGTGCTTAGGATGATGTCTTGGGAATAGAAAAATATGTAGTCGTTAAATTTATGAAGACAGACTCTTTATTCTAATAAGGGTTCTGTGTTCATTTTGAGGCAGCTGCACGAACCAAACTTCAAGTCGAATTATCGCATAAGGAGCTGGAAGTTTTAAGATCCATCGATCAAAGAGGAATTAGTGTTTCCAAAATAATAGTCACCTGTGAAACAGAAAATGGAAATGTTGACGTATGCTCTGCCATTATATTTAAGAATTATATGAGGGAAGCAGTGACAGGAACATGTGAAAAAGGAAAACGAGGTTTTAGACATATGGTGGGATGATAAAGTGAAAGACACTGTAGAGAAAAAGAAGAAAACATGTTAGGATGTTAAGGCCTCAGATAAATATTTAAAAAAAAAAAAGTATAAGCTACAAAGGCACCAAACGAAAGAACTGATAAAGATGAAGCGTGAAAGTTCTGAGAAAGAAAGAAAAAAATGTTAACGAGCAACATTTCTGACGGAATTTTAGTGATACCTAAGGTTGTTTATAATTATTATTAATTTGCCCTACGTTTTGCAGCGGTGAGCAGAATTTACAAGGAGATTTATGTATGTGAAGACGCCTCTGCCTCAATTAACAGATATGCCGACTTTTCATATTGCAGATGCCGATATGAACATATCAGAAGTTGATAATATTAATATCATAAGAAGATTAAAATGTGGTAAGCAACGAGAGCAGATGGAGTTACGTTTCTTGGACTTGTTTTGATTTTTGTGCATTGTGATTCGAAAAGCTGCTATGACAGGTCCAAGGAGGCTGTAGACATGAAAGGATCACGGGAAATTTTTGGCCCTGTTTTTTGATAACTGTCTCCTAGAAGTGACATGAAGTGCGGGAAAATTTTCCTCTCAAAGAAAGTCCTTCCTCAAGGAAGGACCAGAGCCGGTTCTTGAATTTATAAGAAATGAAGAAAAGATGCACAGACGTATTGCTGTCAGTAACAGAATTAACGGTGCCCTAGATGTATTGATATCGTAGCTCGTTTGCTCCGTCCTTTCTGATTAGACCGCTAGGGATAAAGCGTGAAGCTAGTATAGAATAGTATAGTATAGATGTATTGATGAAACCGTGAAATGACAGAATAGTTACACGTATAGGTACTAAGGGTCGCAATCCGGGATCCGGATATCGGACCAAATATAGGTCTTGGAAATCCTGGTTTATATGTTATATGTTTTGTAGCAAATCATTATATTTTTTTATAGTATATTTGATAAATATTATAACTAAAGTGATTTATTATTAAACTGATTATTATAATTAAAAAATCTTTTATTTAGTAAATATAATTTAGTTTACTACTTCCCTAAAAATACCCTCCTAACTTAATTCTAAACTAAACTAGCTTCATGCTTTATCCCTAGCGGGGTAGTCAGAGAGAACGGAGCGCCAAACGCTACGGTCTCTACATACTTCTTTCGCCTCGTCCACCTCTTCATACATGCCCTCCGGAGGGTCCTCATGCTTTTTACGTGACCTTTCTCTAGTATCTTTGATACTGTGTTTTCGAACCGAGGTCTCTCCCTACCTCTACTCTCTTATGACTCACTTTTACATCGTAAATCTTTTTTGCCAATCTTTCATTACTCATTCGTTCGACGTGCCCAAATCAGATGAGCGCGTCCTTCTTCATTCTCACCGTGACATCCTCGCTAGTACCTACCATTCTGTGAACCTCTTCATTGCAAATTCGATTAGCTAAACTGACTCCGCATATCCTACGAAGAAATCGCATCTCCACAGCATTCATCTTTTTTTCATTCTTCTTCTGTCTCACGTTTCGCTGCCGTATAATAGTGTCGCTTCGCCGTCTCATCAATACAGCTAAGGCTCCGTTAATCTTGTTACCGGCAGCAATACGCCTTTCCACATCCATCTCGTATGTTCCATCTCTACTGAACATATTTCTCAAGTATCACTGATCTTGCATTCCGTCCTTTCTTCATCTCTTTCAAAATTTAAAACCTTTGTCTTATTCGTATTTTTTGTATTATTATTGAGGCTTAGACCATTATATTCACACTCTGTTTTTACAGAATGGTGACCAACGCCTGCAAGTCGCATTCTAATGATGCAATAAGCACTGCATCATCTGCGTACAGCAGGCAATTCACATTCAGGTCACCTACTTTCACTCCCATATCACTTTGTTTCACTCCTTGGAGACATCTGTCCAAATACAAATACCAGCATGCCAGCTCCTACTCGCACGCAGTATGATCTCTGTAAAGAGACTTTACAGCAAGGGTCCGCTGATATTGTACCGGGGTAGTATCTCCCCAAATTTCGCTCTTACAACTCTGTCAAACGCCTTTTCCAAGTTCACAAAAGCACAGAAAACTTTTTGGTTAATGGCCAAAAATTTCTTCATGATCATGCGAAGGGAAAAAATCTGGTCCATATCATACCATATTCCAGGTCTAAACCCTCCTTGGTCCTCCCACAACAGCCTTTCAGATCTCTCTTGCATTCTTCGCGTTAAAAAAATAACTAATTTTGTCAAACCCCGAAAATATCGAAAAAACCGGGATCCCGGGATTTTTCTGAAGTCGATATCGAAAATCCCGGTTTTGCTTGAATGGTCCGACATTGCGACCCCTAATAGGTACACAATACAATGCTGACGACTTACGCTGATATACGGTGGCAAAACGTAGGTATTGCAGAAGAAAAATGAAAGATACATAGGTTATATAATTTCAAAAAATACAAAAAGCCTTGACATTAAATCCCTTGGAACTAGGTGTATAAAACGTCCTAAATTGTGTGGGTTTTCTATCATTGGCAAATCTTTATTTCAAAGAGCCCATCAACTTTGCGACGCTGAACGCCTAGGGGACTAGCTTTGATAGGTGAAGAATGCCCTTTATCAGAACAAGATGCCTGCTCTCCAGCTCCAGCGTTACTAAAAGACCTCTGTAGAAAAACAACAAGGACTTCTACCATATGTAAAGGGAGTTACAGACGGGATTGGCAACATATTAAGAAAAACTTCCATTAAAACTATAACTAACTCTCTAACTATATTTAAGTCTGACAAGAAAGTAAATCCAATTTTTAAGACCGTAACCGACAACCGAAACGTAGATTTTTTTTTTGCAGTGCAGACCTATAAAAACTAGATAGTAACTGTGGTTTAACATACATTGTTCAATTCACAAAGGAGAAGCATCGGTATTGGGGAAACGAACACATCTCCGATGTCAAGAATGTACATGTACGAAGGACGAAGTCAGCTGCTTATGGGTAAATAGCGGATACGCCTAACCATAACATCAGGTCTTATAAATCACAAACTCTCGCTATGGAGAACAGATATAAACAGGAGTCACAAAAAAATTAAAGATTCCGCATTGTAAGATGCTGCGAAGTTTATAAATGCCGCATGGCATATATAAAAAGATTGACGAGTGGTGACAGTGGATGAAGTAAAACATACAGAAAGCAGGGCTTTTGTCACTCCGTTCTCTCTGACTACCCCACTAGGGATAAAGTGAGATGTAAAAAATAAGAATAATGAAAAATTTTCCATTACACTGAAACAGAATGCCATGGAAGTTATATAGCAAGAAGATTTAAAAGAATAGAATCCAAGAAAAATTCACGAATAAGATTTAGGTACTACGTAAAGTTTTAGTCATAACTGGTTTAAATAAAAAAATCATTACACGATCCATCCGTGAGTTAACTTATTAGAAATATGTCTAGGATGAAGGACTACAGCCTGAAATCAAACCCATTCATCTACTCTAAAAGCTAATAATCATTCTCTTCAACCAGCGTCATTGCCATCTTTTACTATTTTGCTGACAATGACGTCGCAATCAATGATATTTTTAAATAAAACACGTTGAAACTTTATCAAAAACTCATTTAAAGTACCTACATGAAATGTGCTAGTTACATATTTTCTTCAACATGTCAATATAAGAATACAGAGTGGAAGTGTCAGTACCACTTTAAATGAAACCACAGTAATAACTACTCTATAAAAACCTAATACAATTAAAAAAAATCCAGTAAGTGAAAAGTGATTTTTTTCATACAAAATAAATAATAAAATTATTGTTGTAATATAAAACGCCATTTGTCTCAACGACGCACGCACCCATTAAAAAAAGTTAAAGGGAAATCGCTGCGTACGTCTCATTCTGAAATCGAGTCGTAGGTATTGGCGGCAAAGTTCAAAGTTGATTAACCTTTAGTAGTATTCTTGTAGTAGTATGTGTTTACGTTTTGGTATCTATGCGTAACTGCGTCATAAGAAATATAAAAACAGATCCTACGTCTAAACTGTTGAGGTATCTTGATTAATTTTTTTAGGTATGGGTTTAAAATATTTTACCCTATGTGCTATTCCCGTAAAAGGAGCGCTGACACTTTTGATGACGATCGATTGATCGATAACGTCTTTTCGTGGCAATATTTAAAACAAAAACTCGAACAATCAATGATCATATTTTTATAAACTTTTTTTGCGATCGATGTTTGTGTGTGTGATCTAATTTATAAGCACGTTTTATTATTAAAAATTAAGTAAGAAAAAAATATATAGTATAATTACGAATATTTTTGAAAAGAATACACAAAATTTTTTGTATACACTTAATTATTAAACTTGATTAGACTACTTATTTATTACTTAGTATTTAATATGATATTCATCTTCTTAAAACTATTTATTGTCAATGTGTAAATACAAGAAAATTGAATTTTGTACGTTTCAGAGAACTGCCAGTTACATGTCATACATGTCAAAACAAAAACTCAAACAATGACATTATTTTTATAAACTTTTTTTGCGAACAATGTTTATGTAGCTACACCTGTAATATAAGCACGTTTTATTATCAAAAACTTTAAGTATATACTAATTTCATTGAAAATAACAAAAAAAAATATAGTTAAATTACAAATATTTTTTAAAAGTGATCAGCTTTTTTTCTTAAAATATATTTGTGAAAATACTTTATCATTAAACTTGTCGAAACTACTATTAATGAGTAATCATAAGGAAATAAAAATTTCTGCGTTTCGGAAATCTCGACATTCCGTAATCTATATATATAAAAGGACTTGTGCTGACTGACTGAGGTAAGACGCACGCAGAGCCGTAACCGCTGATGGTAGAAAGGTGAAATTTGGGGAGATGTTTATTTTCATATTCTGGACATCCACTAATAAGGGAATTTGAAAAATTGTAACCCTAAAGGGATGAAATAGGGGTTGAAAGTTTGTATGGAAAAAAATTTTAATCTGTACCGATTTTTATAAAATTTGAAATTCAGACTCTTAAAAATATTTCATTGAACACGTGTTTCATGGTTTTTTAGAATTCACCCCCTAAGGGTTCAAATAAGGGGTTGAAAGTTTATACGGAAAAATCTTTAAATCGCCACCGATTTTTATAAAAATTTAAATTCATACTGTTATAAATAATTTATTCAACACGTGTTTCGGGTTTTTTTTAGAATTCACCCCTAAGGGTGCAAATACGCAGGCGAAGCTGCGCGTGCCCACTAGTCTATATATATAAAAGGACTTGTGCTGACCGACTGAGGTAAGACGCACGCAGAGCCGTAACCGCTGATGGTAGAAACGTGAAATTTGGGCAGATGTTTATTTTCATATTCTGGATATCCACTAAGAAGGGAATTTGAAAAATTTTAACCCTAACTGTTTGGATTTTTTTAAATCGGCACCGATTTTTATAAAATTTGAAATTCAGACTCTGAAAAACATTTCATTGAACACGTATTTCATGGTTTTTTAGAATTCACCCCCTAAGGGTCCAAATAAGGGGTTGAAAGTTTATAAGGAAAAATCTTTAAATCGCCACCGTTTTTTATAAAAATTTAAAATCAGACTGTTAAAAATATATTATTGAAACACGTGTTTCGTGGTTTTTTTAGAATTCACTCCTAATAAGCGGGCGAAGCCGCGCGCGCCCTCTAGTAAAAGATGAGAAAGAAAAATATAATAAAAAAAAGTGAAAGATATATAAAACTCATTAAGTTTCTAATTAGATATACATAAATAATATGACGTTAACAGCTGTAAGGCTTTTACGTATTATATTTTTATATTATTAAGTGGCGTTTATTATTTATTAATTTCTTTATTTATTAATTATATACACCTTTCAAAATGAATATCTTTCCAATATAGAAATTTATGTATCAACTTCATTATTGTTTTTTATTTACTACTAACATTAACTACATACTGATTATAAAAATTACATATGTACAATATAGTAGATACTATCATACTGTACCATAGATATGGTACAGTATGATTTTAATTTACTGTATGTAGTCCTTTAAATTTTATTTTTATCTGTGGAATATATGCCTTTTGAGTATATGTGTTCTGTGAATATGTGTATCCGTTAATACCTCGAATTCAAAAACAGAAATTGACGCTCGCTGGCCGCTACATAGCGAAATTTGTTAAAGTTCTTTGAATAAAATAAGTTATTGTAAATGCGTTTATTTTAAAGTTTGTTAATACATATACCGCCTAAAAATGTCTGACAGTGACGAAGATATAATGGCTGAAAGCGTACATAGGCTGCGACACAACGTAAATATGTTTCTATAACAACTTTCATTCCTTAAATTAATATGGTGTTTATTTAGGAGCAGTGTTTTGTAAACATAACTATGTTTACTATTTAACTACAAATTATTTACTAAATTGCTTAAAATCAACTTACATTTACTAAAAATCATGAACAGTTGTCTTATGTTTAGATTTTTTAATTTGTTTATAATTTCCATCAGCTTAATTTTTTTATAAAATTATATCTATAAATCATTCAATTGTCTGAGTTTTATAATAACTAAATAATAAAGTTTTTGTTTACATAATTATTACGTTTCAGATTATGAATTCGGGAGCCACAAACATGAATAACACAAATATTACAAGTTTTAGTTATAGAAATAATACAGTGACTTCGACGTTTAGATCAAATAATAATAGACAAATAAACGACTTACAAAGCACAAATCAAGAACATAATATGTATTATAGAAGAGAAACATCACCTATGTCGCTAAAAAGTTTTCGCGACTCGAGACCACAAAGTTTTCGTAACTATCCTGGTGGTATAAGCTCTCACAGATCCGTTTATAATGGTAGAAGTGGATCACCCATGTCTATGAGAAGTATTGGTTAGTAAAGTATCAAAATAATTTAATATCTTAAATAAATTAACTTTTTAAAACTTTTATTTATGTATATAGCTAAACCAAAATTACTTTAAGCTTCTTTTAAATTGTATTCGAATTTACGTAAAACTATTTATTTTCAGATTCTAATGTAAGTGTTAGTGCAGTGGATATTGCTCAGGCTTTCAAAAATGTCAAATTCAATAAATATGATTTAAGATTGATCAAAGAAGCATATAATAAATTTATGAAAAATCAAACAAGAAAAAGAATTGAGAAACGAAAGAATCTAAAGTTATTTTTGAAAGGTCATAGAAGAAAACCGGGAGATGATGATTCTGGTGAACAGGGAAGCGATTCCTCTATGAGTAGTGATGATTGCAGATCCACTCGAACATATTACAATAGTAAAAGATCTGGGCCAAGGTCTACAAACACGGACATTACACATTTCAGATCCTCTATTAGGGACTGTGACATGTACAGAGATCGCACAGAAACTTTGAAACAAACAAGACTTCAGAATATATTTGCCCTTAACAACACTAATGTTCCTCATGAAAAACATGATACTATAATACACCAAAATCAGAAATGTAATAGCATTGTTCAAAAAACATCACAGAAAAATATTTCTAATACAACATTAAAAGACCGCTTTACCAAAGGCACCAACTCCTTCCTTCTGCCATCACAGAGATTTAACAAATCTGATGTCAGTTCAAACAATACTGAAACTTCTATAGGTCTAAGAAAAGATATACAAAATGGTGTTAAAAATAACAAAATAAATCAACAAAATATTGATATTGACAGTGAAAAAGAGGAGATATTTTCTGAAATAACAATCTGTGAAAATCCACAACATGGTCAACAAAAGAGACTTCTTGAGGATAGTGAAGCTGTATGTTCTGACAAGAAGAGATATAAAGCTACATCACCAATTAAGCAAAATAATGTAACAAATTCAACACAAAGTGATTTTCATTTCAAGAAACCACAAATGCCTGCTAGGAAATCTGCAAGCAATAAAAGAGAATCAGTTCCAGAGGTGATTATCGCTATGTCCAAACCTTTACCTGACAGTATACATTTAGACTTACCCAAGAAAGCATCTGACAATCTAGACAAAACTCACAATAAACTTCCTGTTAATAGCACTGAAATAGATGAAAGTTCAAATCAAGCAGAAATTACTCAAAATACAACTGACGTCTCAATGAGACCCAGTTTTATTAAAAGAAAACTTTTCACACAAAAACTAGATGTTGCAGAAAATAATAATCTAAGTAGTGATAATGTGGGGACAAACAGTCCACTAACAAAATTGTATAGTGGAGTAAGAGAGAAAAACAAAGTAAGAAAGCTAGTGACATCCCAATCCTGCCTAAGTCGAGATGTATTATGTGATGACAATATGTTGGATTTAATTCATAAAATAGTTCCACCAGATCAAATCAATGTGACTACAGCATCTAATAAGAGAGATATTAATAAAACAAATGAAAATGATAAATGGGATGTTACATCAGTTATTTCAACGTGTAATATCGGTGATGTCAGCGATACATTCACAGATGAAGAAATATTTAAAGCACCAAGTAATTTAGATAAAAGACAAAAAACAGTACAACAAGCTGTTGAACATGTTAAAGAAAAAGAACCTACTGATTTATTAAAGAACAAGATACCTAAAATAATGACTCCATGTAAAGTTACAATTCAAAAGTTACCTATAGCTAATTCTAAAGAAAATCAAAGGAAAATTGAAACCAACAAATCAAATTGTAAGTATATCAAATAAAAGTTACATATTTCAGCTAAAATCTGATCTGTAAACATAATGGTTGTGTGTTCAATTTGCACTTGTGGAAATAAATTATTGTTATTTCAAATACTTATTAACAAAACATATAAAGATTTGAATCTAGCACCAGTCCAAGCAATCTGACCAACTAGCATTCTCATCAAGCTACATTGAATTTTTTATATGCTTGTATTTATTACTATAATTTTTATATTATATGTTTTCTTAATAAGTATTTTTCTTTTCTAAGTGTGGAATAACATTTTAAAAATGCTAAATATATTGTTATTTCCTTGCTCTCGTTCACAAGGGACGGAATTGAGTTTCTCTAGTTAACACTCGTATCTTGAATTTAGACAGAAAGCAGGGAACAGTGTCTTGACACTAAGGTCGATATTTATAAAACAACCTTAACTCTGATCTTGGTCCCAGTCCTCGTCCGTCCGCCTCGGCATGACGGGGCCCAACGGTCACAACCCCCCCTGATTAGCCCCCCTGATTGGCCTCTGCAATCGCCAACACTTCACGAGGCGTCCATCCAAGCTCGTCATTTTTCTTCAGGGGCGAACTACTCTCGCCCCTCCCAGCCCGGTGACGTTGTCAAGACCAGTCCAGGTCAACAGCATTAAGTCCATTCGAAAAAAAACTGTGATCTTCATGTTAATAATCTATAAATTAAAACGGCATCGCAAGATCAATCTCGAGGGTTATAAACCACACTAATATGTACACGGGCCTAGGTTCTATTCCCCCCCGGCTCTATGCAGTATGAAACTGACTAAAATAATCAAATGAATTGTAATTTTCAACAAGTTGTGTACTTGAATAATTTTTGATTACAGGTCCAAAAAAGAAAACTGTTTCAAACTGTATTAAATCATTTTGGGATACAGATTTTGAGAGTGACATGGAAGAAAGAAATGTTACACCTTGGAAATCCAGAAAATGTGTAGGTAAAGAAATTGAAAAAGACACAATATGTAATAATACTATGATAAATGTTGTTAATAAGAAGAACAACCCAAGAGGAACCGTTCTGACTATAAGAAGTTTACAAAACAAAACTATTAACAGTAGCATGAGGTCTGATATAAGTCGAGTTTCAAAGAAAACTATTATTCAGGAACATGGAAAAAGTGATAATAATATAATTACAAAAAATTCAGAAAGTAACAAAGGATCACAAGTAAATAAAAATTTGAGTAAGAATACAAAAAATAAGAAATCTAAACCGACCAAAAAGGATAATGAAGGCAAGCTTGAAAGTGCGGATATTAGATCCAAAACAGTTCAAACAAAAAATAAGGCAACAAAAAAAGAAAACACATGTAATACATCTAGAAATAGTTTGAGGCTCAAAGAGAAAAATGAAAGAAAATCTAAAGAGAATGATGACCCTATGAAGTTAAACAAACCAACAGGCAGAAATAACAAAAGTAATAATAAGAATAACAATAATAATAATATGAAAAATAATAATAATAAAACAGTGACCAGTTTGATAAAGAAAAATAATACAATTAAACAAAGTCCAAAGAAAAAGCAACAAACTAATAACTTATTTGCTACTCCAGTTACTGACTCAAGTTTTAACATTAGTAATAGAAGTTTGAGAATTAGACATAAAAAGTTTATACAGCTTTGATTAAATATTTGCCATAAGATACTATTTGTTAGTAATAATAATTAATATATTAATATAATTCTGTACTAAAATTACCTTAAGCCTCGTTGTTGTGCAGGAGCACAAACGTGTGACTGTAATGTCTCGTCATTTAAGTTTGTGGGTTCGATTCCCACTTGAGGGAATTAAATATTTAATATTTTAATTTTTTTGCTCTGGTATCGAGGCAAGGCGCGGCGTTGAGTTTCTCCGTATTTTTAACAAACCAAACATTTAAAAAATTATACTTATACAAGTCTACTTATCAGCCTAATAATCCATGGTACAGAAATAAAATCTTGTATATAAATAGTCAAATTGGACTTTTAGCATTCATATTGTATAATTGTGAAATATAAGAAAATATATTTAGTTTTTTTTGGTATGAATGTATTTTGAAAATCAAATAATTTTTATTTAATGTTGTATATACATATACAATGCAAGCTGAACCCGTCACACGGCAGGTCCGCTTTATTGCAATGTATTAATGAAATTTACAAGTTTTATATGTAAATATATTTTAATCAGAATGTCTTGCATTTACTATTACTGTTAAGACTTGAGTGAAATTTTAGCTTTCTAAATATTTTAAGTACTTGGTACATATCTTTCTTCCTTCGTGAATAATGTAATATATTTGTAAACTTAATATTTTTTTTTTATATGATGGACAATTTTAAATATCATGTTACACTTAATTAAGGAAATGTGTTATAATAATTATTATATAATAAATAACTGAATTACTATCTTGTTTATTTTCTTGAAAAAAGATGAAACTAATTGTTTTAATTTAAAAGAAGTAGGGTATATATAAACTCGATAAGTTGTAGGTTCGATTCCCACTCTTCCTAGAGTGGGAATCGAATGAAATATTTCATATTTTTATTCCCTAGCTATAGCAACGAGGCAAAACATCGACTTCCAATACTCAACGTCGTCAGAATTGGGCGGAAAGTAGGCAACGGTGTTAGACAGATCCCAGTGGATCCTAATAATTTTACTTATATTATTAGGGCAAGAGAAAACCCCTAATATCATAGGAATATTAAAATTGTAGATGCTACTCTTCATGCATAGAACACGACATAAACGTTTAAATATAATGACATTGGGTATATGTGTGCTCAGGTCGTAGTTAAGCGCAGCCGCAACAATCTTCACTCGCGCGAAAGGTCTCACACCATCACCGTCGTCATAGTAAATCACTCCCGACAGCAATACTAAAACCGCATTGGGTACGATTATATCGCGATTGACAGCCATAGAGGCGAGTACGGCCAGTAGTACGCAAATCTCACCGTCTGTTCTTGGTGTTACACCTCCGTTACAAAAAAATAATATTTCTGCGACGCACACACTCGATGCATTAGGCTTCCTAACAAAAAATAAAAAAAGTGATGCACTGAAGTACACGATGTGTACTTGTTAGTGGACGATGTTGAGTGCTTTTCTCGTGTTGTAAATTGTTTGAGAGGCGACGCAAGCACTTGGTTAAATGAATGGAGAACTCACACTCATGGTCTAATTTTGTAAAAGAATTTAAGTTGCTGTGCCCTCAAAGAATCTCCAGCAGGTTTTAAACAACACGTCAAATATTTTTTGTATTGTACGCGGAATATGCACGTCATTATTGAGCTCCGCCGACAGGAACAATAGATATATGAAACCTCTTTGTCAATTTTGTAAGAAAATGGGACTTAAAGAGAAACATTGTTTTACTAAATCGATCTGAAACTCAACGCAATAATAATCATCAGCGCAAATTTAACCTACCTAGTTAATTGTGAAATCAGAAAAATAATAATAACGATATAAGTGCAGCAGTAGTTCTGGTTACGACTATTGATATCCTTATATGAAGTGTTCTCAACTAATTCCTTATACCAGACAAGATACCAGAAGATACCAAAGCAATTGGAAGGGTGTGTTGCCTGCGAATATATGACACAACTGTGTCTTTATCACCAAAGTTGAGTACGTGGTTCAGTGTTAATCATGAGCAGGTCCGACCGAGCTCACGTTATGTTACGTTACTTAATGCACTCAACCCCGTTAATATCGAATAAGTACAATAAGCATTAAGGCTTACACGATATTTTCAAAATTATATGCAGGCAATTTCTTTCATTAAGAGACTTTGCTTTTAACGTGACCTTCCTGCAGTATCTTTGACACTGTGTTTTCGAAGGTCAACCGAGGTCTCCCCCTACCTCTCTTACTCTCACTTTTCCATCATAAATCTTTTTTTGCCATTATTTCATCACTCATTCGTTCGACGTGCCCAAACCAGCTGAGCACGTTCTTCTTCATTCTCCCCGTGCTGTCCTCCATACCTGCTTGTACCTGCCATTCTGTGTACCTCTTCATTGCGGATTCGATCAGTTAAGCTGATTCCGCATATACTACGAAGAGATCGCATCTCCACAGTATTCATCTTTCTTTTATTCTTCTTCTGAAATACCGACGTTTCGCTGCCGTATGACTGTGTGGGTACCAAAACTGCAGTGTGCACGACCAAACGCGCAGCTGTGCTGACGTTACGCAACCTCATCAATGGAGCTAAGGATCTGTTAACCCTGTTACCGGCAGCAATACGCCTTTCCACATCCATCTCGTATGTTCCATCTCTATTGAACATAGTATACCACTTCATTCACATGTTCTCATATCTTACCATTTACACAGATTTTGCATTCTGTCCTTTTTTCATCTCTTTTAAAAACCATAAACATTAGTACCTTTGACTTATATTCAGGCTTAGACCATTATTTTCACACCCTTCTCTCAAAAAGGCGACCGATATCTCTAACTCGCATTCTGATGATGCAATGAGCAATGCATCAGCTGCGTACAATTCACATTCAAGTCACCTACTTTCACCTCCCATATCACTTTGTTTCACTCCTTGGAGACAGATATCCAAATACAAATTGAACAACCAAGCTGACATGGCGCAACCTTGTTTAACACCCGATCGGATGTCAAACCAGGGCGACATGCCAGCTCCTACTCGCACGCAGGCTGAGTGATCTCTGTAAAGAGACTTTACAGCCTGCAGCAAAGGTCCGCTCACATTGTACCGGGGTAGTATCTCCTATAATTTCGCTCTTACAACTCTGTCAAACGCCTTTTCCAAGTCCACATAAGCACAGAAAACTTTTTGGTTAACGGCGAAAATTTTTTTCGTGATCATGCGGAGGGAAAAGATCTAATCCAAACACCCTCTTCCAGGTCTATAGCCTCCCTGGGCCTCTCACAACAGTCTTTCTGATCTCTCTTGCATTCTTCTCGCTAAAATTTTATGCTAAAGTTTACTATCTAAGTTAATCAAACTGATGGCCCTATGACTTGCGCAATCTATCTGCGGACCATGCCTTTTTTACAAAGGCACGATGATTGCACATCGCCCGTTATCTGGGACCTCCCCTGATTTCCAGCATAAATTGTACAAACACCAGAACAAGTTCAAGACGCGTGGCCCACCATATTTGGTCATCTCGGCAATAACTCCATCTACTCCCGCTGACTTACCACATTTCAGACTTCGTATTGCACTCTCAACTTCTTTTACACTGATTTCGCCATCAGCTATATCAAGACTTCGTTTCGCTGTTACTTGAGACTGACACGTCATTACATCTTGTAAAATTCCGACCATCGCTGCAAAACGTGTGGTTGTTGTGATAGAACTTTACCCGTCTTTCGAAAGGATCCTTTTAATTCTACAAGTTAGCAACCTCGAGAAACACTAACTTCTCGCCAGAAAAGCTTCGTGTTTTCCCTGAAGTAGTTCGTTAACCTTTCATCTCTTTGATTCACTGCCTTTTCACGCTTCATCTTTATCAGTTTTTTCGTCTGGTGTTTTTGCAGTTTATACTCTTTAGTTTTTATCTCTCTCATATTTTTATCCTTATCTGAGGCTTTTTAAAACCGCCATGCCTTCTTCTTCTTTCTTTCTACAACATCTTGCACTTCATCATCCCACCATTCGTCACGCTTTTTGCTAAAACTTTTTTTTCCTTTACCACATACCCCTGTTGCTGCTTTCTTCATACAATCCCTAAGGTTCTGCCAGCATACTTTTACATTTCCATTTTCAAATTCACTGCTGTCTAATTTTTTGGAAACTCTTTCTTGATATTCCTCTCTAGTTGGTGGATCTTGAAGCTTCCAGCTTCTTATCGAGGACACCTCTGATCCACTACAAATAAATCAATCATACTTTTCCCTTCCGTTCGCTCCCATGTACAGATTTGAATTTGTTTGTGGTCAAACATCGTGTTGGTCACAAAAAAAGATCCCAGGGGCCCTAGACTTACGTCATTTTAGCAAAGCTGAAATTTTGAAGATTAATAGTCTAAAATGTAGTTTAGACTCCATGCATACTTACTAACTTGAAAGTATGCATACAGTCTGGGATCGAGCCCCATTTTCAGAAGTAGCGCCAACTTAAGATAAACGCCCTACCTTAAAATAGAAACGCTCGTATTAAAATATGTTTTTATGAATAATGTAAAAATGTATATTAATTATTACCAGACCCTATATGTGGGCCTTTACTCCTTGCCAGACGTCCTAAAGGTTGTTTTAAATTGGAGCAAACTACGTTATACAAGCAAGCTTTAATTTTACATTTATTATTTACAGACTATTTCAAGAATCCTATAAGCACCCGTCCCAATCCGATGGCTCAATCATCCTCCAAGACAAAGATGTACCCTTATTTGGTGCTACTTCTAAAAGGGCCCCACTGTCAAGTTAGTAAGCATACTGTCTTAACTACACATTAGTCCTCAAAATTTCAGGTATATTCTTTTTTATTTATGTTGTTCATTTTATGTGTGCAATAAAGTTTATTCTATTCTATTCTACGCCCTGGGATCTTGGGCTATAAAAGATCTATAGTCATATTCGTTTATAAGAACAAATTGCCTACAAAATGAAGAAAATCTTGTTGTTCTTCTTAGAATTATTAGAATAAAAATACAGTTAAATAAAACACCATTTCATTAATGTAGTTATTTATTTAATAAGACTTCCACAAACAGAAATCCAGATGCTTTTTATTATATTTGCAGTTAAGGCAATTTATGAATGCTTTTACAGTAAATAAATTAATTAACTATAAGTTTAACCAGCGATAACATCATCCCGCCAACAAGTCGTTAGTACTCAAGTCTCGCGAAACACTAAGAAATTCTATATACTAATCAATCAATAAATCGTATTCTGATCATTAAAATACCTATAGTTAGTTACAATAAGTGCGCAAACACAGTAAGTATCTTACTTAACCTCGTCATGTAATACCGGCCCTCTATTTTACATTACATTTTACATACATATAATTTTTTTTAAATGTATTAATATTTTTTTAATAATAAATTCAAATATATTCAGATCTAATTGTTATTCACTTCGAGTTAGGGCCATTAATGTCAATAAATTTAGATAACACAAACAAGTAACAGTAAACCTCTCCATATGTAACAATGTATTAAATGCATGTCACAGGCCAGCGGCCCAGACTGGTAAACCTACGAAGCACTCATCATATGCACCATAGCATTTTTTGTTATTATAACATAATTTTAGTCTTAAAATTCTACTAAAGCAAACTGGATTGGAAATAATATCAGTCAAGTATAATGCTCCTAATTAAATGAGGAATGCGCTTATGTATACACACAGCCACTGCATCTAGACACATATAGCCAACCATTTTTTTTAAACGCCTAATATGGAAGTATAGATTTGCAGAAGAAAGAAAATTAATAATATAAATGTCTTATTATATATAGATAGACCTAATAATAATATTATTATTTTGTTAATATAATTACTAAGTTCTCAAGATTGATCATACACAGGGGGTCTGTCATTTATTTGTTTATAGCGGGAACATTTAAAAATAATGGTTATAGTGATTTACACATTCATAATATAATATATATATAAGTCAAATTCATATAAGTTGTATCGTTGCATACATTTAGGAACTAATTGGCGTTTGGGCCACTGTCCTACTGCTATACTATAATATATGTATATAAGAGCATTATGTCATAATATGTGAAACCCAAAAAAAAAAACTTTTGGTAAATATCTCGTATCACAACCACTCCCATAAAGCGTATATGTGCATGATAATAAATGGTGCAATTATTTTTTAACAAAAAAAAAACGAGAAAAATAATTCCAAAGACAATCAAATTTTTTTTTAAACTACGAAAATATTGATGCCATAATTCTTCACAGATAATAAATGGCATCGAATATAATTTTATTTCATTTGTTATTATAGTATATTTTTCCAGGGTTGCCACATTATGACATTACATCAACTCACACGACTCATTGGCTGTGAGATACTTAAGCACGGTGTCGATGATAGTAAGCGATATAATTTCGAGTTTTATAATATACAAAGAGGACTATGATACGCGTATGATATACTTTATATTCAATATTCGTCTTCCTCTGGTGGGTGAGGGTTGTCACCGTCTATTTCTTCTGGAGGCGCGAATCCGTCCTGAAATTTAAAAAAATATTTATTTATCCTGTATTGGACATGATATTAAATTAGATTAAAGATACTGGAGGAAGGTGACGTAAAAAGAATGAGAGCTCCCCGGAAGATATGTATGAAGAGGTTGACGACAGTGGACGAGGCGAAAGAGGTATGTAGAAACCGTAGCGTTTGGCGCTCCGTCCTCTTTGGCTACCCCGCTAAGGATACAACATGAAGCTAAGTTAGAGGTCATCATAACACAGGGGGCAAAGCTTGCGAACGTAACGAGACGGTTATGAGTTCGATTCCTCTCGAGGGACTGCTCTGATAATGAGGCAAACAAACCACGTTACCAATAGTAACTAAGTAGTACTAATCTGGTCACAATCATTTATATGTTAATTTCATATATTATATTTCTACATTTTGTTGCTTATCCAATAATTATCTAATATAATTAGGGCAAGAGAAACCCCCTAATATCATAGAAATATTAAAATTGTAGATAATTTATGTCATACACGTCATAGAACTCGACATACTTATTAAATATAAATACACAACCGAGACTTAATGACGTCTTTTTAAATCTCATAACTAATATTAAAAATAACTAGTTATAAGATTAACATTTATAATTTTATTAGCATACCCTTTTTTTTCATTATATAATCCATTAACAAAATTCAAACATATTGTATAATATATTTTTTTCTCAGCTTCACATTATATCTGTATGTATATAAGTCTAGTGTTAAGACACTCTGCTCCCTACTTCCGCCAAATTCTGGTGGAACTGCGTGTCGAGTGGCGGAACTCATCGCCGCGCTTTGCTCGACTCCAGAGGGAAGAAATGAAAATATTAAATATTTAAATTCCTCGAGTGGGTATCGAACCCACAATCTGTCACGTTTACAGTCACAAATTTGAGCCCCTTCGCCACGACTTCATACAACAAACTATTCAGTTTTACATCTTTAGTATAGCTAAAGATTCAGTAGCACATAATATCTTAAGCTGGCAGCAGATGGTCACTCCATTCTAGTGACAGATTTCTCCGTCCAAGCAAAAAAAAAGTAACTTATAAATTAAAATGTATGTAGACCAATACTATTCAAAATATAAATTCTATTATAAATTATAATGGCTTACGTGTTGTTTTATTTATAGATTAATATGTATTATGTTCCAAATAGAGTGTATTTGTTCTGTTTTCGCATATTTATTATGAATAAATTTTCCTTATAATAAGTATATATAAGCTGTTGAAATAACATAATTGCATAAAACAGTAAAAATAATTATTATTATGTGTCTTCTAAAACACAGTGTTAGAGTGAAG
>JAAIXJ010000179.1:6573-162358 GCA_013403705.1 Heliconius hermathena
ATAATAAGTTCTTTGATTTTCACGATTATTACACTTTTTAAATGAAACTATTTTAACCGGATTAATCGCGTATATTTTGTATTTTTATACATTTTTGGAAACCCGACGTTTCGAACACTTTGCAGTAGTCCGTGGTCACGGGTAGACTGAGGTGGCATTCGTCTGTNAGACTGAGGTGGCATTCGTATGTCAGTTGACATAATTTAATAAGTGTTAGCTACTGCAAACCCACCATACCAGAGGGCAAGATACTATCATCTCATTCTGCAGGAATCCAGGGCAGTACGCGAGGCAATTAAGAAATCGTTGGCGGTAGTTTGATATAATAATTATGTCAACTGACAGACGAATGCCACCTCAGTCTACCCGTGACCACGGACTACTGCAAAGTGTTCGAAACGTCGGGTTTCCAAAAATGTATAAAAATACAAAATATACGCGATTAATCCGGTTAAAATAGTTTCATTTATGTTTTAACATTTTTTTTAAAGTTTTATTCCACACTTAGGAAAGAAAATTACTTATTTAGAAACCGCATAAAAATGTATAAAAATTTGAAAACGCATGGCTTAGTGGTCAGAGCGCCTGGTCGGTTTCCAGGAGGCGCGGGTTCGAGTCCGTGCAAATTTTTATTTTATATTATATTTATTGTATATTATTTTTTGTAAACGAGCCTTTACAATAATTCATTTAGTATAAAACGGAATACTAATTACTGAACTCAGTGCGTCTCTCGATTTCTATCTACCTGATAATCAAAATGCAGTCTGCTATCAATTGTTGTTCGTGTGAATCGGACGACTCGCCTAAAACATTTCAAGATCTTTCACCACAATTACAGAATTCACTTAAAAAAATTATAAGAAGTGAAGGCTATATTCTATGTAACGTTGAAGTTAAAGATTTGAATTCTGGAGGAGGAAATTTTCTTGCCGAATTATACGAAATAAATATAAAAGGAGAAACAGCTAAATGTGAGAAAGAAAACAATATATTTGTCAAACAGAAAATTGTATTAGAAAATATACAATTCCTTTCTATAAACGAAGCTTATTATAATGAGGAGTTTATGTATAGTAAATTATCGAAAATTTTTACATTTTTGCAAGATCAAGCCAACGTGCCTATAAGTGAGAGGTTCAGAATGCCCAAGTCGTATGACGAAACTGACGACAACGCTATTATACTTGAGAATTTAGATAAAAAAGGATTTAAAACGTATGACAGAATGAGAAGCATACCATTAAAATATGCAGAATTGAGTGTCATAGAAATGGCTAAGTTCCACGGTCTTTCCTTTGTGATAGAACAAAAAATGCCTGAGTACTTTGAGAAGAAAATAAAAATTTTAGAGCACGCCTTCACTTATGATGATGATTGGAAAGGATTGATTAAGAATTCCTGCACATACATTGCTAATCTCTTCGAAGGTGAAATTAAACGTAAAGTTGAGAAAAGCTTACCTCTTATTATAGAAAAGTTTCCTAGACTCAATAGGGACCAAACGTCGGCTAAGTGTGCTCTATCTCATATGGATTATAGGATGAACAATGTTTTAGTGAGAGAGGAAGTAAGTATTTGAAAAATTTGTTAATTTTATATATTATTCATCTGTAAATTGAGACGTGTCATATATAAATATAATCCCACCAGAAATATCCTGTAAAAACCAGCCAAGTTTCGATGAAGCTGTTTGTTTTTCTATAAAATGTAATGAAATCTCTAGGTAAATGCAAGCCAATTTTTAGCTTACCTTACCGCCATTTTTTATTAATATAGTTAAATTTTATGTGATCAATCGTTGAACGTTCTTTAAACATAACTACGTGTGTATACAAGTCAATAGTCCAGTCACAAGTGTTTTATCCATATTAGTGAATTTTACTAATATGGGTAAAACGTGAAATCGTCGTTGCGCAGGGGTACAAGCGGAGGACTATAAATACGACAGATGTGGGTTCGATTCCCACTCGAGGCATGAGATATTTAATAATTTAGTTTTCTCGCTTTGGTAACGAGGCAAAGTGCGGCGTTAAGGTCAATAACCAAAGTAACTAAGTAACCAAAGAAAATGCAATGCCTTCAGAATTTGGAGGAAAGTGGGGAATGGAGTGACTTAATTTGATACACAGCGTCACCACTTAACACTAAGTTCCTATGTAAAAATATATATATTTTTATTCTCTTAACGTAGGATGGCAGTCCGGCAGAAGTAGTAGTAGTGGACTATCAGCTAATCGATTATGGATGTCCAATACGAGATTTCTTATACTTCATCTTCACGAGCACAGACCAAGAATTTAGAAGGCAACATCTAAATAACCTAAGAGATCTTTATTTTGAGACTCTTACACAATATCTGAAATATTTTGAGATCGACGTAGAAAACGTATTTCCTAGACAATATTTCGATAAAATTTACTATGAATGGTTAGATTATGGCTTTATGGTAGTCGTTTATGTCTCAGTGTTTTTGTTTGCGCCTGAAAGTGGCTTAGACTTGAAAGTACTCAAATTATCGGAAATACCAACTGATTTTAATGAAGACGTCAACAAAAGACTGCGTGGCGTTGTCGAAGATTTTGTGCAATGGGGATATTTGTAAATATGTTTATAGTATTACTTTTTTTAAACATTAAATAAATATGTATATACTTACCTATTATTATATTTATATATATTTCATATTATTTTACTTATTTTTTGTTAAATGTGTATTTAAATAATTTAAAAACAAAAAGAACTGATCTCAATGTATTCCGCGATTTAGACCATTAGAAGTCACTACAGTTAAGACATATCTGATTTGAAGCGATAGTTGTGAGTTTCAATTCCTTAATTCTACTACTTCTTTTAATTTCTTTCAATTTGATTAATTAAAAAAAGCCATGTTGAGTTGGCCCCATGATTTCTAGAAAAAAAAATCTATATTTACTTAAAAAAAGACATGGCCGTTTATATCGTAAAAACGTGTATTTCAACACTAGGAAGAGAATCAAAATTAATAAGGTACTCTCGGATAATCTAGAATTATGAGATTTTGCAGCTAGAAAAAATATGAAATCTTTACATTTGTGTTTAAATCCTAAAAAAATAATTGTTTTAAAAGAGGGGCAAAATTTGGAAATAAAGCCACTAACTAGTGAGGTATCAGATGAAAGGGCTAAGCAAAGCCAAGCCACAATTTCAGAAAAAGCTCAAGACCTCAATTTTTTACGGAACCCTCGGTTCCTCTCTTTCAAAAAATGCGCATAAAATATGTATATAAATATTTCAATTTCATATTCTATTTACAGTATAATTTTTTGTTAAACAATAAAACATAATGTCTACAATAAATATTGTTTTTGTGTTTTATTTAAAGTAGTACCTATATAGTATAAATAAATAGTATAATATACTATAAATAAAGTAAATATCAATATTTGAATAAAGACTAATATTACTTATCAGTTCAGTTTATTTTGTATCATAATTAAATACTTTTTGCTAATAGAAACAATAAAAAAACACATTTTTAAAATTCACACTATATTTCGCATATAGTAGAGTAAGCAGAGGGAACCTAGGAACCTACCTATAAACAAGACACTTCCATTCTTCACATGGATATGGAACCCACAACCTGTCACGTGTCGGCGACTGTAAGACGTACGCTTGTCCGTCACGACGGCTTCTTCACTTTCCATCCAATTTTTGAGACGTTTGCGGGTTAAGTGGCGGAACTTAACGCCGCGCTTTGACTACCAAGCGGAGAAAATGTAATTTATATAAAAAATATAAATTACCGAATTCGATCTTTCTCAATTTGAGTGTTATTGCAGAAAAAAAAACAGTTACATTATATAATAGAAAACTTACATTGAACTTAATCTATACAGATTTCTGTTAAAACTACTTAGAATATACTATGTTACTTAATTTTAATTATAAATTGAAACGGCCAGTCATGGCGCAGGGGCACAAAGTGTGACTGCAAAATCGACTGGTTGTGGGTTCGATCCCCACTCGAGGAGATGAAATATTTATTTACATTTATATTTTCATTTCTTCGCTTTGGTGTCGAGGCAAAGTGCGGCGTTAAGTTCCGCCACTCAACACGCAATGCCTCCAGAACTTAGCGGAAAGTGGGGAACGGAATGTCTTAACACTAGGTTCCCTCTGCCTACCCCTGTGTGTGCTGTGTGCGGGATACAGCGTGAAGCTAATGATGAAATTCAACCTTTGGAAAGTCCCAGACGCTGAGACATTACTTGTGATTTCCTTAAAAAACATTCTTAGAGAAAAATAATCTTGTTGTAAAATCTAAGAAATATTTGAATATGCAATATATGTATTTACTATGACTTATAGCACTTATTATTATCAGACTAATATTTAGATAAAGTTATTTAAGAAATCAATTTACACGATGAAAATAAATACATATGTTTTATATAGTTTTTGCAGATAATAAAATGATCATAACACCGTAAGAATTTAGTATTAAGACGAAACAGGCGAAACATAACGCCGCGGGATTTCTTGTCAGAGCGTGGAGATGGAAATAGTCCACCAAATGGTGATAAGACCCACTACCATCGTATTTACAGTTAGATTGTTTTTTTTTCCTTTTTTCGGTCCGCAGCGGAGTAGGCAAAGGGAAGCTGGAAATGTAGTGCTAAGACATTCCGTTTCCATTAAGACACTTCCTTTTCCCATTTTTCCGCCAAATTCTGGAAGCATTGCGTATCTCATTGCGCCACGATGGTCTCAATAGCACGGTGGATGGTGGTGATTTGGTCATTATTTTCATTTTGTACTTGCAACACTGAGTTTTCAAAACAATTCTTTTAATAACTATACTTAAAGGAAATTATTTCTTTCAATAATTTTGTTATACTTATTTCTTATTATAACAATAGAAATTATTGTTTCTTATGTAAACATAGTTATCGAAGAAAAGGAAAAGAACGTATTATAAATCAAATAGCAATATGTTAAATATTTGGTTACAACTCTTATCGTATACATTATTGCGTAGTAATAGTTATTACTTGACTTCCAAGCTCAGTGGTTGATTGTTGCCGCCTTAAGAATACTTTGTGATTTTTATTTCCTTCTTTTTAGGATTAGCCGTATCTCAAAAAAAACGAAAAATGAGGCAAAATCACTGTAAACGAGATAGGTTGTGGGTTCGATTCCCACTCGAGGAAATGTAATATTTAATATTTTCATTTCCTCTCCGGTAAAGAGGCAAAGGATGCGTGTGTGCGTGTGTGTATGACGGAAGAGCCTTAGTGAGAACGGAGTGTATTATCTCTAGATTTTCAGGTTCTCTCTGTCTACCCTGGTATGTGCGGGATACAACGTGAAGCTAAACTTAAACAAAAAGTAACTGAATTTGACCCACTTGATTCACTAGCAATAGTATAATTTGAAACGTAGTTAATATATAAACGTAGTAAATTTAGTTTATAACTATATAATTTATTTCCTATTTAAAAAAAAAACTTTTCAATATTTGTACTGGTTAACAAAGCGAAATATGTATACCCAATACATAATGCTAAATGATTGAGTAGTATTTATGTCATTTCTATACAATACGTTATTAATGTGCGTACGACTTGTGTTTCAATAGAGAAACTTATTATAGGCTATTGTGTTTCCACTTTATAATGAACTTCAAGTTTAACTTAGGCTCGTTTCAGTCTTGCGACACACTTGCTTTCTTATTTGTTTGTTTTTGGCCTTCAATCATTATTTTGCATACATCAAGACAGGGAAAAATAACCGAGTATCAAGACATTCCGTGTTTTTTAGGTTTGCTTGGCAACCTAGTGTTAAGATACTCCGTATCGGTTAAGACATTTCCGTCCCATTTTCCACCGAATTTCAGGCTTCGTTACCAGAGTGAAGAAATTCCCCAAGTAGGAATCGAAACTACAATCGTCGCGTTTCAGTTGCACACTTGTGCCCCTTTGCCACAATGCAACTTCAAATCTCTCTCTCTTCCTCGGTTCTTGTGTGTTGAGTAGCGAAATGACAGCTCACATTTTGTTTTATCAAAGCATGGGATGGTGATGCGGGGAAGAAAGGTCATAAGTAGGCAACGAACCAACAGCCACAGCTTTTACAGTTACACGCTCTATACTCAACCAAAATGGCTTCAACCTCTTTATTTTGTAAAGAATATTATGAATATGTCATTTATAAATTTCTTTTTTGAAAGAAACAGCATATTTACTTGTCTTTTATTCATTAAGTCCTATTTAACGCAAAAAACGACCAATAGTCGTCGTTATATATTAAATATTGTTAAGTTTTTTAAATTGTTCATACAATAAATTATATTTACGTGTCATACATATACATATTACATATATTAATAGGCCACTACGTTATTAATGATTTGCTCAAATTAATAAAATGCAGTCTTAATTTATTTATTTCTATACAAAAAAATTGTTTCATCACACCAGTCTAATACAGGGACGTTAGGTCAGTAAGCTGCCTTATTTAATCGTTGATCAAGTGAGTCTAGTAGTTCGCGGGAAGATTTGGATCCTGGAATGTGGCTCAGCTTGTTACGTACTTCTGAGCTTTCAGTAAGCTCTTCTATGATAAATATTGAGGAAATGCTAATAAATGTATTATAAAAAAATCTTCATATAAGGGATTTGGTTTTAATGTCCCAATAAGAAATTTAATTTCAATATTAATTGACATCTCTGGGTTAAGTTTATGTACAATTATATAATATTAACCTCTAATGTGGGGAACGGAATGTCTTAACATAACGTTCCTTCTGTTTACCCTGCTGTGTGTGGGATACAGAGTGAAGCTGATTTATTTAATACCAATAATTTGATAACTAGATATATGGCTACATTATTTATGTTTTAATTAAGATATAAAAACGTACATACACAACTACTCGGTAGTTGTTAATTCTAGCTTTGCTCGAGGTACAAATCAAATATGTGTCATGAAATTTTTCTTTCGTCGTGGCGTAGTGGTACATCATCTGACTGTAGATGCGACGGTTCTAACTGCGAGATGCGTGAGAAATGGAATATCTTAACAGTATGGTCCCTCCTCCGACTTTCCTGCTATATACGGGATACAGTGTGAAGTTGAAATATCAAACATATTTTTCCTTCTCTGTAGACCTTGGTTAGGATATTTGAATAGACAAAGCACGCCATTGACTCCGCCATTAAGCAATGGGCGAAAAGAGGGAGAAGAGTGTTTTAACTCTAGGTTCTTTCTCTGTATTCAGTGCAATTTGCAGGGGCTGAATAAATGTAAAAAAAAATAACACAGTTTCTCTCAAACCATAACCCCCTAGTTTTGTGTCAATAATTCAAAAACACCCATCAAATATATTAAGTGGATATATAGGGGGAGGCTCCTTTGGGAAATCATAGAGCTGGCCGACAGTGTTTTATTATCTTGCAAGGGCTCGTTTGTACGTCTTAAATGGTTACAGGTATCGAATTTTATATAAATAAAAACTTTATACAAAATTACATATTTGCCGTTAAAACATGCACTTCTTTGTTACTATAGCTATATCATGTTACTATAGAGACAGGGAAGAACATGAGCTGTAATTAAGTTTGAAGACACACCACACCCGATGTTAAACCATAGTAGTCCAGCTAAACTATAAGATGTAAGGAAAAGTCATCTTATCAAAACTGTCAGCCTTATGAACATTTATTTTCCTTTCTTAAAATAAAAAAAATTGCAGTAAATTTTAAAAATATATTCTGAAAATAAATAAGACGTTTGTCTAAATAATACAAAGATTTCCGTATATTAATGTACTTTTATTTTAAATAAATATAACCAATAACATTTATTACATCACAGGAGCAGGGTACCATAAAACACAAGTCGCAAATACATACTGAACGATTTTTAAAATCATAGACAAATGGATTTTCCTCAAGATTTGTCTCTGGTTTTAATAAACGTTCAATCTCACATGCCTTATCAATTGACAATCCTTACTAAAAGTATAGCCTAAAAACTGCCTAAAAGTAGATATAACGGACTGAAAAGTTGTAGGCTTCGATTGTGCGTTACAAAAAAATGAAGGTTAATTTTGATAAGAAAATTAAAAGTTGAAAGAAAAGAAAAACAATACTAATATGTCGCCGCTTAGCATAAAAACTTAATAACAGATGAAGTATGTTTTAAAAAATGATCTGTCAAAATGATAAATGACAGTTGACAGTTTTATTTTACTTAAACTGTATGTGATTCTTTCAATTCTATTTCTATTGAACTTTTATTTATGTCAGTTTCAAAAATGTACTTGAAAACACAGTGACGATTCTAAGCAACTTTACATACAAACGGATCTATATCTATACACGTATTCAACTATATTATATATCTTTTGCTCGCGTTTCCGTAAAAACAAAATTTTGGGATTCATACATACATTAAATTGTTACCTGACGCGTAAACCTATTGAGATTACTAAAGATATGCATAACTAGAATAGGTTAATATCATTCTACAAACTAAGTACACTTTTTACAATCTGCAATACAATCAAGCGATATCTAAGTCGTTTTAAATACGTTATCTAAACGATTATTTTTATTATAATATATTATTGAAAAATGTACTTTGGGTGCCATTGTTGAGTAGTTTGCCAGCTACACGCTTTGTACCGGATAGCAGAGTAGGCAGAGAGAACCTGCAGAGTCAAGTCACTCTTTTTCTCGCTTTTTGCCTGATTAAAAAATATTGCGTGTTGAGTGGTAGAACTCAACGTCCGGAAACTTGACTTCGTCAAAATTTATAAATTGTTGTATCCAATAATAAATTACTTAAATCAAATCGGAAAACTATTTGCAATACACCTTCATATCTCTTTTGAAAGTATCAAAACCCATGACCCATCTCAGCCAGGTCCTTAAAACACCTCAATCTTATAAGTTTCGCAACTTTCTACCTACATTCAACAAAGAAACAATATCGTGTTCAAGTATACTCATATAATCACGTTCAATTGATCCGTCATTACGTCCGTACGGTCAGGTACAGTTAGTTACAATAGAACAAATCATCCCACGATTCACAATCAACCATTGTTGGTATCGCCGCAGGTGAATACTATAATACATCTCGTGTAATATACGGTATTATGCCGTGGGCTTAAAACAAATACGATATTTGTTCGTATATACTATATTATATAGAGGCTTTAAGTAGGTTTTCAGTAATTATGTTGTTTGTTTGGTTGAACGCCCTAATATCAGATACTATTAGTTAGAATTTAAAAACCTTTTTGTATTGGACAGTATATCTATTGAGGAAAGCAATAGGCTATATTAAATCATGTTAATCTCCATGTAACCGACTGTACCTGAGCTCAGAGTTACGTTTAGCACTTAGACTCTGTCATGTGACAAACAATGACCATGGGGTCGTCCCCATGGTCGCACGTGAAAGCTAGTATGTGTATATTTAGTAATTTATTTATAAGATGGTCAGGGTAAGGATAAAATAAAATAAAATAATATATTGTGGTTATATAAAAGGTAATTTTGAGTTTTAATATACGAGTATAATACGTTATTTATAAGTATATAATTATAATTTATATGTATGTGTGAAAATTGTGAACGTGAACGTAGTCGATAATGATAAAGTAATCATTTTTCATGTTTATTAATTTTGATTTCGTAAAATTTCTTTTATAAAAAAATATTTTCAATTTCAGATAAATGGCAGTAGTAGGTTCTTCAGTCGAATTGTTATTAAATGAAACACTAGATGACACCAAAAGTACATTTTAAAATAAAAAAGCCTTAATTTTTTAATTTTATTTTTAGTAAAGCTAATAATACTGTACATACCTTTACTGAGGCGATGACAAAAATGTTACGTAAAAAAACTACCTCTAGTCGAGTCGAGAGCTCGGTCGAAAACTTCGAAACAATCACTTTGGCAAGAATTGTCGTTAAAATGAATGCGAATAATGACAGATAAAATCGTTATAAATTATTAGATTTTAACTCTTACCTATAAGTTTTCTTAATAAATGAGGTACGAACATTATGACTATACTTTCTTTAGATGAATCATCTCAAAAATTACCTAAATCTATATTGTACAATAAATATATCATACGTCAAAAGGGATATTTGACATATGATACAAAGTGTTGCCAGTACTTAAAAACAATTTCAACATACGCATTTTCATTATAAAATAACAATTATACAAAAATGCATAAAATGGAACGAACTTTAGTTAGTCCTAGCATCTAGATAATTAAATAAATAATCTTATAAACCGAGTAGGCAGTACTGGTGGCAATGAAATTTTAAATTAAACTTTGAATATTATATTAAATTTCATTATCAACAATACTCTATAATAACGAAATCCTAGGAAGGAAGAAATTAAGTCACAATAATATTATATGCCTGTTAGAAATCATCAATCAAATATTCAATCGTTAGTTACAATAAAGATTTATTATTCAACACTTAAAGAAGTGTCACTTGTTGAAATCCAAATTAGTAACGGTATATATTCTTAAACGCGACTAGGTCAAATCTATTTAAATTATTAATGGCAGTATTCTTTCAATATGCACGGAGTAAAGACGGAATACCTTACAAAATTTGAATAGGCCTTCACGGTTAGGTCTTTATTAGGCTGAATATCATGTGGTCTTTGCTATTAATGACTATTAATGACAGTTGATGGCGCGTCGTTGGAGGCGGCGTATGCGTCTGTGCCAGTCATCTCGCCACTCGAGCAGCAATGTCCTGTCCCCAACCGTAAGTCCCGGCAAACCAGATGTTGCACCCTCTTTTTCCACACCTAGGATTAGATAGGACCTGCGGAGAAAAAAAAGAATAGATAAATGAATATTTCTAATAATAATTTATGTTTTGAACTAAGATCGATTACTTCTTAATTTGAGAATATAATAAATACGCTTAGATATATTTAGTCGTCTTAAAGTTCAAACAAGATTAATGTGTTTATTTGTGTTTGATGCATCTCTCGAGCTCTTTTATTGCGTAACCATACAATGTCGGACTGTAAACGCGGCGTTTGTGAGCTCGATTTCCAATCAGGGGAATGAATTATTTTCACGTATAATAATAAGCTTGGTAGAAAGATAAAGTTCGGCATTGAATTACGCAGGTAAGCACGCAATGTCACGAAAATTGAGCGAAAAGTGGGGGATGGAGTGTAGCAACACTGGATTTTTGTGTACCCTGCTATATTAGGAATATAGCGCGAAACTAAAAGAAACAAAAACAATAAATCATCCCAATTAAACAACAGCCCTTACGATATGTGGAAAATGCGTAGATATAAATAACTTTACAATTTATTACAACATCAATTAGAAAGAGCCATTTTAATGGCATTTAAAGTTATTATAGCGACACGTTTAAAACTTAAAGTGCAAGCCTAACATTCTTGCCAGTAGAAAATCCTGTTTCTAAGATTTTCACAATTTTTTCTCATTCTACACAGCATGTTGAATAGAAATTATGCTTCGAGGCTTTTAGCTTCTTAAGTTGTTAGGTTAAGACTAGACTACTTAAAGGACTTGAGATTTGCGGTCTAACTTTTTAAGTCGTTCCTTGTATTTTGATTTTGTAGCTAATTTTTTAACCGTCGTAGCGCAACAGCATATTTTCGTTATAAATGAGAAGTAGGTCTCATTTCTAAACTCTATTCTTATAAATCTTGAAATTATCCTCCTGCTTATTATTATTTTACATATACCCTGAGCCACATTATATTATTACGTTTTCAGTCATTTCTGTCCCCAATTTCTCGCCGAATTCTCGAGGCATTGCGTGTTGCAAGAAAAACCAGAACAAGTAAACAAAAATATCAAATATTTCATTTCCTCGAGTATCGAATCCACAACCTGATGCGTTTACACTCGCATCTATACTAATATAATATAATAAAGTAGAAGAGCTTTTTTGGGTAAACGTGCTAGTTTCTGTAACTACAGCTATAAATTGAAAAAATATTTATTGATGGATAGGTAGTCTATTTTGATAAATAGGTTGGTTATATATAGGCTACATATTGCATGTCGTTAATCGTTTCGCTGTAACCCACTGTACCTCTGATCACGGGAGTGAAGCTGGAAGTTAAATTTTTTTTTTCAACTTCACGCTGTACCCCGAATATAGCAGGGAAGGCAGAGGGGACCTAGCGTTAAGATACAGTGATCCAAACTTTTCGCCTAATCTTCAATACAGTGTGTATTGAGTGGCGGAACACGTTGTATCTTGTAACCAGAGCGAGAAAATTAAAATAATTCCCCACGTGGGAATGGAATCCACAACCGTCGCGTATACAGCCATACGATAGACACACATAACTTAACTTAGCTTCACGCTTTATCCCTAGCGGGGTAGTCAGAGAGAACGGAGCGCCCAATGCTACGGTCTCTACATATACCTCTTTCGCCTCGTCCACTGTCATCAACCTCTTCATACATGCCCTCCGCTTCGTGCTCATGCTTTTTACGTGACCTTCCTCCAGTATCTTTGATACTGTGTTTTCGAAGGTCAACCGAGGTCTCCCCCTACCTCTCTTACCGCTCACTTTTCCATCATAAATCTTTTTTGCCATTCTTTCATCACTCATTCGTTCGACGTGCCCAAACCAGCTGAGCACGTTCTTCTTCNAAATATTTATTGACGGATAGGTAATCTATTTTGATAAATAGGCTGGTTATATATAGGCTACATATTACAAGTCGCTAACCGTTTCGCTGTGCCTCTGATCACAGGAGTGAAACTGGAAGTAATTTTTTTTTCAGCTTCACGCTGTACCCCGAATATAGCTGGGAAGGCAGAGGAGACCTAGCGTTACAATGATCCAAACTTTCCGCATAATCTTCGGCACAGTGCGTATTGAGTGGCGGAACTCAACGCGTTGCATCTTGTGCCAGAGCGAGAAAATTGAAAAAATCCCCAAGTGGGAATAGAACCCAAAACCGTCGTGTATACAGCCATACGATAGACACACATGATGACGTCATCATCATAAACAACATAACTTAACATAATTTAGCTTCACACTTTATCCCTAGCCGGATAATCAGTGAGAACGGAGCGCCAAACGCTACGATCCAAAATGGGGGTCCAAGATAGAAAGCTTGCACGCAGCGACCCCTTGCCAGCTCTCATGAGGACTGCAACGTTCCATCCGCCACGTGCACCTCGAGAGAGCGCACTAATAGGGGGTCCCCCCAAGGCGACGCGCACCAGTTCGTTCCCGCTGGTGTGACAAGTGGCGACGAATGTGGCGTTGGAGACCGCCACCCAACACGCCATGTTGGGAACGCTGGAAGCTGGAGGACGGAGCTACAAATAGCTATAAACAACATATACTTACTTATTAATCTTAATCTTGGGACATTTGCATGCGAGGTCCGCGGCGCGCACGTACAGAGCCACCGCGCCGCGCCTGAGCCGGCTGCGCGGCGCCCTCTTGTACACCGCCTGCACGCTCAGCGCGAGACGCACCCAGCCGTCCGCGCCGCCCGCCTCGCGGCCTACCACTCGACCCATTATGACTGGGGAATTGGTGGAAGTTAGTATTTTGAAGGTGATAAATATGGTAAATATTCAAAATGGGCATATTTTGTAATTTTAATAGGCTAGGACAAAACATGAGAGGACAATGAAATAGGAGGGAAAATCAATGTGAAGAAGGGGAAGATTTTAGTGACTTAAGTTAGACGTGTAAATTATGGTAGCGTTTCTAGTTTAAGATTATAAAGGAAAAGTTACAAATTAGTATGTAAAACGTGTTCAAGTAACGTAGGTACGTTAAGAGGATGTAAGATAATAGAAAATATATGATACATAAATAAATAAAAAATAGAAAAAGCCTAATCAAAAACAATTGTACAATGTTTGAATTTGGAAAATAAGCTTATTTCTTAAACGATTTTTTTTCTTATATTTTATATAACTAATATTTACATTTTTTTCTAGTGCTTAGTTAGGTACCCATTTCACTTAGGTAAAAGCCTCTTCCTGAGATTGTCACCTCTTTCGGTCCTGGGCTATATCCATTATCCATTAATAATATCCATTTTCGCTCAGATATATGAGTTATATGAGTGAATTTAGAAAGGAAAGTGGTATGTCGAAATCTATTTTTTCATTATGTAACCATAGAAAAAAAGAGAAATAACAAGTAAAAAAGCGCAGAGAGATTTAAGAAAATCTATAAAGAGAGAAAAAATAGACAACTCACCGTAATCTCGGCTGCAGAACTTGTTGAGATTGAGCGTTCGTGCGCCGGCGCGGCACCGTCCGCACTGTTCCGCTGTTATATACATTATAAGTAAGATTATAAACGAGCAACTTAAAATTAATAGTTTTATGTATATATTAAGCTTGTAAAAATCTATTGCCAAATATAAATGTTAACCCTTATATTTCGTGTGGGACAATTTACCCCATAGCTTCTAATAATAAGTTATAGAAATTTTAGGGAATCCTCTCTTACTTACTAAAGATTTTTTTATATATTATACATGTATATAGCACGAACGTGTTTCAGTTTCAGCATAACAGAAAAAATCAAAATATCTGATTCTGGATAGATTCTAGATCTGGAAGTAAATTAATGTTCCTATAAAAGAAACCATCTCTTACTAAGTCTCAATAAAAACTTTTTATTTTTTATGATTCATTTAATACTTTTAAAATATATTTATATTCAATCTGTTTAGGAACCCCGGCCATGTTATTGTTAATTTTTTTATCATTTTAATTATTTGTGCTGTTTGATGTTTGTGAATTTACTGTTGTTATAAAATCTTACTTTCATTTATACTAAATTAGTTTCCTTAGTTATTAATAATATATAAATCATAAGCAATAAGAATACTAAGAATAAGATCTATTTATTACAGGAGAGTCCTAAAGGGTTAACATCTAACTTGATTTTTTCAAAGTTGTACGTGAATACTTCGTATAAAATACAAATAAATTTATACGCTTGCTATAACAAAGGTACAAATTTAAATCTTTGTTGCTGTCGCGAAAAGTTGTGGATTATAGATACAATTAGCCGATGATTCGATATCCGTTTACGATATATCTTGAGAATTCATTACAAAATTGGGTTTGGACGTATTATATTATATATTTTCAGTTTTTCTTGCCTAGCAGAGCCTTCACAGAGCGAGGATGTGAAAAAAAATCGTTCCTTATGTTGGGAATCGAACCCACAACCATAGGATTAACTTTTTAATGATAGTTGATATAAAACAACTCAATTTTCAAATTGGTATCGTTAAAACGAAGTATTCACATTCACTTCAAACATAAGCATTAATAGCCTGTTTTATTATATCATTATAGAGCAAACCAACTAATTCAACATCAAGAACCAATTACATTACACGTAAATAAAGGAAATATCCACATTTTGAAACATTCACTATTAAACTTTTACATTACAACTACAACATCGATTAAATACTACAGAATTTGTTACCTTTCTCTCACTTTGAAAATAGATTGACTTGACTAACACAAAATAAAAGGGGGTTATGAGTTTGGCGATGAATAATAAAGCAAGCCTGGAAACAAACTTAGTTTTACAGTTAGAACCATCGACTTAAATTATTATAAAATGCAAATCATTATAAATGGAGTGAATGTACACTGAAGTAGCAAAGTGTTATTTAGTATTGAATAATTTAAATAAATACTAAGTAAATCGTCACGTCGTGACGTCATTGGTGTCAATTTCACTTCTCTTCGTTCTCGTCTTTTACTTTGTTAATTATTAGATCTAAATATATGAAATAATATATTTTACAAAAAAACGCAAAATAATTTCCTTTTAAAATTTTTTCATAGATTTTTTATTTTATACAAATTACAATTGTTTTGTTACATTCACTCCAGGTAAGACACTTTGTCACGGTATAAATATTTTTCATAAAAGTATTTAGGCACTAGATTTTTGTATTTTGAAATGGAAGAGAATATATATTAAAGGTAGGATAGGAATTGCACATATATATGTATATATTATTGTTGTCTCTATGTTATTTCCTGCATACCAAGGAAAACAGAAATAGCTTAATATGAAGTCTTTCAACGAATTTATAGACATTGCGTTTTAAGTGGCAAACCTCAACAAATAAAGAAAATAATTCAATCCTTCGACTGAAATCGAACTTAAAACCACCACATTTATAGTCAGGCGGCAGAATGGGACGGCCATTGCGCTATTGTGGTCTCAATTTGTTTGGCCTATTAAAAGATCTTTTATCTTACTAATTCTCAATGTATAATTTTGAATAAGCGCAGCGTTGAATTCAACACTCAATACGCAATGCCTCCAAAATTCAACGGAAAGTTGGAAACGGAAGTGTTTTAATCTGAACGGAGTGTCTTAACACTAGGTTCGCTGGTCCTCTCTAAAAAAATGATTCTTCTAGAAGATTACAAAAATTCTGCTTAGCTTTTACTACAGAATAATTGATAAGAGAGAGATGACTTTAATTGATGTATAGAACTAACGATGTAACGGATGTATCAATCAATATTGGGCAACAAATGTTTTCATATCGAAAGCTTAACTATAGAAAAAATGTAAGTACTCGATAGTCGCTATCGACTGCTTGGGCTTAGGAGTTTCGCTAGCGTACGCTTGAAAATTTGTAAGGTCTTCTTGAATAAATGATGAAATTAATTTGGTTTTACAAGACGTTCACTGAATTAAAACTGAGAATTTTTGCGGATTTCGTAGAATTGTTGTTTGAGCAAGTATTGTTTAATTGTAGGTCTAAGCAATTTAAAAATTCAAGATGCTTTTCATGCTTCTTTTTTATTTTGAGGTAAACAACACTCAATTCCAGTCTCAAGATACTACGTTCCCCACGCAACGCCAATTTTTTCCATTTTTCGATCGTCTATATAACGTACAGGATAATAACTAAACTGTCTGACTTAGTTGGATACCATCTACAACCAGTAGTGAGAATTTTAAAAATTATTTCCATTTTTTCCTTCCGGTAAAACCAACCACGGCGTTGTATTTTGCTTCTCTGGGTTCTCTCTATCCTGTGTATAAAACTATACTTGCACACACTACAGCGATTTAACTACAGTATCAATAGTAACGTAAGTCGCGTCAGTAACTGGTTTTGTTAGTAATATATCATGATTTTGAGTGAAATCCATCATTAGGCGTTTGATTGATTCAATCAATTTGACAGTAACTTGCCTATCGCATTAAACACTTTCGAGATGTATTTTTTATAATCAATGTATATTACGAAAAATGTATGGAATTTTGACTTATTGTTTTGACATGGCGTGTTGAGAGAAAGTAAAAAATTGCAGTTTATTAACAAAAAATATAATTAACTTCTGTTCATTTGCACCTTTAGAAGATCGAACTCGCAACCATCGCGTTATTTTACTAAGCTACGATACGGTATTATATTATATTTCAAAAGGAAAATTAGGTACAAAAGATTTTTTTTAAATACCTGTTGGTGAATAACACTACAAAAGATTTAAAGAGCTTTGTAGCGCTTTTAATTAGTATGCTATAATTAATTATTACCAAACGTTCCTTTGTTATTTAGTATAAGCTAATATCATATTTTTTTTATAATATTCAACGAAGTTTAAATTTCAAAAACGTTGCACAGCATATTTTAATTAATTCTTAATTAGTGTTCTGTGAAAAAACGTTTTTAAAAAATGATTAAAATAATGAAACTGAGTTTAAAAATATGTGTTCGGAAAACATTTAAAATATTTCTTAAAATTAATATTAATGTAAATGTAATAAAACATTCTAATTATTTAAAGAATCTATGATAAAACTAAAATTAAATAAATGACTATTTAGTAGTAGGTGAATTTATAAGTGAGATATGCTATACATATATGTACTAAAATAAAAATTACAATTACTCTAATATAATTTATCTAAATTTTATGTAAAAAAAGCTTCAAGATATGTTTTGAAGTAATTGTACCTAGACATAATATAGCTTATTTGGTGCAACAATAACGTATTTGCATTTTTTTTAAATTGCAGAAGACGCGATCAAAATTTGTAATTAGTCCTTCCTTATACATTGACATATTTCACTTGATTTAAAAAAAAACAATTATTTTATTGTTACACTAAATGAACGAATTATGTAACATCGAAGCATAACAAGAAATAATTTAAATTAGACAAATTTAAATTTAAAAAAGAATATGTTAAAAAAATAAATATATTCCATAATACATTTATACCGTGACAAGTATCGACATGCGGTGTTATGGGGCGAGAGTGCATGGAGGTCCACTTACTACTTACCGCGGCCCGGCTCCGCGTCCACCGCCTCCATAGCTTGCACCGCTGTCACCACGCGAGGTATACCTGAATAAGGAAAAAAAATCATTCAAATGAATAAAGATAATAATAACTAAATTATAAAATAATAAAATGAAATGAAATGAAATTAAATGAATGAATAGAAATTAAATGAATGAAATGAAATTAAATGAATTTATAATGAAATAATTACAATAAACATAATAAATTAATAATAGAATTTAAATTGTTAACTAAAATTACTAATGAGACTTAATAAATCCAAATGTATTTATTACTTAAGATTATAATATAAGAATTTGATATATGTATTTTGTTTTAAATGTGCAAGAAATAAAAGTTTTTTTTTATTTTATTTGTTTACGAAAACAAAAATTGGTTTAATGTTTAAGGCCACCGTAGGGCAATGGGACAGGATGGCATTGTCAACGTGTTCATTGCGAGTTCGGTTCCAACTCAGCAGAATGATTATATTTTAAGTTATTCTCATTTCACCTGTGTGGTAGACAAATTGGCATTGAGTTCCGCCACTCAACATGCTTATCCCGAAAATTGGGTTGAAAGTGATGAACGGAGTTTCTTAACACTCGAACCATCTAATTATTCTACTACATACGGGATTTGCCTTAAGCTAAAAAAAATGTACTCACGTATACAAGGTGCAATATGACTCCTTGACTGTTGATATCCTTTAGCGCATCGGTTACAGGTAGTGCCCGTCACTCCGTCCTTGCAGGGACACTGGCCGCTTGTTTGGTTACACGTTTTGCCGCTAGCTCCCACTGGGTGACAGTCACATGCTAATGGAAACAAAAAGTTGTTATAATTTGTATCCTTTTTTAATTATTTTATGTTATAAATTACTTTGTTTTTTGTAGAATGTATCTTGGAAGGAACGTGTTCAATTATACACCATTGTATATATTGAGAATTTTAATATATCGAAAAATAAGAAAAAAGAAATGAGAAGTTGGTTTTAAATTTTATAAAAATTTTGTTCCTCTTTATTATACTTTTATTTGCTTAAGACTAAAAAGACATATAATACTGTAAATGATATATATATATATATTTATTCTAATAATATTTAAAGCACTTTCACGTTTTATTCTTCATAGCAGGGTTGGCACGGAGCTAGTGTTAGGACCTTCTTTTCCTACAGACCCCTTAATTTTCGAGACGTTGGGTACTATGTATCGCAAAGGGACATAACACCACATCTACTAATGCAGATAAATGAAAATATTTTAAATTTAATAAATTTCTAAAGTGGGAATTGAACTCAAAACCATCTCTCAACATCAACACACATCCAGTAAAGAAAGAGCTTTACTTAAATAAATGGAATATAATTAGAACAAGCCCGTAAATGTGAAAGGACCTCCAGTAAATCATTAAAGGCACAAGGATTTCAGCTTTTTAATTAACAAGAATGGTAAGCCTTTGAACCGTAATCAAGCTTTCATAAGCGCGATACATTTTCTACGTGTTTCGTACTACCACTACGTTATCAGGGAAGGAGGCCATTTGGGGTTTTGCTTCATTACTATGCTTGAATCTAGTATTTGGATTTCTTTTTTTGATTCTTTTTCGCATTCTAATTTTGTGATTTTTTTTAATATGCAGCCTTTTTTGGTTGGATTTAGGACTTATGGCTTTTTGCCATTTGGTTTGTTTGTTCATCCTAGTTGTTAGAAGATTTATTTCAGTTTTTTTTAAGATATAAGTAATTAAGTGTACATGAGATGTGGGGTAGTGGTAGAAAGTCTGAATGTAAACGGGATGCTTGTGAATTCAATTACTATTCAGACAATTGAAATATTTTCATTGACTAGATTTCGACACCCAATCGTCTCGAAAATGGGGTGGAAAATGAACTTCCTATTTTAATTCTTGTCCTAACATTAGGTTCCTTCTGCCTAACTTGCTATACGTAAGATATACGCGGGGTAAATTTAAGAAAACAAATAAATTACCAGGTTATATATACGTATTTGTATATATATAATTTGTATATATATATAACAGTAACAGGCGATACGTCGTAACTTGCCAACTTCCTGACGCAGTAAAATGGGATGCCGCGCCGCAATTCGACCGAATGGAATAGTTATACCATAAAAAGTGCCCCGGAAATCGGTCGAGTCCGCGAGCCCTTACGAGCCCCAAAGGAATGCTGGGTTTTATAGTGCGGGGGACACGGTGTAAGTTTTTACGACTCCGACGACAAGTACGACTGGGTTACCAACCATTGTTTTGTGACATTGTTAGAGATTTTTGCGTACGATTTTTGTGGATGTTTTTTTGTTAAAAAATCAAATCAAATCAACTTCACGCCGTATCCCGCACACAGCAGGGCAGGCAGAGGGAACCTAGTATTAAGACACTCCGTTCCCCACTTTCCGCCGAGTTCTGGAGGCATTGCGTGTTGAGTGGCGGAACTCTACGCCTTTGACATCAGAGCGAAGAAATGAAAACATAAATATAAATACATATTTCATTTCCTCGAGTGGGGATCGAACCCATAACCAGTCGATTTTACAGTCACATTTTGTGCCTCTGGACTCATTTATTATATTTTTTTTTGTTGATTATTTAATTTTTTATTGTTATTTCTTTATGGACACTTTTTGACTTGTAAGAGAAATAAGGACCGGAATGTCTAAGCGCTACTTTGTTATATGGGGGATATAGCGTGAAGGCTTTAAAAAAATTAAAATCCAGGACTAAACTTTTTTATTCTAAAAAATATACATATAATATTATTAACTTACGTTTGCAAGCTTTCTTATGAGTAATCGGCTTCGTAGGGTCCCTGTAGTAACCCTCGCGGCAATAATGGCAGTGTCGACCCGCTGTGTAGTGCCGGCACTTCAAGCAGACTCCACCACTGGCCCGACCAGATAGCTTGTAAAGTTCCATATTAAATCGACATCGTCTCGCGTGACCGTTGCAATTGCATTCTGTAAGGAGAAAGGTTTGAGTTAGTGTGTTTAATGTTAAATTTTTCTGTTTTCTCTGTTTTTTCCTGAATCTTTTATGTTTGAATAATAAGTATAATCAAGTTCTAAGTAAATCCGTAATAGATTTTTGACTATTTTATTAACTTGTACTTTGATCGCTATGTAATTTAAATTGCGGCGTTGAGTTCTGCTACTCATGATGTCTCATAAATTATTCAAATTGTGTGACTTAATACTAGACCCTTTGGCTATACTGCAATATACTGGATACAGCGTGAAATATATATTCTTTATTTGTTTTTTTACCATCACGCTATATCCCGCACACAGCAGTGTAGGCGGAAGAAACCGAGTGCTAAGACACTCCGTTCTCCCTTTTTCCGCCAAATTCTGAAGGCATACGCGTTGAGTGGCGAAACACAACGCCACACTTTTCCTCGACACCAAAGCTAAGAAATGAAAATATTAAATATTTCATTCCTCGAGTGGGGATCGAACCCACAACTTGTCACACTTTGTGCCCCTGCGCGACGACTAGCATATTTATTTATTAATCAGCTTCACGCTGTAACCCGCACACACAGGGTAGGCAGACACTCCGTTCCCCACTTTCTGTCGAATTCTGGAGGCATTGCGTGTTGAGTGGCAGAACTCAACGCCTCATTTATTTATATTAATTTATAGTATTTTAAAATTCCTTGTCTAGAAAAACTGCTCAAAACACAAGTTTATATAAAACATCATCATCCACACCATCCTTCTATAATTTAATTCACATAATATATTCGCGTGACCACCAATACAACGTGTGTAGCAGTAATAAGAGAAGCTAAGGCAATATTAATTACGCCCATTTGCACTGGACGTGTGCAACAGTTGGCTAATGTGGTCATATGTTACCGTGCAAGCGGTGTAAGGATCGCCATTTCTCTATATAAGTTTCATGGTATTATAATTTTTGTTATGTATTATGAAATAATAACTTTTACTTTTGGCTTTTCAATGTTATTCCAATGGAGTAAATGAGAGAGAGAGAGTTTTTAGACAAGATGGCGAAAAATGGGTTACATTACAATGATTGATGTATAATAACATTGTTTACTTTTTTTTCCGCTTCACGCTATATGCTTCACATAGCAGGGTAGGAAAAGGGAACCTGGGAACCTAGTGTTAAGATACACAATTCCTATTAAAACAGTTCTGTTTGCCGTTTTTCGCCGAATTCTAGCATTGCGTGTTGAGTGGCGAAACTCAAGGCCGTGCTTTGCCTCGTAGGAAATGAAAATATTAAATATTTAATTTCCTCAAGTGGACATCGAACATACGGCTTGCACTACGACTGGCCTCATAGTAACATAGTTTACATTCATCCTCGAAAAATGGACTATCTAGCACAATATTTCAATTGAAACCTCTTTGTTCCTGAGACAAGAGCGCTCAACCAAACAAACAAATCAGGTTTATAATATTAATATCTATAGATAAAGTATCCTTTATAGTAGCAAAACCACATCTCAACCATACATAGGAATTTCTGCGTTCCAATATAATCTATTCTATATGCTCCATATGTGGGTATAACGTTATCAGAAGCTGTAAAGTAATGCTAAGGAACGACCTTAGAAACCTTACTTTCACATTACGCTCATTACTCTGATACATTTGTTTACTTTGAGGTTATTTTCCACTAGAACTAATACTGGTAATAGATTGCGAAGTTTTTATTTTGTATTTAAAAACTGTTTCACGCCATTTTCCTGTAGCTATGAGAGTAGAGAGAAAAATCTAGTGTTAAGACACTCCGTTTCCCACTTTCCGATGGATTTTCGACATATTGCGTGTTGTGTGAGGGAACTCAATGGCGCTTCGTCTACCAGAGCGGGGAATTAGAAAATAAATGAAATATAATTTGAGTGATAAGTTTTAAAAGACTAAGAAAATAAATAAATTGACTAAAGATATTAAATAAGTCTTCTTTTTTTTAAAGATGGTAAAAATGTTCTATACTTTTTATATTTGGTTGTAGCTAAAATATGATATTTAACGTTTTCAAAACAGAAATTATTTGGACATAGCCGTACTTTAATTCACGTCGTTCTATCAAATTTGTACTCATTTTTTTTTGGAATCACTCTGTATCTCGTATATAGCGGACAGAGAGAACCTATAGTACCAACACTCCCAAACACGCTGAATGTTTGAGCTATTGTGTGTTAAATGGCGGAACTCAACGCCGTGCTCTTGTGCGCCTGTTTTTTTAGGCAGACCGAGGCATTTATTTTAACCATAATTATTAACAAAGTTAATCTTTCAAGCCAGTTACTGGACAAGGGGCTTTAGAATTAACCTATTGCTAATTTATTCAGGCTAAGTGCCATTTCGTGATTAGAAATTTATTTAAATCCCTTACACACAGATGTTAACAATACTATAATTTCTTTTTTGACGGGTTATTGTGGCGTGTATATGAAACGTTCGATAGTTGAGGGTTCGATTCTTACTCGTAGAAATGATAATATTTAAACTATTTGCATTTTTGTGGGGAACTACAGTGTCTCAATTGGTACGAAGTGTCTTATCACTAAATTCCCATACTCTGTTCTGGATACAGCATGAAATTTATGTTATTTTTTAATTTTTCCCATTTTGGTAGCATAAGTCGCGACAATATCATAGAAATTGACTATGTTTTAAGAGTGCTTTCAATCTGCAGTGACAAGAAAAATGAATAATAAAGAAGAACAATCAGATGATTAAATTACCAATTCAAGCCTCGAAAGCTTAAGTCACAGTTAATATTAAATTTCAATATATGTCCGTCGTAAAAGAGTTACCACAAAAATACATACTACATTAAAATCAAATCCACAACCTCTCTTACTGCCTTTCACTGACCACTAACCACTGTACTATTGAAACGTCTTGTTTCTAATACAAACACAGTTAAAATTTCACAACAAAATTAATATCTTTCCAATCATTATAATATAAGTTAAAGTGACATCGGTTAAGAGATAAAACCCTCATTCCATCTGAACAAACAGGTCTTAATCAGTTGTGGCGTGCAAGTGTTACAACGTAATTGGTAGAGCTTAGAATTACAACCGGAAATTGCATCAGATATTATGGATGAGCTTTTGGTGCTTTCTCATTTAATGGGAGCTTATTATCTATATATGTATATAATAAAATTGTAACTGATTGCTGTCTGTATGTGAAAGATATATGAGAACAACTATTCTTGGGGTTGGGGTTGTATTAATCAAAAACAATGATTTTTAATTTTTGTCTCTGTGTGCTTGTGCAACCTAATCTCTGAGACGGTTTAACTTATTTAGATACTTTTAAATATATATTATATCTTAGTAAACTTCCCTTTATATTTAATGTTTGTTTCATTTAAATCGGTTCATAAATTTTAAAAAAATATATCAGTATAAAATATTTTGTTTGCTACAATTGGCGCAACATAATTTCTTTATTAAATTGATTGAACTTTAGTTTTCAATATATGGATATTGTCTTTAAAATAAGAAACTGGATAAGCGCGAGTCGGGCTCGCCCACCAAAGGTTCCGTAGAAAATATGGGAGTCTCAAGCTTTTTCTGAAATTCTGGCTTTGCTTAGTCAGAGCCCTTTCATCTGATACCTCACTTGAACCCCCTTTGAACTTTTACCCCCTTTTAATGTTAATATTTTTTAGGATTTAACCAAAAATTATAGTTTTAAAAAAAAAAAGTATAGTTTTCAAATGTTTTCCTGAACTAGTACTACCTGTAGATGCTGCCAAATTTCATTATTCTAAGTTAACCGAAGTACCATATAATAAATACGCGTTTTTTGCTATTTAAAGTTTTAAGAAAATAAAAAAAATATTACTTTTACTTTTGTTGTCCAATTTATTAATATATTTTTAAAATAATAATTATTCAGTTTCAGTATATTTTTACCAGTGCAGATGAAACAAATAAAAAATATTTAAATTATTTATTAAAATTGAAATATATTTTAATATAGTATTAACTTACAAAAACCTAAAAATATATAAATACGTATAGTACAACTAGTCCAGTTGATGAGAATAGACCACGCTCATAACTCCTGCCATAATTCAAAGCTGATGCGCGTGAGCATATAAAACTGTCATTGCTGATCTGTTGGTAGTTAGAAACGAATATTTTAAATATTCTAACATACGAGCATATTTTTATTTTGATAGAGCTTATATGGCTTTAGCGTTGAGTTTAATAAATTAATTTATAGCAATTAACAGTAATATTCTTTTTTAGTTTGCAGGGTAGGCAAAGGAGATATTAAGGTATTTAATAAAAAATGAGTTACTGTACACTCATTTTTTATTAAATACTTCAATATATTCAGTGGATTCCGTAAAAATGTTATATACGATAATTAATTTAATATTAAAATGTTGTTAAAAAAAGTGTTATAACCATATACATATGTTACTATACTAATACTTAGTATAAGTTATACTAAGTAATACTTATACTAAGCGTATGGTATTTAAAAAATATTGTATAATATAGAGTACTATTTTGAAGCCAACGTGGCTCAAAGGGGTCAATTTAGAAAATAATTTTATTTATTCGCTCTGAAAATATAGAGTAGACGTAGAGTTGAGTTTCACTTCTTGTCTGGAATTTACGCAGAAGGCAGAGAGTGGAGTGTCGTCTTTGTCTAACCTTCTATATTAGAGATATAACACGAATCTTCAAAAATTAATAAAACTGGGTGCGTATTTCTAATATAGATAATATATTAATTCGGCGGAAAGTGAGGAACGGAGTGTCTTAACACTAGGTGTCTTCTGCCTACTGCTGTATGTGATATACAGCTTGAAGCAATTTTTTTAATCTCTAATATAACGATCTGTATGTCTGTCTGTTACTTTTAGGTCCACCGAATAAGTACACAGTGTAATCTGGTCATAACTCAGGATGCACATAAAACTGTCATCGGGCAGGAACAGATGGCGTTTCTTTGTAGTGATCTGGTTCACATTGCTCGACGGATGTTATGCATTGTTATGAAACAATTACTGTGTTGTATCATTTGTACTTTATTATAAATATTATTATGTAAATGGGACAGGGAATGATAGTAAGCGCTGTGGTTGTGGGTTGGATTCAGTGGTTTCATTACTTTTTGGATACAGGAAACCTTTTCGAATTCTGCCAATTAATACCAAATGTTTCAATTCCTGGGGAAAAGTGGAGAACGGAGTGTTTTGACCTTAGTGTCAAGACACTTTATTATCTCTTCTCTCTGCTTACATTGGTATGGGGGAATATTGACGCAGCGCAGCTTTTTTGTTACTATATAAATGCTATAGTAGAATAGACTGTAATTAAAGTTATAGGTTCTAAGTAGTATAGTGTAGTATAGTGTAGTATAAGTTAATTTTACTGTTATAAGACAAAAGGCTGCGTTGGGTTCTGTCAATCAACAGGAAACGTCTCTAATATATGCGGAAAGTGGAGAATGGAGAGCGGAGAATTGTAAATAATTTAAATTTGAAACGTTAACCTAAGCAAGGATTGAACCACGAACAACCCGTGTATATCTAGACATTTTATAATTACGCTATGACAAAGCGTATTTAATATTTTTTTAGAAACTAAATAAGCACCCTTTTTTTAAATCATTTCTATTAAGTTTTTGCAAGGTTTTCGTATATTTTTAACAGAATCGATGTATCCTTTTACGTTAAACTTCCTCGTTTGCAAGTCAGTCCTATCATTAGTCACTGGCGAGGTTTCTGTCAAGCTGTTTTGTATGGACGATAATTTTTCTAGAGGCAGGCTAAATTGATGACGCCTTCAAGTGCACTCTGCAGCTTGATTTATAGTCTGTAAAAGGATCAAATGTTATAAGCTTTAACAAACATTAAATAAAAATGTTTTCCGCATAACTCTTCCTACATTGACAGATGAAACCTGCTCTTAAGACGCAAATTTTTTGAGAAATTAGTGTTGAGTGGAAGAACTCAACGGCGCGCTTTTTTCACTCAGAGCCAGAGAAATAATATAATTCTTTCTCTTGTATGAGAATTGAACTCCGTACGCGTATACAGTCAGGCGATGTGCCATTACACCACGACAGCCTCAATTCTTGTGATTAAAAAAAAACATTGTACACAATTATTGTCGTTAAGATAAACCAGGAGGCGATAGATTATTGGAATGAACTCTAGGTTCCCTCTGAAAAATGTATCACTTCGAAACTACCCGTAAATCATCATAAATCTTTATCTAAAAAGCTCGATAAAGTTCCACAAAGCAACCGGAAGTGAACGTGCCCCAAGTAAGCGCCCTTTCATCCGAACTTTCCTCACATTCATGGTCACGCGCGTCCGCAGCATTGTAGTAAAAGTAAGTAGAGTAGGAACGAGCTGAGCACGAAATGTACGTACGTGATCTAACACGTACATTATATGTATATTTGTGTTATGTATGTTCGTGTTGATTTCCTTTTGTATATGTAATGCTGATTTGTAGTTAAAAAATTCTTAAAGAAAAAACAAAAAGAAATAGTTTCTCGCATTTTTGGGTAGGATAGATAGAGAGAACCTTCGAAAACTCCGTTCTCCACTGTCTGTTAAATTTTCGGTATATTATGTGTTATAGCAGAACCGAATACGGCCGCCCAAATAGTTGTTTAGTGAAATTATTAGATAGTATAATAGATTTGAATCAATGTTCATAACTAAATGCTGGCATATATTATATAAAAGTCAAATCGGATACATATATAACTACACAATTAGAGTAACTTTAATTTTCTTAAATTGCATTATTTTAAATAATAAACTAATCACTACCGAAGGTGCCCTCTGGTAATCGTTTTCTAAATATAAAAAAAAATCAGAAATCGGTATAGTCAAATCATCACAATTTTATTTCTCTATATAATATTATTGTAGGTACATAATTATAATGTAGTGGCAAATACACAGATAGATTTCCCACAAAAAGCGAATTTCTATCACATCACCACCCTCTTTTACAATTTAGGCTCAAGGCTACACTCAGGGTAGTAGGTTTGAATTCCATACACAATCACGTTTCCTTAGGCGATGTTTCATTAATAACTTATATCACGTCTGGCATCGTAATCGAAGCTTTCCAGACGCCATCTTAAAACCAGGGGTTGAAATTGCCACTCAAGATAACGAGCTCAATAATTAAATTCATCTCCGTGTATCTGTGCCTTATTAATGATGGTAGCTTTAAGTAGGAGTTTTAGTTGCGGAATTTGGCTTATCTTTCGTTCTTGCAAGGTTATAAGGTTTGTTGGAGAGCAATGAGTGATGGATCACTTTATTTAGTATGATTTGTGCAATTTAAGGAAATCTGAATTTAAAAAAAACGTGACGCCAGTCGTGGCGAGGGGGATAAAGTGTGACTACAAGCGCGGTTGGTTGTGGGTTCGATCACCGACTACTTTTCTTCTTGTCTCTTCTTAACACTAGCTACGCTCTAATTTAAAAAAATGCAGTGAAATATTATAAAGATATATATGAGAGTGATCTTTTAATTTTTTAGCTTCACGCTGTATCTTGCGCTTAGTAGGGTAGGAAGAGAGAATCGAAATGTCTTAACGATACTTAGTTTCTATAAAGTCACTTCCATTCCCTACTTTTCGCCAACCTCTCTTGGCGGAATTCAACGCTGTGCTTTGCCTCGGTACCTGAGCGAGGCATTTCCATATTTCATTCCTGAATGGGAATCCAATTCAAGTAACGTTATTGCATTCTGTGTTATTGGCCCTGGGCCACGACGGCATTTATTTTGTAAAAAAAAATATTATTTTAGATCCTGAAGGCAGATGTTGTTGGTTGTCGTAGTGGTTCACAAGACATAAGAGCCTATGGGATATCCTCTTAGGTTATTGAAGATTATGCAAAGTGAAGTAGGTTCAGTGGAAACCCAGACCCTATCAATTAAATCGAGATAATATTAAGTAAAAGAACACAAATAATTTGAAATGGATCAAAAATAAAGATCCAAGCCTTAACAGTCGATCAAGTCTATATACTTCATAAAAAAACACTCTGTATCCAGTCCTCAGAAACCTTTTCGTACACATTTGCCTGCCGTATAAGTCATCTGTTGTAATTTCAGGAAGCTCCATATCGTACAGATTAATTGCAAGGGTGGCAATTGGCACTCTATAACGAGTTTATTAATTAAATTTCTCATGTAACGCCGAAGGTAGCGTCGTGGCGGCTCTAATTAATATCAGTGGAACATCTGCTGGAACAAAACGCCTAATGGAGTAGCTAATGTGATGGAATTAACTGTATAAATTTGATATTGCCGTATGTACGTGAGGGGAGTGAGTTCGAATCTAATTTGGAGGTGTAAGTTAAAGTTTGTTATACATATATGTTTAGGTAACTTGTTACTTATTATTGTGGTTTTATAATTATTAGAAAAATGTACCTATGTATAGACAAATTACAAGATATAAGTTTCCCAAAAAAAATATCTTAATAAAAATAAATCAAATCAGCTTCATGTATCCTGTACATACCAGGGTTGGTAGAGGGAACCTAGTGTTAAGACACTACGCCACTTTCCTATGGGGGCATTGCGTGTTGAGTGGCTAAACTCAACGCCGCGCTTTGCCTGGACATTAGAGCGGAGATGTGGAAGTATACATTGAAATAAATATTTCATTTCCTCGAGTGGGGATCGAACCCACAAGCAGTCGCTTTTACAGTCACACACTTGTGCCCCTGCGCCAAAAAAGTTAAAATTTAAATAAAAAATTTTCGAGGCCAATCCTCGAAAATTTTTATTTAAATTTTAACTTTTTTCTAAATGTGTAGTAACATTTTATAAAACGTTGGAAATCTGGGTCAAAATAACTAAATATCTGGCTGCTTAGTTAGGTTACATAATGTGAGAGTGTTGAAGCTAGTTGTAGTTAGTATTATTTTAGGAATATACTTACTATTATTTTAGTATTATTATACTTAGTATTATTTTAGGAATATACTTACTACTTGAGGCCGGCCGTGGCGCAGCGGCACGAGGTGTGACTGCAAAATCGACTGGTTGTGGGTTCGATCCCCACTCGAGGAGATGAAATATTTACTTAAATTTATATTTCCATTTCTTCGCTCTGGTGTCGAGGTTAAGCGCGGCGTTGAGTTCTGCCACTCAACACGCAATGCCTCCAGAATTCGGCAGAAAGTGGGGAACGGAGTGTCTTAACACTAGGTTCCCTCTGCCTACCCTGCTGTGTGCGGGATACAGCGTGAAGCTGATTTTTTTTTAGGAATATACTTTAATATCCAGATATATACTGTAGCAGATATAATCTCAAATCTAATAATAAGATGGTAGTAATCGATAACTAATTTTTGCTTTTTATTTCAAATGTATATTTCCTCGCTCTGGTGGCAAACATAAAAAAGTGTGTGGAAATGGTCCTGCAAGCCGAATTAGCATAATTCCTGTTAAAAATATTGGAATTTATGAAATACTATCTGGAGTTCAGTAATATTATTTAATCTAATAATGTGTACAGCAGATGTGATTTTCCCGAATAGGAATTGCACCCACAGCCATCGTGCTTGTACTAAGATTGTGTCCCACTACACCACAACAGCCTCATATTATAAAACTCTGAAAATAATCAGATATTAAAGCAAACTATCAGCTATTTTCTCATTATCGCACGTTTAAATTAAAATCCTCTTGGCGTAATCACTCATCGCATTGACATCGACACTGATTGACGAATGAGCTCACCTGGTGTCGTTCACACAAAATTAACAGGATATTTTTTCAACAGGAAATGAAAAATACTGGTGGAAAATGTGTTTTTTTTTTCGCTTAAAGATTGATATGGAGAAAATTAAAACCATTGTGGCGCAGCGGTTGACGGGTTAATTCCCCTACTCTGTTGAATTAATTATTTATATTTACTCGCTTTAACAGTAAGACAGTGCGGCGCGCCGCACTACCACGAATTCTACCACTATCGTTAGGAAATTGGGCGGAAAGTGGAGAAAGGAGTGTTTTAACACTAAGTCTCCTCTGCCTACAATGGTATGCTACACCGGGACACTATGAGCTAAAAATGCATATGTAGAAAAAAATATATGACACAGTATTGAAATTATAAAAAAAAATGTAAAAAAAATCAGCTTCACGCCGTATCCCACACACAGCAGGGTAAGCTGAGGGAACCTACTACTACAAATACATAGATAAATAAACACATTACCCGTCTTTGCGACGCGCAGTCCGGTAACAAAATAGTTCTCTATTCCATCTCACGATGCCATCGAGACATTAGGTTCTAACTACCCTAGTACACCAATTTATAAATCAACATAATCCCGTAACGTCTGCACTCGCCAACTAGGCCCCATTCATCTTAGTATGGACAGATGCCAACTGTAAATTCTAACCATTGTTTATTTTATCTCTATCAAATTCTTAATGATCTATAAATTGATCAATTTATAGGATTTCCAAAAATGATACTTAATATCTATCTATAATAGGAAATTAATTGCTTTAGTTAATTTATTATGCGTTGGACTGTAGACGCTATGATTGTGGGTACGATTCCCATTTGGGGGTAAGAATTTTCTTTTTCTTCCTTTATTAAGGCAAACTTTATTTAAAAAAAAATGTTTTTATTATATTTATATTTTTTTCACACACGTATCTACATAATATACAGCCCACCGACTCACATATTACATCAATTGTTTCGTATTTTTCGAATAATTTCAAAGATAACGATAATATGTTAGATGGTAGTGCCCAATATTACATTAAGTATGATTATTTAAAATAATTAAATAAAAAAAAACGCTGTATCTCACACACAGCAGGGTAGGCAGAGGGAACCTAGTGTTAAGACGCTCTGTTTCCCACTTTTAAATAATGTTACTTACACTTTTTGTCAAATGAAAAGACTTATATCATTCCTCGATAAAATCAATTCGAACCGGTTGTTTCTGAGATTAGCGCATTTAGCAAAACAAAATCTTCAGCTTTATTATAACAGAAGTATTAAATATTTATCATGTGTTTTTTATAGAAATATAAGGCACAACTTTACTTGGTTATGCTTAAATACCTCAAGAATTAACCAATTTGTCCATCCAAATGTAGGCACAATCCATTTGGACACCTGCCAACTCGGACTTAACCGTTGCAATCAGATCCGCTATTTGCGAATCTAAGCTGTGATTAACGAACTGTTTTGCTTAACCATCGAAATGTCTCTGTGAAAGTGAGATGGGAATCTCTTAATCCTTAGTAAGACGCGTGAAATATTGATTTTGGATACTTTGTGGGGATTTGAAACGTAGAATAAGATGTAAATAAATTACATCTTATTCTACGTTTTGTTTTAATTTGTGAGAGCAGTGGTGGCGCAGGGTGGGTGCAACTATAAATGCTACAGGCTGTGGGTTTGATTCCCATTCAGGAAAATTAATGTTTTCATTACCTCGCTCTGGTAACGAGGCAAATAAAGGAAAGAGTAACGAGGCAACATTCAACATGCAATGCCTAGAGATTTCGAACGGAAGTGCCCCATTGAGAGCGGAGTGTTTTAACGCTAGGTTCCTTGATTCAATCTGGCTACCCGGTTATGTACGAGATATACCGTGTAACTAAAAAAGTGGAGGAAAAAGATTACGATAGTCATTCTTATTCTCTGTAAAATCTAAAATATATTGTAAAAATGAAAAACGATATTATGTGTCTATATAGATTTAAAGTAACTATATAAGTCCAAGAATATTAAAAGAGTAAAAATATATTAAAAAAAACCAGAAATAAAATTTGAAATTTATGCATACATGTAATACGTAATATGTGGCACGGACTGCTCCTTTTAGCAGAACTGCCTTACGAGGTAGTAGCTTCCTGTTCATTCGACGATTCAAAAGTATTTTCATAAGTTTATTTAAAACAAGTGCAAGTCGAGCTTGCGCATCAATGGTTCCGTACAAAATCGGCGGTCACGAGCTTTTTTCTGAAATTCAAGCTTAGCTTAGCCAGAGCCCCTTCACTTGAACTAGCGACTTTAATAGCAAATTTTACCCCCTTTTAAGGCTATAAATTATTTTTTAGGATTTAAAAACAAATGTATAGTTTTCCTGAACTACTAGTACTATCTGTAGATGCTAGCTGTCAAATTTCATGATTCTAGGTCAATCGGAAGTAGCCTATGAATTTTAATTCCCTTTACAGTTTCGAAATACGCGTTTTTGCGATATAAACGGCCATATCTTTTTTAAGTAAATATAGAAATATGTTTTTTTTAGGAAATTATGCGGCCGTAGATTTGAGTATATGATTTGAATTTTAACTCGATATCTCCAAGTGTTCTTAACACAGACAGACAGACGGATTGACACCAAAGTGATCTTGTGAGGCTTCTTTTTTCTTTCAAAGGTACGGAACCCTAAAATGGGTATTTTGAATTTTAACTTATATAATTCGTATTTAAATCGCCTTTGCATTGTTTAGCAATTCAAAAAAATAGACCACATATATTTTTTGGCCAGAGAGAAAGAAGCATGAGACACTATGATTACGGCATACTTCTGGATGGAATGGATGTATATTCTTTGTCATCAACCCCCCCATTTCTTCATATGTGTGCCCTTTGAGGCCTCCTCATGCTTTGTACGTGACTTTCTTATACTAGTATCATCTGCACCGTAGTTTGACATGGAATCGAAATGCATATATTTATCGATATATTCAAATATGTGCCATTAAAAAAATAGTTCTCCGAGTGCTGTTCGAGCACTGCGCATGACAAAATCACAGTTGGAGTAAAAAAAAAGAGAGTATAAAACAGAATGTATTGTCACTAAATAAAGATAATTGAAAACTAAAAAAAGTATTTAAATTATTATAATGTGAGTAATAAATAAATCTAAATGGAAATAAACCATCTCAACACACATTTCCTATAAACATTCCTGCAGTATCGTCAATCATACGGACAAATTACACAAAAAGACATCGGAATTTGAATCGGTAACCTTTAAAAGGGCTTGTGTCACTCCATTACGGCGCTATATAAGTAAAAATTAAGAAAATAAGGCAAAGCCGAGGTTTTTGTATCAATCCAATAGCAAAAGGTTCCCCGTGGAATAGAGGCGGTTTGAATAAAACATGTCCGACGCTGGCAAATGCCGCTGGGTGAGTGTACTGTGGCGTGTGTGGCGGAAACCAATGTAGTAGCTAGTAGTTGATATGTTGAAAAAAAAATATAGTTGTACTAATACCTAGTACAACTATATTTTTTTTTCATCCTAAGGATATGGAATATGGAAAAAGATGTTTGGTTTTTTTTATATTTTTTTTAATTTCACGTATAATTACAATTTATAAGCACAACAAGACTAGTAAGTGACTAAAATACTAGTCCTTACTATCAATTTTTTTTGCGTGCACTTTTGGACTCAAAATGATAAATATTATTTTTCATACCCTAGCCTACACTATCCTACACAGGCTAACTTGTTTAAATTCGACTTTGGTACTAATTCCATTATTCCAGAAATACCTTCTAGTATTTTTTAGCAATGTAAGTGCTTTTTGTAAGAATAGATTATTAATCTATTCTTACAAAACTCTGTGTTTTTTATTAAAAAACTTTTCAAAGACTTGAAATGAATAAATATTCAGCAGAAAATTCAACTTTGACATCAACAAGTAGGTGAACCTAGCATAAAGTAATTACTCTTATCTGTCTAATCTATAAAGTAAAAAATATAAACTTAGGTCTATCATGAGGCTTTAGCGTCTGACTGCAAACACGACGCTTTGATTTCTAGTTCGATTTTTTGATTGATTTAATTTTTAGTCGTGAAAATTAATTATTCGCAATTCCTTGCTCAAGTAATAACACAAAGCGCGCTGTTGAGATTCTTCACTCAACATATAATGCCTTGAAAGTTGGGCGGAAACTAGGGGAAGACACTCTGATTCCTTAAGATCAATATCAGGCGCTCTCTGCCTACACTAATAATATAAGTGGGATACAGTGTGAAGCTATTCTAGATAAAATATTACTTAAATAAAAAAATATATATATGGTTGAGGCCACTCGTGGCAAAAGGTTACAAGCGTGCGAATGAAAATGCTTGCAGAATTCGGTGGAAAGTGGGAAACGGAAATGTCTTAATGAGAACAGAGTGTTGTGAACAAGTCCTTCTACCTTGCTATTAGCGAAGTAAAAAAAACAACAAAAAATATCAAATCGCTACCACCGTAACTTAGCCCCGCTGCATCCCACATAGGGTCCGAGTGCAATTTTCTGCGAAATGCATTGATTCCCTTTACGTGCGCCGTGTAGGTACAAGCGTGCACCGCCCTGTTAAATTATCCGGATATAAATATTGCATGAGAGGAAACGGTGCGTTCGTTTGTATACAATCGGCTCCACTCTGGTTATTTGTCTGCGTTGGTTGTTGTTGGTTTGTTGTGTTTGTTACACTTTCGCGGATTTTATTTAGGTTTTTGTATTGAAATTGAATGTTTTGTTGTTTTTTTTTGTGTTTGCTAGTAATTAAATGAAGGTAATGGTTGTGGGTTCAATTCTGAAAGAGGTATGCCTTTATAAAAAAAACAAAGATAAGGCGCACCACTTTCTCGTCCGTCACTCTACGCGTAATTTTTTTTAAATAGAAAGAGATTTTTTCTTCGGTTGCAATGTAGGTATTACTTTGAAAAATAAGATTACATCTGGCTTGCTCAGTATAATACATCTTGCTTTACATTTTAGTTAAACAGATAAGTTTATTGTTGTTACATTTTAGGTATAAACTTTATCGATTAAGTTGAGAATAAAGAGCCAGATTGTGACAGAATTCTAAAATTTAGTACTACTACTAAATCATAGAAAATATATATACCTACACTCCAGCTTTTTACTCAGGCAAGCTGGGGACAGCTTGGCTGAGTATCAAGCAGTAAATAAAACAGTGTTCATAATCTAATAACTGGTCATAAAAAAACCCAATGCAACCTCTTAAGAAGTGAAACATTTATCGTTGATGGTCCCAGTAGTGATGCTGGGACCAACTACTTGATGTGTTCCCTGCAGCAAAAATTTTGTTTTGCTTGAACAATTTTTCGACAAAGTAAACATTGCTTTATTTATAATATAGGGATGATTAAGTGTTTCACTACTGGGTGACTGAAAAACAAAGAACAGCCGAAACTTGGGGAGTGTAGAGAAAATGCTATGACAGAATTCTCCGGCATTTCTGTGGAAACGGTAAAAAAACCAAATTTTACATTTTAGGGCCGTAAAGTCAAACGAAGTTGCGTGCAACCACTAGTTATTTATATCAATGTAATTAAATTCATATAATTGTTGTGCATTGGTTTATTTCGACTGATTGTTATTCATTTCACGTGAATGCTGTTCAAATTATGCTGATACAATGAAATATGAAATATTTTAGTAATTACATTCGTCGAGTTTGTATGAACATTAAAATATTATTTACTATTGTTTCACTGGCGGCTTTGCCTGTGACTACATTTACTTTAAAATCACGCTGTATCCTGCTTTCAACAGGTTAGGCAGAGGGAACCTAGTGTTAAGATGCTCAGTTCCCCAGCTACCGCTCAACTTGTGAGACATTATTAACTGAAAACCTTGCTTTATCTTGCCAGAGCTCGAAAATGAAAATAATTCATTCCCTCGGATGGGCATTCAACCCACAACCATTACGTTTACAGTCAGCTATGACAGCCTCGATACTATAAAATACAATTTTTATTATAAAAAAAAAATATAAGATAAAAAACGTTAAAGGTTCAATATATAAAAAAGTTTAATCAATTTCCTCGAATCAAATGAAAATTTCATTTTTTTATATTAAAATTCATTTCATGCAAAATATTATATGAAATTCTGCGCTAAATGTGTTTGGAGAGATCAAATTGAAGAGTAATTTACTGAAACGAAATTACTTTGTATGCGGATGTTTTTCGAAGAAAAATATATATTTATATGAACCAAATAAACAGCTTTATATATGTCGAGGCCATTGTGGCACAATTAGACAGCGCCTGACAGTTGACGTTATGGTTGTGAATTTGATTCCCACTCAAGAGAAAGAATTATTTTGTTTTGTAAACGCACCGGTTGTTGGTTCAATTCCCACGGGAGAATGAAATATTTAATGTTTTCATTTTCTCGCTCTGGTAAAAAAAAGCGCAGCGTTGAGATCCGCCACTTAATTCGCAATACCCCTATAATTCGACGGAAAGTGCGATACGGAGGTTCTTTAATGAAATAGAATGTCGTAACACTAGTAATGTTCCCTAGGCCTACCCTATGCTGGATACAGCGTGAATCTATAAAATGAAAAGATGATCTAGTGCTAGAATTCTCCGTTCTATATCGTAGTATAAAGTAGAATGGTTCAGTAAAATACAAATATACTGTGGGCTATGGGCAGCGTAACGATGGTAGCGGGACGAGACCGAATATTCAACTCTTTTATTATATATTTAATTTGGTTATTTATACGCTACAAAACAATAGTGGAAAATAATTACACAATTGTATTTGTAGCGAATAAATGTAGGACGCTGATTTAGTGTGTTTACAAATGTTGTTTATGAAAAATATTAAGTATTGTTCAATACCCCTACAATACTTTTTGTTTGCAGCTCCACGCTTTTTCCCGCATAAAGCAAGGTAGGAAGAGGGAACCTTGCGTCGAAACACTGCCTAATTTTAGACCCATGACGTGTCAAGTGGCGGGATTCAACGCGTTCCGTTTGGAAATCGAACCCACAACGGTCGCGTATACAGTCAGATGCTATGCTGCTACGCCGCGACAGCCTCAAACATAAATTACTTTAATTTGCCTAATTACAGAATTTTAGCTTTATAACTCAAAGATGATACTCTAAGAAAGCTTAAGTTAATTTAAATGTATTTTATTACAGAAAGGGATCTCGGTGAAAGATTTATTGTTTTACACTCAACTCTCAAGTACTCAACTGTGCATGCGCTGATTGGGTTGCAAAAAGGAAGTTGGTTACTTAAGTAATAAAATACGAGTGGCCCGCGACTTCGTTCGCGTGGACTATAAGACGTAAAATCTTATTTTTTGTCATTCTCATACTTACTTGATGGTCCTGATTATGAATTTGTCTAGAAATTAATTAATAGATACTTTATCTGTGTATGTGTATATTTTAGTTTTTATATTCTAGGTTAAAAAATCCGTCCAAGGGCATGTTGGACTCGCCCATCGAGGGTTCCGTGCCAATTTAAGGATTATAGGTCAACGGAAAGTACAACTTATAAAAGTTGAAAATTTTAAGTTTGTGGGCGTAGGCACTCATTTTTCTTTTACAATTATAAATTTATAACATTTTTTTAAATTCTCACATTGTGCATAATTGCTCGTGTCTTTTGATTGCGTTGATTTAGATTTAAACTTGATTTCTTTTTATCCTCCAAGGGACCGAAGCCCTAAATATTCGATATTAATTAAAGCTTGATACCTAACGCGATCTCGAGATGGTCTTGATAGACGGGCAGATTATAATGGTTTCAATTTTCCTTCTGAGGTACGGAACCCTAAAAATGTACTATTAGTTTCCGCCAATTCGTAAAATTTCTTCAACAGAATTTGAAAAATAAAGAATGATAATAACAAAAATAATACCCAAAAAAGGCATATTATTACAGTGTTTATTTAAATAACATGTACATAAACTGTCGTTATTACCAAACCGACTGTCACAAACACTTGATTCAATTAGCTGAACGCAACGCAAAACGAATGCTCTGTCATACTCCGGCGTAGCCGTTTAGAGAATTAAATAATTGTACGCTTTGATCTCGCTGAATTTAATATGCAGCATACACTTCAAAGAACACCGAAACAGTGATTAAATGTGGGTTGGGTGTAAGTGACGAGCGGTAGCGGGTTTGAGCAGCGTTTATACTTATAGTAGGAACGCTTTTTGGCTTAACTCTGCTCTGACGTATAGCAGTTCTCCAGGCCAAGAGAGAACCTAGGGTTGAGATACTCTGTTATGTTATGTATGTCTATGTTTCAGTGGAGTGGAGCATAATAACGCGTGTTGTCTTATTAAAGCGATGAAATTAAAATTATTTACATATTATTGTCACCTCAAGTGGAAATTGAAACTACAACCATCGAATTTATAGACAGCCGTTTTTCTTCTGATCGATATGATGATCAATAGTTTCATTTCCTCCCTCTTTTAATGAGGCAAAACGCGACATTGAGCCACAAAATACGTAATGCCTCTAGGATTCGGCGGAAAATAGCGTACTGAAGTGTGTTTGAATGTATAACGGAGTGTCTTCAGTCTTAAGTCGTACGCTTGTGGCCCTGCGACACAACGGTCTCAAAATATATAAGTAGAAAAAATTTATTAAAAACGCCTTTCAGCCAAACTTGGACCAACGAAATGAAGAGAACAAATATCATTATATACACATCCAATATTACGCTTGTGGGTAAATATTGTTTTCATTTACATTTACGTTTTTACACACAAAGCTTTTACAAAACAAAATTGCTGATTGTTTTAACTTTTTTTTGTTTAATTGAAAAATATGTTTTAATTTGATAGGAAAATAATAGATAAATAGGTTATATAGGTATTTTTTTAGTTTTAAATTTTATCCCGCACGTAGCAGGGAAGGGTAGGCAGAGGGAACATGGAAACCTGGTGTTAAGACATTCTGTTCCCATAACGACACTTTCATTCCTCATTTTTCGCCGAATTCTGAAGCCATTCCATGTTGAGTGGCGGAATTTAACGCTGTGCTTTGCCTCATTACCAGAACGAAGAAATGAAAATATTACTCTTCTCCATCCATAGATACTAGTATCAGTAGAAACTGATAATGACATGATTATTCTCCGGAGCCACGATATGCCTCTAAAAATGTTACTCGAATACAATAATCAAATCTAAAATTTGCTGCAAACGGAAATCGAACCCATGGCTTTTCGTTCATAATATTCTTAAATATTCAAAACACGTCAAATAAATTTGTGAGGCAATCCACAAACCCCTCTTTAGCGGGGAATTGAATATAACATCAAGTAGTAATTGGATTAGATTCGGACCAGTCTTCGTGACCCTCACGCTGAAAGCAAAGGGCGAAGTATTAAGGCATGCTTCGTTAGATTCCGCACACAGCCGGTTGAGTAGACATTCCTATCACGTTGTATGTACTGTACGTCTAAAGAGTTTCTTAATTTGGTTTGGTGTTTGGTGATTTCAAATTTATATGTATAAGTATATATGTCTGTATGTAGAATCCTTATGACAGAGTTTCTAGGTGTTTGACTATGATAGTGTAGTTTTGATGTTTTCTCAAACGTGTATTTATATTTGGATAACATATTTCCCCTGGTCTGACTAAATAGTACATTAGAATCTACTCTAAAATGGATGGAGAGGGGAAAAATAAGTAAATCCTCGATAAGCGCGAAGATAAGTGAAACGAAAAAAAGAAAAACTAAAAGATAATCTTATGTTCAACTATTCCGAGTACAGTCCTTATATCAAAGTATATGTAAGCTTTTGCCCGCATACTAGGATAGACATGGAGAATTTAGTGTTAAGACACTACGTTACACACGCACCGATTCGAGACATTGTGTGTTGGGTGGCGAAACTTAATGCCCCGGTTTGTTCGGGGCGGAGAAATGACATTCGTCCGAGTGTGCATCGAATCCACAGCCATCGCGTTCCAGTCAAACCCTTACCCACTGTGACACAACCGCCTCATAGTTCCTGGCTGTTTCTAATTTTACTAACACTCATTAAGTCTATGGTAATTGGCAAAATATATTATACTCTTTACTCAGTTGTTAAAGCGTACTTTAAAATCTAGGAAAGCTGTGTAATTGAATATTAATGAGTTAACGCGCGAAGTCGTCGTGTAAACGTGTAACCCGACGCCGGGCTATTTAGAGGTAGGAAGTAATAGACAATCATGTGAGGTATGCGATCGAGGTATGGTTTAGATATTATCGTGCACAAAAGTTTTGTTTATTTAATTTTTTAGAAATATTTTATCAGCTTCACGCTGTACCCCGCACACTTTAGGGTAGGCAGATGGAGCCTAGTATTAAGACACTCCGGTCCCCACTTTCTGCCGAATTCTGGAGGCAATGCGTGTTGAGTGGCAGAACTCGGCACCAGAGCGAAAAAATGGAAATGTAGTGAATATTAACTTTTAATAAAATTAATTAATAATAATATATACAAATACTACACTATATTCTATTTTCAAATTTACTTAAAACTAAAGTTAATATTTATATTTATTATAATTCATCCGCACGCAGCGCATTCGCAAGATAAACTTGTTTCGAGTTTTTTTGCTGTGCGTGANGGTCTGACTAAATAGCGCATTAGGTTCTGCTCTAAAATGGATGGAAAGTGGAAAAATAAGTAGATCCTCGCTAAGCGCGGGGATACGTGAAACCAAAAAACGAGAAAAAAGAGGAAAAGAAACCAATTATTCCGACTACAGTCCTTATATCAAAGCATACGCAAGTTTTTTATGCATACGCAAGTAGGCACGGGGAATTAAGTTGCAAGCTTTTGCCCGCATTCTAGGTCAGCCACGGAGAATTTTGGTGTTAGGACACTACGTTCCACACGCACCGATTCGATTTTCGAGACATTGCGTGTTGGGTGGGGAAACTTAATGCCCCGGTTTGTTCGGGGTGGAGAAATGACAATTTAATTTTTTTACATTTTCTTGTATGTATTTCATGTTTTCCATTCCCCCGAATGTGGATCGAATCCACAACCATCGCGTTCCAGTCAAACCTTTACCCACTGCGACACAACCGCCCCATAGTTCCCGGCTGTTTCTAATTTTACTAACACTCATTTAGTCTATGGTAATTGACAAAATATATTATACTCTTTACTCAGTTGTTAAAGCGTACTTTAAAATCTAGGAAAGCTGTGTAATTGAATATTAATGAGTTAACGCGCGAAGTCGTCGTGTAAACGTGTAACCCGACGCCGGGCTATTTAGAGGTAGGAAGTAATAGACAATCATGTGAGGTATGCGATCGTTTAGATGTTATCGTGCACAAAAGTTTTGATTATTTTATTTTTTTTTAGAAATATTTTATTTGATCTGTAATTTTATTTTATGTTTGTCTCGAATTCATTCGAAATTTTCGGACGGAAAAGAACGTATGTAGGTACCTATTGTATTGGCACTAGGAACCCTCTACCCTACCCTTCTATTTGTGAAAGAAAAAAAACTAAAAAATATATATAGATGTAAACATCCAGTCTCACTCACAAACACCGCGTTTACAGTTTGTCGTTGAATCAAGGCGCTACGTCGGTTTATGTGTAAACACATAAGCCGACGTAGTGCCAGCATGTAAAATAAAATACACAAAAAGATTACTCTTCATGACAGAAATTAAATATTACATATAAAACAAAGATAATCTTGAACAATAAATCTTAACACTTGTCGTGCGGACGGTATGCGCACGCGCAGGTGAACATTTAACGAGCTCGTAAACGTATCTAAAATAGGAACGGGGATGCGCCAGACGACAGCTCACTAATTTGGTTCTTTTTAAAGAAATTATATTTAGTTATCAGTTGCTTTTTTCTCAGTACATTTTTTATGTATGTCTTTAATGGCTTCGAGAAAATCAGAAAAAGTGTAAAGTAAATGTTTTTTAATTATATATTAATTAGATATTATTATTTTAGATATTATGGTTGCAAATTATTTGAATAAACACACGAAAACTTAATGTGATGAAAACGTAATATTTCTAATCTATTTATACAAAAATCTTTTGTTATTTTTGTTCAGATTTTCTATTATTTCATTCTTATTAGGGTTTCGTAATTCAAAAGGTATAAAAGGAACGCTTATAGAATCACTTTGTTGTTCGTCTGCCCATCCGTTAAGAATATTTATATCGAGATCACGTGGAGGAATCAAATGAAAAGTAAAATTCTCAATTTTACCTACGGTCCCTTAGAGCATCCATCTTAAAAATATAAGGTAAGTTATACAAGCAATACAAAACCAATGTATTATCAAACTACATGTCACCTTAAAATGATGCCAATGTGTTTTGTTTTGTATGATTTTAATAAATAGCGTAACGTAACGCGTAAGGTGCGTCAGCTACAACAAACACCAATAGATGATTGTCATATCACAATATCCATGCATGGATGACAACTGCAAGGCATATATTTTATTTAAACCAATTGAGAGCACGATGGCTGATTTCAGGGTTTGGCTAACTACACCAGCAATGTTTTATTCTATTCTACACATAGCAGGGTAGGCAGAGGGAACCTAGTGTTAAGACACATCGTTCTCCACTTTCCGCCGAGTTCTGGAGGCATTGCGTGATGAGTAGCAGAACTCAACGCCGCGCTTTGCCACGGCACTAGAGCGAAGAAACGAAAATATAAATGTAAGTAAATATTTTATCTCCTCGAGTGGGAATCCAATATCGAACACACTCTGTGCTTCTGCGCCACGACTGGCCTCCAAGGTTTTGGTTTATAGCGTTTCGAGCGTTTTGTGCACTGATCAATTCACAAATGTCATGTTGAATGAAGAACACATGAAGGACTGGTTGTAACAGAAGAACGCATGACAAAAATATTATCTCTAAATGATGCGAAAAGGTGAGATGGGGATGTTAGATTTTTGATTAATTCAAATGCCCCAACCCCATACCCATGCTTTGAATGTTTTTTTTTTCAGTTTTACGCTGTATCCCGTACGCAATAGAGGGAACCTAGTGTTAAGACACTTCATTATTTACCGCCGAATACCGAAGGCAATGTGTATTGAATGGTGAAACTCGACGTCGTGTTTTGCCCCGACACCAGTGCGACGAAATAAGAATACTAAATATTTCATTTTCTCTAATAGGAATCGAATCTACACCCTGTCGCATTCACAGTCACACTTTGTGCCACGACTGACCTCGTGATATGATAATATTAAAAGTGTTTTTATTTTTTGACAGCCAAACCAAAAAAAACAACAAAATAAATTTTAAAACTAGTATCCAATTCAACAAGAAATTTAGTAGAAGTCATATTAAATAAAAAGAAATAGAAATCAATTTTTCTGATCTGGCATTTATTTATGTCACTCATTACGAAACCGTCTAGACTTAGTACTTGTCGTTACTTGTTTATAGGGTTTTTAAGTGCTGTGGGAGACTTATAAGGATAAATTGGAATTTGATTGATGGAAAAACATTTTTATGTGTCTCTTTCATAATAACTTAATTAAAACTCCGCTGTCCGTCTGTCCGTCACCAGGCTGTATGTCATGAACTATGATAGTTAGACAGTTGAAATTTTCGCAGATGACATGTTTCTAATAAATTCTAAATAACAGAACAAAATAAATATTTAAGGGCTCCCATATAACAAATGTGTTTTTTTTGCCGTTTTTATAGATAATGACACGGAATCGTTCGTGTGCGAGTCCGGCTCGCACATGTCCGCTTTTTATATTAGCTATAGCTTTTTTATACAGCCACAGCTTTTGTAAAATCAATAGCTGTCGTATATATACATATAGACCATAATAGAAATAATCCGTTTTCCCGATTCGGGTTTATTCTCTTTTCCCTGTCCCGTTAAGACGAAGTGCGGTGTTGAGTTTCACAATTTTCGACGCGCAATGTATTTTATTATGGCGTAGACAACAGGACATAGTATCCTGTAGCTCCTCAAGTGTTACATGAGGTCTTGGGTGGCGGTGATCGCTTTACATCAGGTGACCCGTACGCTGATTTGCCTTATCTTTCATATAAAAAAATTTCTTTTGAGAATACTAATTTTGAGAATAATTTTTATGTAGGTACTTAATGACTATATAAAATATATATAAAAATTAAAAAATAACTTCAAATAAGACTTCAAAAACTTTTTTCATATATTTGCTTTATATTTATTTAAATCAAGAATCGTCTGTCGATTTCGTGTGACTTTTTCAATCAAGTCATTTATTGTCGCGGAACCAATGCGGCCGCTACGTTAATTGACGTTGAAATGCGTGAGCGTATCTCTAGAGCGAATGATTTTACAGTTATTTGTGGTAAAAAGTGCACTTTTGTACATTTTGGGTTAAATATATTTTAAAAAATAAATCAAATCAACTTCACGCTGTATCCCGCACACAACGGGGTAGGCAGAGGGAACTTAGTGTCTTATCACTCCGTTTTCCATTTTCCGCCGAATTCTGGAGGCATTCCGTGTTGAATGGTGGAACTCAACGACGACGCTTTGCCTCGACACCAAAGCGAAGAAATGAAAATATAAATTTAAATAAATATTTCATTTCCTCGAGTGAGGATCGAACCTGCAACCAGTCGATTTTACATTCACATTTCGAACCCTTTCCATTTTCCAATTCGAATTAATAGTTCCTGAGATTAGATTTACAATATTATTAATAAGTATAGGTTTATAATATTAGTATAGATAGCATTTAACAACAATAGATATTTCAGAAAAGAATATTCGGATAAATGTATTGCTTTCGATAGGAAAAAAATCCGCACAGCAAATCCGCATAGTCAAAGGTAATCTTATATTTTCTTTATATCTAAAATTTAAGGGATGGAGAAGTTATGTGGTGGAAATTAACGCTTCTTTTCGTAATGAAAATAGTTTATTCTCATATTAAGAATATAACATAAAATATATTTTTCAAAAAATAATTTAATAAAAAACATTTTGAAAATTCAAGTCAATGATAAAAATATCACAACCCGAACGTTATAACGAACGACCCGTGGGTCAACGGTGAAAGTGTCAGAAATATTACTCCAGCCTCAGTATGATAGATATACGAGTTTTGACTATTTCAATGCAAGAATGGAACAACAAGTTATAATAAAAAGTTTTATATCAAGATTGATTGTCTGTATGTTATCTTGGTATGTGGTTTCGAATAGAGATTTTTTATAATTATGAAATTTTTAAAGACCTCAAAATTCTAGAGGTTGTTGTGGTGCCGCCGTGCAGCTGACAAACTGTCAAACTGACTGTAAAGGTATTGGTCCAATACGCACTTGGAGTAGCTCTTATTTTCTAGCTCTGGAAAAAAGACAAAACGCAGCGTTCAGTTTCCAGCAACATGGAGTACTTCGAAAATTTGAGAACGGAATGTCTTATCATAAGATGTTCGCGGCCTTCTCTGCCACTTTGCGGGATACAGCGTAAATTGAACTGTTAACCGTTGCCACCACCACTACGACGGCCTCGACTGAATCGTAAGTTAAAAAAAATACTAAGAAATTATATTTACAACTAAAAGAAACAAATCCAACATGTCCAAAGATATTAACACTCCGCAGCAACGCAAAGCCGAAACTAAAATCAAATTGAACTTTTCTAAGAATGAAATATTACCCTCCTAAAGGACCCTTATCATTTCATAAGCTCCCCCACGTTTGGCAAATACAGATATCATGCCAATAAAACACCCTTCAGATTATCCCTTTGTTGCTATACAATGGTCGATACCTGGTACGAAGATAATAAGTATAAGTGATTGCTTTATTATACGCTAATTGCATCATCTCGATGTGTCACTTGTAATGCAATTTTTAAGAGGGTTAAGGTGAGTGGACTTATATAACGAGAGTTGGAGGGAGAGACGAGAACTGGATGTATATTTTTACATAAAAACAACAATTTTTAGTTTCATGTGTATCACATATAGCAGGGTGGGCAAACGGAATCTGGGAACCTAGCGTAAAGATGCTCCGTTCTCCGTTAAGATAGTTCTGTTCCTCACTTTCTACCGGATTCTTAACCTATTGCTTGTTGATGAGCGATACTCAACACCCTGCTTTGCTTTGTTACCAGAGTGATGAAGTGAAAATATTAAACATTTCATTCTCTCTAGTGGAAATCGAATCCACAATCGTCTCGTTTACATTCGCATGCTTGTGCTCCCGTGCCACGGCGTGACGGCCTCAAACATTAAAACCAAATTTAAATATTTAATGAGTCTCGTGAATGAGGATCGAACCCACAATCTTCGATTACAGTCTAACATTACAACACAGCGATACTGTAATATAATAATTATAAATAATACTTAGAGGCGTATAAATTATAGACTCACATGACAGCAAAACCAAATATAGTTAAGAAAGTGTCGCACAGTGAGCTTGTCTACACCTGTTAAGGCGCAAGCTTGACTGATTGGGTCCACGTCTTGTGTAGGAGATATCACATTTTATTTACACCGCTTTCTTTTTTATCTTCATAGCAGGATAGGTAGAGGGGACCTGGGAACCTAACGTTAAGATAATCCATTCTCATTGGGAAAATTTCCGCGAGTTCTGGAAGTATTGCATGTTGAATGGCGGAACTCATCGCCGGACTTTGTCTCGTTACCAGAGCGAAAAAGTGGAAATATTAAATATTTAATTGAATATCGAATGGGAATCAAATCCACAACCTGTCACGCTTACAGTCTCACTCATGTGGCCCTGCGCCGCGCATTATTGGCATCTACATTAATGATGTAATGTAATAAAAGAATGAATACTTGGTTGATATTATTTGAATGAGTTATTTTCTTTTCCTTACTATGGTAACAAGACAAAGCACGGTGTTGGGTTAGATCTTTTAACATGCAATATATCAAAATTTGTGCGGTGCGTGGAGAACGGAGTGTAAACATTAGGTTCTCTCTGCCTACTCAACTACGTGCGGAATACAGAGTGAAGCTAAAGAAAAAGTATAAATAGGTACGTATTAGCTTAATATTTTTTGCAAAATCTGATTTCAAGTCGAGTATTTTTCAGTTCCCATTCCTTGTAACGAAAGTAACTGAAAAATGCTTAAAACAACAGTAACAAAAGCAAAGGAACAAACGCGCGTGTGGCCGCTAGAAATAGACACTCATAAACATTTAATTGTGTTCAGATCGTAAACGTACGAACTGCTAAATAGTACGCGGTTTTTCGTTGAAATATTCCCTTAATTAGGGTAAGTCGGAAAATTTTTAATATAAAATGAGAAATTATGCAATTTTTAACACCTGGCGTGGGATAATAATGGGTGTTGTATTTGAATGTGTTGTTGTATGTTTGTCTGTCGTATCTTCTTAAAGAATGAACAGATAGAAGTAGGCTCTTTTGAATCAAAATATTGAGCTGAAATCAAAGTAAATATGTAGAATAGAATGCTCTCATTTGCATTACTAAATCTAATTCTTAACCTATAAGAAAATTAAAATTTTAAACTTTATCCTTTTTGTTTAGATCTTAGGAGCTTTCAGCATAAGCTCAATCCCAATAAACATACCTTATTACTCCACCATATATAATACATATTTGAAAACCGAGTGTTTTAATCTTAACTTATATATAAATCTTTAAAAAAACTAACATACGTTAACTAATATGATTAGATATATTATGTTTGTGGCCAGTCGTGCCGCAGCGGCACGAGGTGTGACTGTAAAACCGACTGGTTGTGGGTTCGATCCGCACTCGAGGAGATGAAATATTTACTTAAATTTATATTTCCATTTCTTCGCTCTGGTGTCGAGGTTAAGCGCGGCGTTGAGTTCTGCCACTCAACACGCAATGCCTCCAGAATTCGGCAGAAAGTGGGGTCCGGAGTGTCTTAATACAAGGTTCCCTCTGTCTACCCTGCTGTGTGCGAGATATAGCGTGAAGCTGATACTTGTATTAAAAAAAACTTATACAGCCTATTGTAATACGTAATAGCAATTTTGTATCACGATAATAATTTCACTGATTTTCGCTGTTAAATGATTTTTCACACTCCTATTAACATTTAATTAGATAAAAAGATTGGTTAGGTTAGGTTAAAGTTTCTATTGTTTTTAATAGGTACCTACTGTTAAGCTAGTAGTAGAGCGGATTCTCCTAGCAGGCGGTAATAAACTTAAAAGGAATATTTAAATTTTTTTGCAAGGTTGCGACTGGTGGATCTTTCACCTCGTCTCCTGTCACCAATTATTTCTTCATATATGCTCTCCGCGGGGTTCTCGTGGTTTTTACGCGCTTTCCTCCAGTATCTTCGATATAATGTTCTCGAATGTCAACTAAGGTATCTTAATGCCTCTCTAACCACTCACTTTTAATCCATAAATCTAAAATTATAATTATTATTAGAAGAAAAGAAAACCTTTCGAAGAAAAAGCCACCGGAAATCCCTTGTTAAACATAAACAGGCACAAATATGAGATATTTCATGAGTCCATTTGTAAAGCTAATGCATGAACCCTCCAGGTGGGGTCGAAACGACCGCCAAATAAATTACTTCCCCTAACGCGGTAATCAACCGAATGAGTTATCATTAGGATGACAGGGTGGAAATAGAATGAAATGAATTTAACTTGTATTGGAACGACTTGGATGTGTGGTTAAATAAGATTTAGGTCACGAGTTTTAAGTATGATAGAAGAGGCCGTCTTCGCACATTGGTATAGTGTTTGACTGTAATCGCGGCGATTGTGGGTTCAATTTCAATATATTCAATTCAAATATTTTGGTCACGAAATAACATTACAAATCTTTGATATTAAAATATTCTTTTTTTAATTCACTCTCGTTCTCGTCATTCGTAAATATCTGTGATTTTAGAAAACGCTTTTTAAACAACTTACGTCTTAATTAGAAGAGAGGTGAAAAAAATTACACGCAGGGGCCAAAAAAAGGTCACATATGTTTCTCCATTTTTTTACAATTTAGGGCCTTTCTTATTAGATACCGGATCCAACCAACAAATAGACACAAAAAACCTTTTATTTATATAAAATATAAGAATAAAATACAAGAATATAAGAAATACTTAACTGAATAAAAAATATACCCAAGTTAAAGAATATTTAACGCTAAAACAAGAACAGATTAAGTCAATCAAAGTAATCCGCTATCCTTTGAAAGGGCTCGAGGAGGAGCGATGAATCGTGAATGTCAGAATTTGAATGGATTACTCCTTTCAGGTTAAAACATCCATTGAAAAAGGTTTCTTATCATTGAAAGACGTCTTTACCTTGAAAAGTAACAAGTTAAAACCATTTTTCTGTAGAGATCTGATTTGGCACGGTCGTGGTCCTGCTTGATCTTGGAATATTTAAAATGATTCTATAATCTATCTATGGTTGTGGGTTCGAACCCCACTCGAGGAAGTGTAATATTTATTTACATTGATATTTTCATTTCTTCGCTCTAGTGTTAAGACAAAGCGCGGCGTTGAGTTCCGCCATACAGCACGCAATGCCTCCAGAATTCGGCGGAAAGTGGGGAACGGAGTGTTTTAACACTAGGTTCCCTCTGCCTACCCTGCTGTGGATACAACGTGAAGCTGATTTGATTTGATTTGATTTTTGATACTATAATCGTCCAAGACAAAACTGAGAGTTGATTCATATTGATTACATCATTTATCATAATATAGGATGTTTAAGTGTCAATATTTAAAAAACTTTTTTTTTGTTTAGGTGTATTCAGTTTGCTGAATATGCCTATACCTATATAGTACTGCATCATATCCCACTTTCAATTTTATATTCTATCTACAAACTTATTGAAAATCTTAGTAAGAGTATGCTGAAGGAACCTGGGAATCCAAAGTTAAGACAATCAGTTACTTGCGTTCCCTACTTCCTACAGCCATAATACTCTATGCTCCTACGCAACCGGCCTGGCTGGCCTGGACAATAATAATCTTCCATAGATAAAACTGCCCAGCTAAGCTACAATATCCTCATCTTTTGTTACCAGCCACAGAATATCAAATTACAACAAGTATTCAAGTGATCAACGTCTCTTTAGCCAAGTCCGAAATTACTCACGTGCTAATCTTGATGAAGTGCGGTTGCACTTTGCGGTTGTGTAAGGATGTCTTTTATGAGAGTCAGCTTTTTTCAAGTCATTCGGAACACAAAGGTAACACGATCATTTCCTGTGTAGAACTGTGTTAATTATATTATGTTACTAAAAGTACTTTTGAAAGTTTATTTTGAAATTGCAAAGTACCGAAAAAAATATTCTATTATTTTATTTCATTAGTAAACTATTATATATAGTTTCCGCTCGCGGTGTTACCCGCATAGTTATTGATTTTTCTAAGATAATTTCGGGCAGTGAGAAATAATCTACAACCCCTAAAAATCTATAAATGTTCAAGTTTTTTCTTACTAAGAGCTTAAGGCTTTTCTTATCGTTGCATCGATAAGAAAAAACAACTGTAATACTTCGCACAATTATTTAAAAACTATTTTACTCTTGTAGGAGTAATTATTTCAAAATTGTTTTCTTAGTTGTCACTCACGCTCTATAAAGAACCCATCTGGAAAAAAATTTAAAACTATGTTTCAGCGGTTTGGCTGTGCATTGATCTCTGGGTATGTCTGTCAGATTACTGTTTTGTATGTAAGAGACATTTAAAATAATTTTATTTTGGTAGATATATTATCTAGGAACAAGAGGGTGTTACGTTCCGTCCTGAAACTGATTTTTTTTAAGTATGTTTTGAAGTTCATTTTAATGATTAACGCTGTATCCTGCACATAACAGGGTAGGCAAAGGGAACCTGGGAACGTAGTATTAAGATACTCCGTCTTCAGTAAGCTACTTCCGTTACCCACTTTCGGCCGAATTCTTGAGGCATTGCATATTGAGTGGTGGAACTCAAAACCGCATTTCCCCTCGTTACCAGAACGAGAAATCCATAATACTAAATATTTCATTCCACAGTGTGAGAATCGAACCCAAAACTGTCACGTTTACTGTCACACGCCTGTACCTCTACGCCATGACGGTCTCAAGTATGTGTTTATATATTTATTTACTTTTTGTAATTAATATGAACAAAGGTTTATCATTCACTAAAAGTCCGATTCGAATGTAAATCTTCTCGAATGTCTTCGAAGGATATATCACGATTATAAATAAGCCAAAGCCACATTTCACGCATCGGTGACACGGAGTGCGGATTATTTTAATGAATTCCTCTCTCAATACTATACTGATATTTACGGTACTTGTATTTTAAATTTTAAATAACGTAACCTATTGTGGATCATTGATTATGGGTTTTATGTTTAACGTATTCGATTTTTTTATTTAAATAATATATGAGTTTCCTCGAGAGGACATGGCCATTGTAAATGCGATGGTCGTGGACTCGATTCCCACTCGGGGCAATTGCCTCTTAAAATAATTAATTGATTATTTTAATTTCTAAGTTCTATTAAAACAAAGTGAGTTGAGTTTTCGTCAGTGAACACAATGTTGAGTCTTGACACTAGGCTCCGTCTTCGTATTTTGCTACTAAAAGTTATCATAGCTTCACCATTTTCCCCACTTCAAGGTACGCAGAGGGAACCTAATGTTAAAACAGACGGAAATATAAAAATAGCTTAAATATAACTACTGTTGTTTTGGTTATGGAGTTTGAACTTACAACCAAAACAATAGGTGAACCTTACACTAGCTATACCCCAGCTACTCTAAAATGGCAAAAAGAATATATGAAACGATGCGACGGTTGTGGGTTTGATACCCGAATTAGACATTGACATATTTAAGATTTTCATGCCGCCTAGTTCCTCGTTAAGTTCCACCACTTAACCCTCAATGCCTCAAAACTTCGGCGGTAAGTAGAGGCGCATATGGGAGTGTCTTAACACTTCCCAGGTTCCCTCTGCCTACTCTGCTTTGTGCCGGATACAGAGAGAAGATAAAAAAATGTATCGATGATTAAGATCTCTTATAATATTATTTAAACGTAAGAAAATAATAATTATTTATAACCACTTCGCTATATCAGACTTAAAAGGCTAGACACATAACTTAAGTATATTATTAGCGTGTACAGTATAAAATCTTGAGTATTGTTACCCGACCACCCCCGAGTGACGCCGCGGGCGGAACATGTCTTTCATTTTAAGCTGTAATACTTTTAAGTTAAGGACGTCCAACGCTGCCGGCTAGAAGGTAAGAGCCCATTAATGGTACAACGCTGTGATACGTTATATTAGGTATGGTTGTTAACCAACTTCAAAGAAAGAGGTTATCAGTTTGTCGGTTTGACATGTATGTATGTGATATTGTTGAATTCGATAACTTTTAAGATTATCTATCTATAAGCATTAGCTTAGCTTTTCCGTCACAAGTCCTAAATTTCATAAATGTGTGCTTGTATGTTTGTGCACAAGAACTAAAGTTTTGATCGAGATGATCCTTTTTCATTTAGATGAGTATTTGTGATTTTAAAGCACAAATTTATCTTTAGTTTACTTGTATTTTAATTTCTATTCTAGTAATATTATTATAAATTTTTCATCTGCATGATTTGCTTGAAAATTATGAAGATAGATAGATAGATTTATATACCTATATAATGTCTTAATTCAGATAATAGATATTAAATATAGCGACACGCTCGCGGCTTCGCTCGCTTAAACTGCAAGACAACGCTTATTTACCAATCTGAATTGTTTTCACGATCTAATTACAAGAAAGAATTTAAAAATTTCAACCAATTTATTTTAATATTTCGTAGCTATTTTATTGGACAAACTACTTAATATTAATATAATTTTACAATATATGAATCGATTTAAATAAAACAAATAAATGTTAAATAAAATATTAAATCAAAATAAAATCAAATCAGTTGTCGTTTTTGAGATTAACGTTCACCAAGTACCAACACACAAACAGTTCTGTAAACAAATAAAAAAAAAATAACATTATTGTTTTGGGTCCTATTCCATTGTATAGTAATAGTAATAGATTTTCCCAAGTATCTTCTACATACAGACAGCGATCAGTTACAAATATATTAAATGTATAGATTTAGTTCAGAAATAATTTTTAATACGTATTTTAAATGGGAACACATCCGTCCGCACATATATTTTTTCATTTTACCTTTAACCGCCAGACACCTAGCCAGTTTTTGTTTTGTATGACTGCAAATTGAAACAAGAAAGATTCAACACTATATTCTATGTGCGAATACCTTTACAATTTCACACATGACTAAACGAGACAACTCGTTGCGATCTGAGATATGAATTTTAATTTTTGTTTTATTTCTTCTCGTAGTATTTATCAATGTATACATGTATAAAGTTATATAGATGAATAACACTAACCTTTACAAATATCAAATATCTACGAGTTTTATATAGCTTCACGCTGTATCCTACCTAGTGTTAATATACCGAACCTAGTGTTAATACACTCCATTCCCCACTTTTTGCCGAATTCTAGAGGCATTGCGTGTTGAGTGGCAGAACTCAACGACACGCTTAACCTCGACACCAGAGCGAAGAAATGGAAATATAAATTTAAGTAAATATTTCATCTCACGACTTTTATACGTTTTCTAAATAAGTAAATGTCTCCGAATTTTGTATGAAACACGACTATTCTAAGTTCCCAAGATACAGTGAGTCACATTGAAACTATTAACGTGATGTAATATATACTACTTTCCTCGATTAATGGACAGTCCAACATAAAAATATATTTTTAATTCAAACCAGTAGCTCCTGAGATTAAACCGTTCAACCAAACAGACTCTTCAGCTTTATAGTACAAGTATAGCTGCATCTTAGAGAAAACTTTCTATAAACAATCTCTTTAACGATAATCTCGTTTAGTTTCACGTTTCTTTGTCAAGGCCATACTTCAGTTCATTGTTTTATTTGTTTCCTACCTTCGATTAGTTATGCGGGCTCTGGGCGTACCGTCATTTTAATGCAATAGAAATTAAACTTTATTAATAATAAAATACATTCCATTTTAAAATGTTAAAATCTATGTAGATTACAAGTAAATCGCAGAAAGTATTCGCTTGAACAAAACTCGGCAGTTAAGCTTTCAAACACCGTCACGGATTCAAGTTATCAACTTGGCACAATACACCAAACTTTTTTAAGCGCTGTTTACATTTTTTTTACATTTTTTTTAAAGCAATTCCTTAGCTGTTTTCCTTTGAATGGATGTCTCTATCATACTTGACAGACGTAAACTACAAAACGGAGTTCTGCTCTAAGACTAAAGTCTAAAATCTCTTGAAGAAAGCCGAGAATAAAGTGTCTTAACACTAATTTCTCTTTGCCCTGCAATAAAGCGTCAAGCATGAAAAAAGAACCAACAATAATAAATAACAAACTCAAAGATGCCAATTTAACGCTATTGAAATTTTAAATTACATTTAAATCTTAAATAAACATATATGGACTGGAAGATATTTCTCAATAATAATTGTGATTCACCGTACAATAAATACTGGCGAATGCCCACGAATATATTTTTAAGGTACGTAGTGTTACTTATTTATAAGAAGCGCTAAATTAGCTCATTTGTCTGCGCGGGCGCAGGTCGTAATTTGAGACACCATTTTTTTCTTTTTATTCAACTACAACTAATAAGGTAGACGTCTTTATGTTTGTGTATTATTTTGTTAAATGTACATTTGTTAGTCAATAATTGACATTTTCATTTAAAATATTATTTATTATTTTGGAACGGATAGAACACGGAAAACAATATTATTTTTTTGAGTAAAGTCTGGATGTCTTTTTGTCTGTTAAAGTATAACAAAATATTGATGTGATGTGAAAATCTATTGATGTACCAACATATGTGTACAGAGCCTAGTGTAGTGTGTTTTTGTATTAATATTTATGGAAAGTTTTTTTTAGTTTTTAACATAAATAACTTTCCATACTAATACAAAAAATCTATTTCTTAGTAACTAACAGACAACACACAGATGACGATTAGGGAGTGTAAGGCCAAGCTAAGCTGAGAAATAATTTCTAAAAAATCTAGTGGAATGATAAAAAACTGTATTTTATGTCAACATAAACATGGATAGGCCAGGCGTGGCGCAGGGGTACAAGTGTTTGACTGGAAACGCGACTGTTTGTGGGTTCAACCCCGACTTGAGGAAATAAAATATTTATTTAAATTGATATTTTCATTTCTTCGCTCTGGTGTCGAGGCAAAGCGCGGCGTTGAGTTCCGCCACTCAACTCGCAATGCCTCGCAGAATTAAGCAGAAAATGGAGAACGGAGTGTTTTAATATTACGTTCCCTCTGCCTAACTTGATGTGCGCGGGATACAGCGAGTGAAATAAACGAAGATGCAGGCGCCAACTAACATAATATAAAAAATAATGATTTTCGCAAAATGCGATTTCTTATGGTTATTGGTATCTATATAAATACATACATATATATGGGTGACATAGTTTTATTAAGATCAATAAATATTTTAAATGCGGCATAAATCTGACAAGCTGACAAAAGATTTACGATCCGCAAAATAATGGCTCGAGAAGCTTAAAATTTTATATCTCAACCTTCATATAGTTTAAAGCCATTATAGCACAGTGGGATAGTGTTTGGCAGTAAACGTGTGGGTTGTGTGTTCAATGTCCGCTCGGGGTTTATGTTCAAATTATTTTATATTTTCATTTCCTCCATTTACACTCTGGTCGCGATGCAAAGCGCCACTGAGATCAGCCACCGGATTTCATCGGAAAATGGAAATCGGTGTCTTAATGGGAACGGAGCTCCTTAACACTAGATGGCCCAGTCCCCTCCGCCTACAATGCTATAGGAACCTAGTGATAAGACACACCGTTCCAATTAATATATAATACTTCTCATTTTTCTTGAGGTATTGCCTGTTGGGCAGCGGAACTTATAACCGCGCTTATCATTCTCTCTCATTCCCTCGAGTGGGATTCGAACCCACAGCTGTCGCTTTTACAATCACTCGTTGGTTCCCGTGCGCCACGACAGCCTTTAAGCAAATGACAAATTATTAATATTACAATATATACATTTAGACATAGCAACATAGAAACCAAAAGAAGACACAAAAAGCATCTTATTCGTGCAATATCGTCGCTTGAAAAGAAAAAACATAGCACACATTTAAGCTCATTGGTCATTATCTATTTACATCTACAAAAAGGCATCGACAATTCAATAAACCGGTATGAATGGATCCGCTTTTTTTTTGTGAATGTTTTGCACGATCGTGAATGAATGGTTTTTTGTGTAACTAAAACCGAATTGTAAATCAAGACTGTAAACGAAGGATTTTTAGCTACGTGCTTTATACGAAACGAAGGAACTCTATTTATCTCTTTCGCCTGGTTCACTGTCATCAACTTCTTGATACTTGCCTTTGGCGGGGTCCTCATGGTTTTTACGTATACTTTCTCCAGTTGCATCGATATTGTGTTTCTATTATGAAAATTAATAAGTTAAATTGATTTTCATTTCCTCGTTCTGGTTAAGATGCAAAGCCCGGGGTTGAGTTCCACCATCCAAGACGCCTGCTCACCGTTTGCCTACTCTGCTACGTGCAGGATACACCGTGAAGCTTAAGTAAAAAGAGTTTAGTAAATGTATAAAAACAGTTTAGTACCCATAGGACCCAGTGCTATCTCGACCTTAGAATGAATTGTGTGCACACAATTTTTAGTTACTGTGATTATAGTACGCAGCCGAAGCCGCAGGTAAAAGCTAGTCTATATTCTAGACTATATTTTACATTCTGCTTCTAGACTCTAGAACATAAAGGGCCATCGAATTGAATACTATCGCGCATCTCTACACCCGCACACCCGGTATAAAGGAATAAGGAAGTTGATTATGAAATATTCCCATTTGTCCGCATTGTTCCATTCAAGATCTGTCATGTTATAGTTGAACTAAGGTATGGTTTACATTGTCGTTTAGGTTAAAATTATTATTTCATTTATAATTTACAGTAAAAAAATATAATTGTTTTTTTATATAATATTGTGTATGGTCATTGTAAAACATAATTTGAAATGTAAATAAAAAATATTGTTTATTTGTATATGTAAAGGCCGACGTGGCGTAGCGACACAGAGTCGGATGGTAAACATGATGGTTATGGATTCTATTCCCACTTTGAATAATAAAATATATTAATTTTCTCTTTTTAGTAGCAAGACAAATTGCGGCGTTGAATTCTGCCACTCAACAAACCAATTATAGAAAATTGGAGGCAGAGTGGCTACAGAATGTATTAACACTACTCTACTTATTTTGCCGTATGCGGTAAAAAAATTGTACAATTTTTTCTTTAAAAAAGTTTTTTGTGTGTGCACCATCTTTATATCAAGACCAGCCACTTAGCAATCTATCATGTACGTTATTGCGTTTAATACACGTTAATTGGGATGTTCTGGTACACTTCGTTATCATGATCCATACAATGGGATTGGAGTTATTCAAAGCTTACAGTGTGAATGGATATAGCTTAAATCGATATTAATAAGCTGTTGATTTTTGTTTACAGCTTCACGCTTTTTCCCGCATAGCATGATAGACAGAGAGAATCTAATGTTAAAACACTTTGTTTCTCACTATTCGCGCTTTGTGGGGAAATAATTTTTATTTTTACTCATGTGTTAGAGAGGGAGAGTGGGAATCAAAGGCACACACACGTATGTGTAATGTGTGTCACTGCGCCTCGATGACATAATTTCTTTTTATTTTACGCTGTATCCCACTCATAGCAAGATAGGAAGAGGGAACTTAGGGTTAAGACAATCCGTATCTCACTTTCCATTCTGTTTTAGAAAATCAAGACCGCGCTCTATTTTATCAGAGTGAGAGAATCGAAAACAAAATATTCCATCACAAAGAAACAAGGAACTTCTACCATATTTCTTTTCCTAAGTGTTTAAATAACATTTCAAAAAATATATTATAAAATAAAAGGAAAAAGGTATCGCAAAACGTGGGAGTTACTCTTATACGAGTATGTATGAAATACAAACTGATTGAAGATTGCATGTGATGGATGTAAATGAGAATGGTTCATGTCTTGAATAATAGGTACCTTAGGTTATAGAGCCTTAAAGAAAGAATAATACACAGACAAATAAATACTAATATTATAAGTCTGAAGAATTTGCTTGGTTGAAGGCACTAATCTCAGAAATAACTGGTATTGATAAAATCTTTTTGTGTTGTTCCGCTCAGTTTTCGAGATAGTTGCAGAACTCAACGCCGTGCACTATCTTGTTATCAGCGTGAGAAAATAACAATAATGTATTCCTCCGAGTGAGAATCACAAACGTTGCGCTTACAGTCAGACGCTGTGATGCATTCATTTAATTTTAAATTTTGACATTGGCTCATGTCACAAAAAAATATTTCTAGTTTTTGCCTATTCATGTGAATTACGCCTTTAGAACACCAAGATACTCTTTTATTTAACTTCTGCATCAGCTTAACGTATCGTTATACGTCAAAGTAAATTATTTCTTCTGTAATATCCTAAGATAAATTGTTGTGAGGGCTGTACAATAAATACCTATGTATTAAAAAATATATAACTTTGGACAGTCACACACAATGGTAAGGAATTTAAATCATATATTAGATAAATATTTTTTATGGAAAAATGAGTATCTAAAATTGTCTTTATCTACTCCGACATGTACTGAAATTCGCAAGCGATATATGCAAGCTAAATATGTATAATTATTTTATTCCTTGCGATTTCCATATATATCAACTATAGAATATATGAAGTTCTTCAATTCTTGAGTGACTTATAGAAAACGTCCACAAGAAAAAATTGGACTTAAAAAGTCAAAATTCAGCAAAAAGCGTTAAGGAGTGCGGGAGAGCGTCAAGTGAAAACTTCTTAAAATCTTTTTCTGAAGTCAACGTAAACAAAGTGGCGGGTCACGACTAGTTTTAACATAATACATATTTTCTATCCAATATACAAAGAGCAAACTAAGTACCTCCGCCCAGCAGCGTTACTTAATGGGCGATAAGTCAAACGGACCGACTACTTGCTACTAAATTCTTCACAACTCTTCAAAATATGAAGAGAAATGGAAAAATATATACAAAAAATTATATTTGATTGCCATCGTCAGAAATGTTATTAATATATGTAATGTATAGTTTGTACAAATAATTGATTAAGAAAGTTTTTTTCTTGCCTCACGCTATATTGTGCATGTAGCAGGGTAGGCAGAGAGAACCTGGAAACCTAGTGGTCTACAAATGGGTCAAATTCAGATTCTAAGATTTATTGATTTGTGGGAAAGTGGAGAACTTTCTTAACATTAGGTTCCCTTTACCTACCCTGCTATATGCGGGGTACAGCTCAAAAGAAAAAAATACACAGTTACAAGTCAACTCCCAAAAAAAGAGTATTAACAAACCTTAATCTTACATCATGATCAGGAACAAAATTTTGTTCAAATCGCTCTCTTACCTGAAACAAAGAGAAAATTATGTAAGTTACGGAAGTAAAGTGCATTAAGTGAACTTAACAGAATTGTAAGTCAGCGTTCGTCAAGATACTAGTTATCCTCAACTTAAGTCGTTAAAATGTAGAATTTGTGAGATTTCGCCTGAAAGCTCGAAAGTTCTTTGCTTAACAAGATAGTCTTGATCTTGTTGAAAAGTTTTGGAATATAAAGGTGTATGTTGTTTGTTTTAACGCAGAAATAAAACACTTTCTTTTCCCTATTCTACAAGGTAAAGCGCGGCGTAAAGCTCCGCTACTCTATTCTATTTTTTGAGGCCGTCGTGGCGCAGGGGTGCAAGGATGTGACTGTAAACGGGACGGTTGTGGGTTCGATTCCCACCCGAGAGAATGAAATATTTAATATTTTCATTTACTTTCTCTGGTAACGAGGTAAAGCAAGGTGTTGAATTCCGCTACTCATCACGCAATGTCACGAGTTAGGGCGGAAAGTTAAGAACGGAGTGTCTGGACACCACGCTCTCACTGCCTATCATGCTAAAGGCGAAAAATAATTTTAAATGTGTACAGCATTTAATAGAAAATCTCACACAGCAAGTTGTTTGGCCGCAGGTGATAAATCGAGCTAGTACTGTCATAACAAGATGTACTATAACGATTAAGGTTATATAATAAGAGTGTAAAATAATGAAATATTGTAATAAAGATTTATGATATCATTATAGGGTTCACGCTTCTTAAACTTAAAATAAGTAGAAATGAGAAGTAGTAGTAAAATATTATCACCTTTTTATCCCATTTAAAGATATTAGGTAGAAAATTATGCATAAATATGGCCTCTGAAGGGTTACAAAATTCAGGTCCTGGCTCCAACACCACACTTGCTCGATGATATGATAATACGTTTTACAAAGTTAATTTTGGCAAATTTTAAAAGAGTAAAAAATATCTAAAATTAAAAAAATAACTAATCATTCTACCAGCAAGCAAGTAAACACACTTCTATGTGCCTTCACTTATTATTTCTGGCGAAACCTCTATCTGCTATCCTGCTAAATGCGGGATACAACGTGAAACTTTAAAAACAATATTATTAGTTCCAAGGACAAAGAAAAATACCGATACCGCAATATTTTAAACGTAAGTGGCAACAAAATAAAGCGAACTGAGAATCTGAAGAGATAATTTCGTCGGTACAAACCCCTTCGGCTAGTGCACTGTAAACAAAATAACACAGTGATTACTAGTCAAGATGATATGATTGCTTTAAGGCTCGAAACGTGAATACAACTACGGACCTAGGAAACAGCCCTGAGGGACACCTCGGTTTCACTTCAATATTGGTTTAGGTTCAGCAATTTCATAAAGACTCAATAATATGCTTTGGAAATATTTTAGATTTGGGCAGAAACTATTTTAATTTTGTCTCATATAAAAGGCCTGTGGGTAATTTCGCTCAAAAGATGGTAAAACTGAATTTTGAAACCTCAAACTTTTCTAATGTTATAACGTTAGGACCCCTATTATTAAAAATGTTTCAAAGGTGTTTTGGAAATGAGTTTTGGTGAATCTATTCCTTTTGTTCCCAAGGGATGGTGGTAGCTTTTATTGAATTTTAGGATATGTTTAATATTTCATGATTTTCATTTCTGCCTCTGGCAGACAAACTGCGACGCAGAACGTCAAATAACGATTCGACATGCAATGTCTATATACGCCATAATAAAATGTGCATGAGGACCAAAGTGTCTTGACACTATTTTCACTCTGACTATCCTGTTATATGCGGGAAAAAGCATGAAATTGTTTTTTTAAGTGATCTAGTTTTACAATTTTTTATATTTATTCAAATAATAGTAGAAGTAAGAAAAAATATTTAATTTTTGGTATAAATTTTTGCTTATTTTCCAAGTATCAACCAATTATATACGACCTTCTGATTCTGATCTATAGATAAGACCAGGCTTATCATATAACACATGACCCAATTGCACAGCGGTATCATTATATAATTTTTTTTTAAATCAACATCATATGGTTTTTGTTTTCAAAACAATTAACAATTGTGTATTCATTTTAACATAAATCACTTCTTTTATATCAGAACATTGAAAAAGGCGTTGTGTTGTAAATAATAGGTTTTCTATCCAACTTACCAGAAGCCAATTAAAGTTCACAATTTCACGCATTTTACGAAATCAAAGCGACCGTTAAGTAAGTATTTACGACGCAAGGACTACCAGGTTAATGATATTTTGTTCTATTATACGCGAATTAAATTGCATTTTCATTACAGAAAATACTCTAAAGTAGGTTCTTAATGACGAAACAGTTCTCAAAGCTCTTAAGCCAAAGCTCGCTAATCAATGGGACTACTGGAATAAAAGTTTATTCTATGAAGCTTTCTTTTACGCAATAAGAGTTAAAGTTGTATTGAATAGGGCTTAAATTAAAGTGGTAATTGTAACTTTTATAGAGGCGGCGTCGTAAATATAGATAATGTTATATATGGCCAGTGCAGCGTTTGTTTGTATGTTCAATTAGAATCGTTTTTTTGGATTTCGTAAGATTAGAAGCCAAGAAATATTATATATATTCCATAAATACGAGACGATCGTAGATATGAACATACATAAAAGTATATAAAATATTTGAAAATTATCTATGATTTTGAAAATCTATCTACAATTATTATGAGAAGAATCTACTTAGCATTTCATGGATTCATGCGAGTGCCCTATTCGTTGATGGGTGAGGAACCACGAACAGTGCTTTGAATTGCAACCCAGGTGTAGATTTAAACGGCCCCTCTTAATCATAAATACCAAGTATTATTTATACTTAAAAATTGACTGCGACAAAATTCATTGTTAAAAACATACGGTGAAATTAAAATATTATTTAATAGTAGATATTTAAAAATGTCATATCAAGAAATTTCAATTGAAATGTTTTTTAAATATGGTTTTTTTCTTCACTGTGTATCCCGCGCACCACAGGATAGAGAGAATCCAGTGTTAAGGCACGACGTTCCCAAACTCGCCGAATTATGGAGGCTTGCGTGTTGAGTGCCGAAACTCAACGCCGCGCTTTACGTCGATACTAGAGCAAAGAAATGGAAATATTAAATATTTCATTTCTTTGCCTGGAGATCGAACGCACTACTTGTCATCTATATTCACACATTTGTACCCCTACTACCTACATTTAAAAAATCGTTATGATAATATTATGTAAGTTGGAAATGAAGACATTCCAACCGCAAGGATAAAGACATCAAAACAATCACGTTTTTTTATTTTTATATTTCTTTTCAAATAAGATTTGAATTATGTGCTTATTTATTTCATATAATCGTATCTATTGCACTGCAGTAAGTGAGAAATCAGGATTGAAATATGACTGCGCCATGAGATATTAACAATAAACTATCAAATATTTACAAATGCACAAAACATGAACATAGCGGGAAAACAATGTATATCTTAATTAGTTAGGGTGCTTAGACAGGTCTCAAGAGGTGCAGATTCGAGTCCCGTTATGTACAATTTTTGTATTTCTAAATAAATATCTAACACTTCGCAAAATATAAAATACGTGTGAAGCTAAAAAAGCGAACGTAAGTCACAATTAGCTTTCAAACATTGACATTTTTATCAACGGATTCGTGCAACACGCAACCCTTTCTCTATAAGGCTGTATATAACTCAATTGAAATTACACGGGATCGGTATTCTTCAGCTTTACGCTCGACTTATCGAGATGCATTTCGAATAAATCTCGAATCGAGACAATCGACTCACGATCAATGCGCTTAGCGGACGTTTTTGTTTTTTTTTAAAACGTACGTAGGCACGTACTGTTTGAATGGCGGAGTAAATAATCTATTTTGCAGAATAGTTTATCTTACGTATATTAAAAAAGGAAATTTGCTAGGATGGATGGATATTTGTTGTACTGATGATGATGTATGAAACAAAAACTAATGAACTAATTTAGATTTATCCTTATAGTAATATAGTTTATAAATCAGAATAACATAGGCTACAATTTATGTAATAGTAATAATAATGCATTTGGGTTAGTTTTTATGTTTATAAATTATCATAAATAAAAATACTAATTCAGATATTAGGCATTTCTTCCTCTTTTTTCTATCTATGTTTAAAAATAACGGCTTTATAAAAACGGGTTAGGTAATTATTAATTACATAAAAAATTACAGTTTTTACTAAATAGATTTAAATTTATAAGTCTATATTATCATTTAAATAATTTTTGGTTTCTGTCTACACAACTACTAAACTGTATACGTAAAAAACTGTTGACGAAATTGTAAAGTGAAAACAGAAAAAAAAATATTTTTTTTTTTTAAATTAAAAATTAAATTAAATTAAATCAGCTTCACACTGTATCCCGCACACAGCAGGGTAGGCAGAGGGAACATAGTGTTAAGACACTTCGTTCCCCACTTTCTGCCGAATACTGGAGGCATTGCGTGCTGAGCTTAACCTCGACACCAGAGCGAAGAAATGGAAATATAAATTTAAGTAAATATTTCATCTCCTTGAGTGAGGATCGAACCCACAACCAGTCGGTTTTACAGTCACACGTGACGCTGCGCCACGACTGGCCTCTATAACTTTTTTAAATGCTGAATAAGTAAAAATATATTCGTATCACACTAAAGTATTAACCTTCCCTTCTCTATATGTGAATTGGGCTAAGACAATAAGCTCTACACATGTCTGTCTCAACGGTCCAATCCCGATAGGATTAGATGAAGTAGAAAGCTCGAAAATAGGGAATGTAATGTAACGTAACGTCGTGTACAGTCTAGGTCTTACTGTCCTGTGAAATATATCACGTATATTTGTATTGAGTGTAAAAGTTCTTCGTTTCACGAAATTACTTTATGTTTGTAGTAGTTAAAAGAATTTTATAAAGTAGTATTATATTCTTTTATATGTTTTGATTGTGGATTCGAGTCTCGGTTGAGGAAAATAATATTATAATGAAGAATTATACATAATATAATATATGCACATGAAACATATTACATCAATTTGTAATAAGTTTCATTTCGCTAGAATTTTTTTTTGAACGGTGGTACGTTCCCTTTGCCTACCCTGATATATGTAGGACTAGAAGTCTGCCTAAAAATGTCTTTGTACGTCAAAGCGTGAAACGTCCCTCGGTTTAACTTTTTCCATCCATTAATATTAGGAGTTGATGTATTTGAAATGGGATAAACACATATCGAGGCCGTCGTGGCACAGTATCTGATTGTAAACAGTTGTGAGTTCGATTCCTATTCGAGTGAATGAATTGTTTTCATTTTCTCGCTCTGGTAACAAGACAGGACAAAGTGCATCGAGTTACGTCACTCATCACGCAATTACACGAAAATTGAGACAAATTGGGGAACGGAGTGTCCAAACACTAAGACCTCTCTGCCGTCCCACACCACCACAAAAACCTCATTATACTTATATTACAACGGTATTACAACGACGTCAATATATCTTTTTTGGGTGTCCGTTAAGAATCACTTAAGCGTCGTAAAATGATCGGAGATCGCAACATTTTAATTGGCAGCTATTATCGTTTATGGATACCTGCGATACATTAATCTAATCTGTCTTGAAATACGACACGTGAATATTTTGCTTTTAAAAGAAAATCATAAAAGCTTTTTGATTTTTTTAATAAGCTCAATATATTTTATGATATTTGTTTTAAAATCAGTAGGCCAACGTCTGTTGTGAATGAGTTTGTTGTAGGTTCAATTTCCACTTATGAAGCATGATAAAGTACGGCGTTGAGTTTCGCTAATCAAAACGTAACCTAGTATTCTGGAGATCGAAATGTTCTCTGTAAGACCCTAGATTCTCTCTATCTACGCTAACTGATATGGGTGAAAAAGCTTAATTTTTATTTAAGTTATTTTTATATTAATTCCCCTGCTTTTCCTATTGATGTTAAATTCTTCCGTTATTGTAATATACGAAGAAAAATATGACACTTTTTTATAAATTTAGACATGAAAAAGTTAAAGTACTTTTTCATAAAATTAGACATCGGGTATCGTATAATATCTAAAACCACGGCTTATCTTACAATATCTGAGAAACAATAATAATATACATATAAACATTCGAGATATTTCAGAATATAGTATCAGTATCAATGGTATCCAAATAAAATCACGTAAAAAGCATAAGGAATCCAGTATCAAGCACATCAGGTTTCCATATGCTTATGTGGTGGCATGTGGAATGATGACAGTGGACAAGGCATAAGAGGTAAAACACCGGCTAAAAAGCGTTTGGCACTAAAAAATATTCACTCAAACGAACTTTTAACCTAACCAGCACCCACCGCGTCCAATCAGGTACATGTCAACTGAGCAACAACGGTGTCACACATATATATATTATAATATGCCCTTAATTTCTTAAACAGAATCAATTGTCGCGATAATTCACGAGTACCGTCCTAACGAAGCGTGCAACCGCAATTTTGTCGGTCATTACTGTTATCTGATGAGCATACGATCGGTGCCGTTACTAAAATATTTAAGAGGATTTCGAAATTTGGTATATTATAGACATATATACATAGCTTGGTTGATAGACTGATGACATGACTTTAGTGATCAGTAAAGCATTATACCTTATGGAAAATGTCAGTTTGAATTAATTTGTTTTTTATTCAACACTAGCGGCCCGCCCACGGCTTCGCCGGCTTAAAATACATGATTATTGATTTAATAAGCAGAATTGATTGACAACTATAATGACTTCTAATATGATTTTTTTATTACTTTAATCTGTAATATTCTAATATGATTTTTTTACGACATTATCGTAATTTCTATAAGAATTTTTGATTGTTTCGAACTAAAAAATACGACCAATGTTGATATTTGATATTCATAAAATATACATAAAGCTAATTATTTATTATATGTATATATTTTTGTAACATTACGTTCTTTTTACCTATGTTATGTTTTTTAAAGCTCTGTTAAATGTGCTGATGTCACTTAATAATTTAATGTACTGCTTCAGAAACAGCCTTAAATGTTAAATTATTGATTTGGGTAAGGATTCATAATATTCTTTGTAAAATAACTGTAATGTTTGCATATTAACTCCTGTACAGTTTTTAAATTAGTTACACATATTATTAGCTAAATGTACAATTGGTAAATATGTAGTTATTACAGAGTACACGTAGAAAGGATGTTTTTAGGCATTTTTATATAGATTTATTTCAAACGAACGAACGAACCAAAAAATCTATGTATTTGCTTGATATCTCTTTGAAGATCAAATCGTTCTTTATCTCTGTGTTGAATTAATTACGATTTAAACTTAACTGTTATGATTTATGAAGGTAATCTCCACTAACAATTCAATTTTGTTTACTTTATTGTATAAAATATTGTATAATAGTGCTTCAAAAATATATATTTTTATCGACAGTCATATAACCAAGACGTTTCGAATGTCATTCTTTAGTTAGGAATCTTACCAGCGCGATTGCTATATTGTTATTGCGAACGTTACTTCGCAGGCAAACTAATGCCTTCAGTTCATTCAAATGACGATAACTTTTTTTTTAATGAACCGATTTGGATGAACTAAACTTTAGTAGTTAAATTGAGTTAAAACAAAGCAATTGGTGAAACTTTTAAGTAAATCTGTTCTGTATTTTCATTGAAAAATGTGGACATACATATCGACAGACAGGCAGACAAGCAATTAAAAATATATATTTTTGCTTTCTATTATTCTTTTTAAGTATCCCTCTATCCATTTCAGTCAAAATTACTAAATGTTAAATATACAGACAAAATATTTTTACTGTCTTATTATATATAGAGATATAGTAGGGTAGATAGAGGTAAATTGGTGTTAAGACACTCCGTTCTAAGTTTTCTGTAAAACTGGTGGATGTCAACGTCACGATTTTTGTTTTTATTAGAGCTATGAAATTAACATAGTTGATTCCCCTGAGTGAAAAATGAACGTATAATCGTACGCATTTACAGAGCTCAATTAATTGAATAGTATATTTTTTATAAATCAAGTAAAGGTAGAAAATTTAAAAAAGCTTATTTACTTTAGAAAATGTATAAGAAATTAACTCTGCCAGTGATACTCTCATGTTTCTTGTAAACCGCCCAAGTGTACTGACCACCAATCCATATGTTCTTATCAAGCTACGTCAATACTCTTATATTAATTGATACAATTTCTTTATATTATACAAAATATTAACCAAAAAAATAGAAAAAGAAACTTAATTAAATAACCTATATTTAAAATATCTCTAAGTATACACAAAGAGAAGCTTTTAAGTCGTCAAATGATAGAAATTACAGAGCTTTAGATAGTATCTAAATTATAGAAAACATGACATAACAATTTATTGTGTAAGCGACACGCAGTTCACAATCAAAAACTGGAAGTGATTTGAATTTTCATTACGACTTTTTGATTTTGATACTAATATTATAAAGCTGAAGAGTTTGTTTGGTTGAACGGGCTAATATCAAGAACTATTAATTCGAATTTCGAAAAACTTTCACGCTGTAGTCCACACATAGCCTTGGTAGGCTGAGAGAACCTAGTGCTGAAGCACTCGGAGTGGCGAAATTCAACGCCGCGCTTTATCTTATTACCAGAGCGAGAAAACGAGAATATTTTTTTCCACGACTGGGAATCGAACCCATAACAGTCACGTTTACAGTCAGATGCTGTACCGCTGCTCTGAGGGCCTCAAGTATACTTTAATTTAATAATAAAAAGGCTTTTTGTCTATGGAATTTCATAAGTTATTCGTCGGGGTGAGTGCAATCTTAAACAACCTTTCTCTACCTAAACTACAATTGCTTGTTACGTAAAAATAAAACAAAAAAACATAAAAAAAATCAAATATTTTTAGTTTTTAATTTTTTTATTGCAGACTTAAAAAAAAAGCTTTTTAAAATACGTTAAAAAGAAATAATACATTTTCTAAAAAGGTGTCTAATCTAGTATCCTATAGCCATATACCGGGTAAGGGAGGCTTAATTGAATGTTATTGAATTAGTATCACGCCCCAACACACAACCGGTATTTACGGCCGGTAGAAATTTGAAACATGAGGTATTTTATATATTTATACTGAAAGAAAGTATATATTTACATATACTCTTTTTCGTCGTGATGACGTCGTGGCACAGGAGGAGACTGTTAACGTGATGGTTGTGGGTTTGATCCCCATGCGAAGAAAATAATTATTTTTGTTTCGCCGCTCTTGTAAAATATCAAAGCTGAGTTCCGCTTCTCAACGCACAATGTCTTTGCTTCCTTGCAAGGCTGTTTTGAAATTTTGGTTTGAATTTCAACTCGATATCTCTAAGTTCTTGAGATTAAGGCTCTTGACATACAGATGAACAGACAACAAAGTGATTTTATAAGGGTTCCTTTTTTTCTTAAAAGGTACGGAACCCTTAAAAGTGAAAAATATTGAAAAAAAAAACAGTTAGGTACGAAATATAAGTTAATAACAGCTTGTATTTGTAATAAAAATATGAATTAGCATTTTTAGGATTTTAACTTTTACTTGTACTCTAAGTTCTTCTTGCCAAATTTCATATATGTAGATCTACGGGAAATATTGGATAGATTTTGATTACGAGGCGAATAAAGTTGACAAATTCAAGTTTGCGGGCTTATGCCTTTCTCTTCTTGATTTTTCTGTGCTACAAGCGGCCGTAGATGTAAATATTTGATATTAATTTCAACTTGATACCTCCACGCGATCTCGAGATAAATGGTCTGGAAATGGAAAGACGGACAGACAGACAACAAAATGATCCTGTAAGGGCTTCGTTTCTTCCTTTTGAGATACGAAACCCTAAAAATAAACACCGAAATTACAAACGTATCAAAAAAAATATTTTCACAATCCATATTGAAAAACAATTCGCGTAACGAAATAACAACGCGGCGTCCGGTTACTGTTGGAGTGACCAATATTATTTGGTGTGTATTCGAATGTTGTTTTATAATATTTACACATTTTCTGATATCGGTTTTTGGTTTATAATTGGATTTCTGTTTATTGTTTGTAGGAAGTTCAAATCTCATTAAAAACATAAGTGAGAAAATAAATATATAGCAAAAAAAATTAACTTCAAACAATAAACTAAAAAGTAAAATAATAAATTTACTTACTATAAAGTAAAATGTACATACTTTCATTTTGTTAAAGAAATGTAATTAGAGATAGATTTAATAATATTGGCGTCGGTGTCAAGCTAATGCTACAATAACCTTACTACAATATTAAATTACTAAGCCTGTTTGTTTTACTTGGCACCGATTTCAAAATTATATTTTTTTTCTTTAATTATTTTTGTTTAACAAAATCCAAGTATGTTTAATAACTACTTAATGTTAAGTTTTTTTGTGTATTGTTTAAAGTAGGTAGTGGTTGTCCTATGTAAAACTTCAGTCTTAAATAGGTATTATTTTTGTGGAAAGTAACATTTTGGCATATTGACAAAAACAAAATATTCGGGCGAATTGGGAACCTGTCTAGTCTTTTTGAAGTCGATTGAAAATGAGAACGTCCTCTTTTTTGAAGTTGGTGGAAAAGAAGATCGTGCCTTTAACTTGGCTGGTCACGCCGCCATATGTCTAGTTCTTTTTTTAGCTTCATACAGAATTCTAGTGTTAAAAGTCCGTTCACCTGAATTTTCGACTTGTTACCAATATATATATACCAGTAATAGTGACGGTTGTGAGCTTGATTCCTATTCGGGGGAATCAAATATTTAATATTTTAATTTTCCCGCTTTAGTAGACAAAGAGCAGCGTTTAAATCCGGCACTCAAGAGGCAATGTCTTGACAATTGGTCGTAAAATGGGGAATGGATTATATATGCTAACTGCTATATGCGGTAAAAAGCGTGAAGCTGATATAAGCATTTTCTCAACAGTCAAATTCAAAAATTTCATACTATAAAACGTATCACAATGATGTCTTAACTTTGTCAAGTGTTGCATAAATCTTCAAAAGTAAGGAAATGAAGTCAGATTAATTATAATAGTCTTAAGTCGAGAATACTTTAGAAGTTCAAAATTTAAAGAGCTCTTATTAAACTTTTGACTACGTAGCGACGGACAAAAACTTAAACTCTGAAAGCAACGTGTACAACGATGATGCTGAAAAAAAGTTTAACTTCCTTATGTGTTTCTTTAGATTATCATTTTAGAAATTAAGTTGGGAATACAGACTGTCCTGGATAAAGAGCGTAGACTAGATGTGTTTCTAAATTATATATTTTTATACATTTTATGAGCCCGAAAATATTAGTTTTTTTTTTTTTTAATTCATTTTAAATACCGACTTTGTATTGCGTGTCGTATCCACAACCAACGCTATTAAAGTCAGACACTGTGCCGCTGCACCATTACGGCTTTATGCAAATATAATTAATACCGCGTCATAAATATTACGACGGCGTTGAGTTCTGCCACTTAACACGCAATGCCTTCAGAATTCAGTGGCGAGATGGTATCGGTAGTGTCTTCTCACTAAAAAAAAAATTTAAAAATGAACAATATCATATAATTCTCCACGTATTTATCCAATTATAGCCTCTTGACGCGAATATTTCAAACTCAGGTGCTGACACACTAATAGTCCGGAGCGAAGTATATTTAATTCATTCATTATTGAAATTATATGGAAATACTGATTTATATCACAAAATGACTTTATGAATATTTATCGTATCGTATCGATTTTGCTCTCCACTTGCAAGAATATGAGAATACTTAATTTAGCTTAATTTATTCTGTTTAAGCCTCACTGCGAGCTCTTGTAGCGTGTATAGAGGATCTGTGACCTAGTTACGAGATAATTTGTTAAAACTTCATAAAATATTGACAGCGTCATTTATAGGTATATGAAAACAACCGGTCAAGTGCGAGTCGGATTCGACCAACGCGGTTTCTGTACTAATTTCTGTATTGAAGGTCAATGGGAAGTAACTTATACTTTATATTATATTAAAGTCAATAAACTTGAGTTTACGTCTTTACGCCACATGAGATGGTCGTAAGTTTGATGTTTGGTTGGAGATGCTTAAATATATGTTGACAATTAAGTATATTCTTTTCCACAATTACCCCTACTACTTTACGCTTTTTTTTTTAAATTTAATCATTTGAGTGAGAATCGAACCCACAACCATCTTCTTAATAATTACACCACGATACAAAATAATTTGATTATGCTTAAATACAATACATATTAAAGTGTATAAACTATAATATTCTGTCCAGGTGTCTTTGGACAGCGTTGTATATCGCCACGACGTCTCAGAGGGGAGTATTGCGTATGGTCTAAACTTAAAATACAAGAGAAATGTCTTAACAGTCGAGATAGTTTATTATGATTTTTTTCTTATATTTTAAGATTTGACTGTAATCGGGATGGTTGTAGGTTTGATTTTAATTCAAGGAAATTATTATATATATTTTCATTTTCTTGCTTTGATAAAGAAAGCGCAGCATTAAGTTCCCCCAATCAACACGCAATGATTCGAATATTACGCGGAAAGTGAAAAATATAGTGTCTTAACACTACATATATTTTCTCTGCTTACCCTGGACCTTACACGGGAATAAGCGTGAAGCCAGTATATAAATTAATAAATAAATAAATCAGCTTCACGCTGTATCCCGCACACAGCAGGGTAGGCAGAGGGAACCTAGTGTTAAGACACTCCGTTCCCCATTTCCTGCCGAATTCTGGAGGCATTGCGTGTTGAGTGGCAGAACTCAACGCCGCGCTTATCCTCGACACCAGAGCGAAGAAATGGAAATATAAATTTAAGTAAATATTTCATCTCCTCGAGTGGGGATCAAACCCTCTACCAGTCGGTTTTACAGTCACACCTCGTGCCGCTGCGCCACGACTAGCCTAAATATAAATTAAAAACATTTAATCAACCCGCTCCTATTTATCTCTTACATCTTTATGGAAGAGCGATGACAGGAAGACAAATTAATACTCGCGACACATGCGCGCTCCGCATTAGATAGGATTAAAATAACAAAAACAACTAAATATAATTAAACCGGTATTTTATAACCGTCTGTCTGTACGTTGTTAATTATTATTCATTAAATTGATGGGGGACGCAGTGGGACATCATCTGAAACACCGAAGAAATGAAATATATATTTTTTTTCATTTTCTTCGCTCTGGTGTTTAGGTAAAGCGCGGCGTTGAGTTCCGCCACTCAAGATGCAATGCCTCCAGAATTCGGCGAAAAATGTAGTGTTTTAACACTAGGTCCTCTGCCTATCCCGCTGCGTGTGGGGTACAGCGTGACGCTAAAAAAAAGAAAATTGTTTTCATTTCAACACGCAATGTTTTGAAAATTTGAGAGAAAAGGGAGAATACTACGTTTACGAGTTCTTTCTACCTACTCCTCGAGAAAAACCGTGAAACTGGCTTAATAGTATCAGATGAGGCTTGAATACGATGATTTGAGCTTCAACTTTTATCTGTGGAGACCTTTATATTTAAAGTCTTAATATTTCGTTTCTTTAGAGTATAAATAACTAGGTATTTGCATACGATCAAATCCCATTAATATTATAAATGTTAAAGCTTGTGAGGATTGATGTTTGTTCGCCTTTCACGCAAAAACTGCTGAACGAATTTAGATAATATAATAGTTTACAGTAATATAACCTATATATCAGAAAAAGACGTTGCTTACAATTTATGTATTTTTTTTGTATAATTTAATTATAATATAGCAATAAGTTTAAACGGACGAAGCTGCGTTCAGGTCATTAGTTTGTAATACATAGCATTCCCTCTTGGCAAATGTTCAATCTTAGGAATAATCAATAATAGCAGGAATTTCCAAAATCTCCCTACATTGATACTAAGAACAAAAAATAAATTGTAACAAACTCATAAGAATTTCGAAGTAGATCTACAGAAACGTTTGGTTTAATTGCTTACGAACGCTCTGACGGTTGCCCAGAGGTGCTGTTTTGAGTCCCGCTAATTCATATTTATATATTTTTTTAAATATTTTTTCCTTAGTGTATGAATAATACTAAATGTGTCTATTGTTATTCATTCATTTGTTATTAAGCGCAGGTGGATCGTGGCCACTCCAGAAATCTTATAATAAAAAAATGCGTCTATAAGTTAATTGTGTTATTTAAGTTAATAACACAATTTTTTCTATAGACGCATTTTTTCACTCATCTGATTAAAGCTAAATATCGTTGCTAGATGTTTTGCTGGGTAGAAATCTAAAGCCGTTATCCGACTAATATTTGACTTTCATTAATATAATTAATTAGATTATTAAGCTATTAAGGGGAAAATGAAACTATAGTAATTATTAATAACACGCTGTTATTCAACATGGCTAACATAAATACTACTTTGATAAATAAATTATTAATAATTTCTATAATTATTAAATAATTGCATATAATAGCTTGTTGAATTAAACATTGATAGAATATTCTAGTGACAGATATAAATGGAACTAGGTGAGATAAATAAATAAAGAATACGTTTATATTATAACAATATAGGTACATCAAGCCAGTCGTGGCGCAGCACTATGGATAATGGTAGAACAACGGCACATCAAAATTCATTTTTACTAAAGTTGTCCCTGACGCACTTTTTCTTTTTTTTTTAATAGTATAATAGTGGACCTTTAATGTAATGAATTATTTTTTCGTGAATTACATTTGGAATACATTTTTTTTATTGTGAGAAATTGTAATACGTAAGAATGTCTATTTCAGGTTGTTCACTTCGATATTTTAAACTTAATTTCTTTAAAAAAATGTGAAAATAGGTATAAAGTGTTACATATTTTTAAAAAGCCTATAGTATATAGATTTTAAAACAATTATTATGTTGTGGATTTTGTGACTATATTCCTATAAAATATATTAACAATAAGTGAAGAGAAAAGAGGTACGTGTTTAAAGTTCATCGAGACTTTTGACAGTTACCGACGTCTACCGACGCGTTACATTTGATGTTGTATTGTTATAGTACAGATATTCATAAATAACATTTATAAAAATCAGCTGCGGACTCGTGCGGTTTTAGAAGTTATCACGAAAATTACGATACAAGTCAGGGAACAAGAAAACTCTATCTATTGAAATTTCTAATGTTGTACTATTTAATTGATTAGATTGCGGTAAAATTCTATTAAATTATTGTTATTTATTGATAAAAGAGCGTTTATCTTCATTTTGCACACATTTTGCGGTATTACTCATCAATAAAATGCACACTACCTTCATTTATAAAATTATATAAAAAGAGTGAATTAATTTAATAAAACTATTACAAATTAGCAATAAAATTACTAACAGACGTTTGATTGTTAAGTGTCTTCACTAAATTTCAAAATGGCTAATACTTTCAAGTGTTCCAAGCGTGAATTATTACTCCTATACATTGAAGGAGGAAAAAAACTTGAAGCAGTCAATATTAGCTATCAATATTTCTAAAAGAAAAGTATCACGTTTCTGTAGACAACATGTGTTTTATTGTCAGCAACATTCAAAGGAATCTCATTCGTTCCTTTAATAAACGATGGACAGAAGCGTCCCGGTAAAAGGATTAGTTTTTTTAAAAAACAACGAAAATTGGTTAGATTCTGAATATTTGTTAACCTTACCAAACATTGAAGAAGTAGCACCTGAGAACTCACCATCGACGTCTTCTGGAAAATGCGGAAGACCCTGTGTCCCTATGGGGACCCATCAGAATCAACGAAGAGGCGAAAAAATACCGCGCAATTTAGTGAATATGGCTTTGAACACATTTGCAATGCCTACGTCCAGGGCTTACGTCCTATAGGAGGAGAAATAGAAGCAAAACTCGTGGAAAAATTAAGGCTTGCTGATCGAGATACAATGTCTCTATATTTGAATCTCATAGAAAACGCAAGCCAGAGCAAAATGCTATCGGATCAAGAGGCATTGAGTGTTTTCATTGATTTGGATTTAACAAAAGCGCAATACATGTATTTAAAGAATTAACAAACGAATGAGATCCCAAGAATGCACAAGGTGCACAAGAATCCCGTAATAAGGATTATCAAAAATTTCGCCTACATCATGCCAGAAAGTGCTCTCGATCAGCTACAAATGAGGATGTATTTCATACTCTTCTCTACACATCAGATCCGTACATTTCCAGTCATAGAAAAACCAGTATAGCAAAAGTGTGAAGGCACTTGATGAAGGTACCCTAGATCTTTTAAAATTGAATGAACTTATTATGGATCCCGAAGTTCACCAAGTATAATTAAATATAATATACTCATCATATAATATACATTCATTTCTAATATTATTCTACTTGTAAATCAGTTTTTGTAAATTTTATATTTTATTAAATAAGTATATGTGTACGCGTAATTTCTTACTCAAATATCTATTTGAATAAGAAACATTGTTTTTTAATAAACTAATTTAATAATACATTTTTATTACTACTATAAGTAGTGTGGACTAAGGAAATTATTATTTTATTTTTTTCATTATTTTTTTAATATATATATACTCCAATAAAAGTATAATATCTGAACTTTACCTAAAGCGCTATTTTATACTTTATGCTTGTGCAAAAATTCAATTGTTTATCTTAACAAATAAAAAAGTTATCAATTTTTGATCTGATACAGACCTAGATTTCCCATAGTGCGCAGGTGCACAAAATGTGACTGTAAAATCCACTGGTTGTGGTTTCGACCTCTACTCGAGGAAATTAAATATTTATTTACATTTATATTTTAATTTCTCACTCACACGCCTCCAGAAATCGGCGGAAAGTGGGAAACGGAGAGTTTTAACACTAGGTTCCTTCTGCCGTGCCGTGCGGGATACAGCGTGAAACTGATTTATGTATTTATTTATTTATATAGGTACTAGAATTTTTTCAAGCTTCACGTTCTATCCCGCAGGGTAGGCAGAAGGAACCTAGTATTGAGACATAACATTTTGAGTTTCGAAGTTCGACGCTGCGTTTTGCCTTGTTACCGGAGCGAGATAAAAAAATATTGCATTTCACAAAACGGGAATCGAATTCACAACTATCGCGCTTACTATCAGACGCTGTGCTACGTTTGCGTTTTAATTTACGTAATAAGACCGTATCGGCGCAGTTGGATGACGCCTGTTGCTATTGTTGTGTGGTCCATACCCGTTCGTAGGCATTACTACATTTATTTTATTTTTTCCACGCGCTGGTAAGACAAGCCGCGGCGTTGTGCTCCAAACTTCAACAAGTATTCTCCCAAATTTTAGATTTGTAAATGCGCATTGAGTTACTATCAAGTATTTACAGATATAATTATGAATGCTACCCTTTATATATATGTTGTAAAATTAATATAACATTATCGTGACTGCCTGACCAGACCCCAATATCATGGCCTCATATAGCACTCATATTAATTCGTTTTTCACAACAAAAACACATTTAAAAGCTTCCCCGAAATAATTCGAAGTCAAAGAAGCGAAGTATTGCAATTTTTGAATGCATTCCTTCAACCGTGGTCAAATATTGTGGTGCCTTAATAACAAGTTATACGAACTTAAGTAATTAGGGTTGAAAATGACGTGATTTAATGACGCCATCGTGGGTTCGAGACGAACTTGTAAAATTATTTAGATACATGTGTTTAGTAAAAAAAGGCAAGTTCTGTTTAGTTACAAGGAATAAAATGGAGATATTTATATCTAACATTTATTTGAAAATACTTTTAAATAACTAGCTTAATAAATAAACAGTGACAAGTATTAACATTCTACTATATTTATTAAGTTACAAGTCAAGAAAAAATAATTACCAAATAGATAAAAACTATTTTTTTTATGATCTGGTCCACTGTGTAAAGTCATAAGGATCCGAAGATGTTTATATTTTTTAAAGAAGGTCAGCTTTACGTTGTATCACGCACAGCGGGGTAGGAAGAGGGTATCTAGTAGAAGTAGCCTTAAGACACACGTTCCCTTCTTTCCGCCGAATTTTGGAGGCATTGCGTGTTGAATGGCGGAACTCAACACTTAGCCTTGTCTTGACACCAGAGCGAAGAAATGAAAATATAAATTTAAATATTTCATATTCCTCGAGTGGGGATCGAATCCAAAACCAGACGCGTTTACAGTCACACTTTATGCCTCTGCGCTACATCTGCTTTTTGTTTTTTAAGGAAGATCAAGAAGCATTAAAATAGCATTGCAAGATGTTCTTACATTGACTACACTGACTAGCCTAAAAATGTGTTAATTATAAAATACAAAAAAAATATACTATGTATTTTTATAAACACGTCTTTATCGTCCACTAACAGATACATAAGAGCTGTAAGTTATATGAACTTAAACTCGAGTTTACTAGTAACCTGTGAAGAATTTCACTACTCAGGTTTCATCATCAGACTTGCTAGATGATACCAAATTATTCCCTTATAAGAACTATCCTGTATTATAAGTCGGTCAAATTCGTTTTTCTTTAATTTTATAACATCGTTAACAGTCGGTATTTGTAAAAAGATGTTAAAATCGTAGAATACTGCCACTAAAATTTACGTCGACAACCCTATACCACATAATGAGTACAGTAATTATCCAACATTTTGTTCAGTCATTTGAAAATGACAAATGAGATTGTAATTGCATCAATTTGTTTATTTTGATACGTTCAGAACAAAATTGTATAAATCGGTTTACTTTGACTACTCTCAGAAAATTTCATTTCTTGGCTCTGTTAGCAAGACAAAGCGCGGCGTAGAATTCTGTCACTCAAAACGCATTGTTTCCTAAATTGAACGGAAATCCGAAATAAATTGAACGGAAATCCGAAATAAAGTGTGTTAAGACACAAGGTTCCCCAACGACGACACAAGCTAAATAAACTAAGCAAAGAGTTTTATCATTATATACTCCCCTCCCACCCTTTTTAGTTCTTGAATTTCGAAAAGAACTTGACTGAAGAAGAAAAAATGAAAATAAATATAACTTGAACATATCTAATTTGTTGGTTTTCGCCCAGCTTATTTTAAAGCTCCCAGACATTGGTTGTTATAGAATTAAATTACTATAATTTAAACGTATTTAGGCTCACGCAAATATCATTATCTTTGAAAGTTCCCACGAACTTTTACGAATTCATGGCCATATGTTCTTTATTTGAAGATTGTATTTAATTAGAAAGTATTAAGAACATTTATGCATATATGTTGAAGTAAGTGATGTCATAAAAATATAGAAAAATTCCGTAAAATAATTTTCTAATTGTACGGTGTCGTTTTATAGCAGGCACTTTGTGTACTTTGTAAGCACTTCTTATTCAATACAGTCGTGGTAACAGAAATATAAAATTAAATATTTAATATACTCATATTTAGCTTATTACTGTAATTTTATTTAAAAAATAATAACAAAATCTATTTTAATATTTCAATTGTACAGGAAATAATTTTAGAGCAAAATTGATGAAATATAAATCCACCTCAGACTCGTGCTATCTTCCATAATCCCATACATAGAATGAGGAAGTAAACAGAAGTGACAATGATCGATTAAATTGTAATTGTGACTCACAGAGTATTTGTCAATGATTAGTTAGTATAAAATTAAACTGGAAGGAGGTAAATTATATCTTAATATATAAGTTATGATTTTATATAACAAAATATATTGACAATGGGGATATCAAATCATAAAAATTAAATAAAAATCAAAGAAAGGTTAAGACATCAGAATATCTTTTTATGAAAAAAATTTAAGAAATTCATATTTGTCTTCAAGTAGGGGTAAAAATTAATAAATTATACAAATGTTAAAATTTAGAATATATCAATGTTGATATCCCTTCTATTCACTTCTATTCTGTGTTCAACATAAATACTAACAAAGTAAGTCGGCTGAGCCGACCGGGTGTTTATCAACAATTTAATCAAAACGACCGCCCGCTTTATGTTTCTGTCCGCGATGTTTGCGAAGATATTAATGAAATAAACAGAACAGTGTGTTAAGAAGTTAAATTGTTAACTTAAGTAATGTATGTTATTTGAGGCCGTCGTGATACAAGCTGTAAACGAGTTGTAGGTACGATTCCCACCCGAGGGAATACATTATTTTTATTTCCTCTTGCCGAGTTCCACCACTCTATACCTCGAATGCAATGCCTGGATATGTTACGTGGAGAACGAAGTGTCTTAACATTAAGTCCTCTTTTGTCTATCTTGTTATACACTTGAAACAGCGAAAAAGCTATAAAAAATAATCAAACAGAGAGATTTATCATTCACTAAAAAACGTAAGAAATTTTAAAATAGGCTTAATTCGTTAAAAAAAATTAAAAGGCGGTCTCCTTGATCAAACACCTGACATAATTTACTTAGGCAACCGTCAGGTCGTATCAAAAGAATGAAATCATAAAGCCCTTGTACCGATTTGTCGCGCGATAAACGCGTGTAGCGATTAATTGTCGCGATAACGCGCGTGTAAGCGTTAAAACGCCTTTGTTATTTATGTCACTTATCTTATTTGGGATTTGTGTTGTATGCTTTCTATTTGTGACGTGTCATTTCTGTGATTTATTTTATTCTTTGTGATTTGTTATTATTATTATTTTATTTTCACATATTTTTAGTATGATTATTTTCATATCTTTGTTGTGGTAACAACATGAAATAAATGTTATTTAATAAATTTTTTTCGTATATTTAGTATAATAAGTAAATATTCAATCAAAAGTTTGTATGTAAAATCGCCGACACATGTGCTTTGTGATTTCAATCTTTTCTATTTGACTATTACCATAGGACTTGACTATTACTATAGGAGGTTCTTAATGTTTTATATTAATTAAATAATTACAGTTGTTTATTTCTTATTTGGGATTCTCAAAAGACAAAAAAAAAACTAAAAAAATCAGGAAAAAAAAAATCGTTAAATATTATTTATTTTTCTATAACGCTTAACGTTTTCAAAAAAAATATTTAGTAGTGTACTATGAGAAAAAATATAAAGCTAAAGTATTACGCTCTAGTAAACTTATGCCTTATAAGTTCTCTTCCGCATTTTGCAATTACATTAGAATTACAAGTTTCCTTCTATAGCCAAGATTTATTTGCGCCAGATTATACTCATATTTATTGTCTGTGACAGATTTGTACAGATGACATAAAATACAGTGAAATCGACAATATATGATTTGTATAAAGTAAAATTTGTTTATTAAACTTTTCGATATTTTCAAATTAAAATTGAAGTTTAAGTGAAATCTCTATTGATCTGTAAAATGGAAAAATTTTTAAAAACCTAGTATTTGTTTTATTTCGTAAAGAGATGAATATCGATATATTTTACTAGACAAGCAGATATAATCTATTGTCTGAGATAGAATCTACTGTCAACACACTCTTGCTTTTCACCTGAATTTGAAACAACGCGTGACAGCGGCGGAATTAAGCGCCGCTTTTAGCACATAGTAACACACCACTAGACTCTTAACTTTATCCATAAAAAAAACTAAAAATAACCTACATAAAACCAAGACATCTAAAGCAATATAAATAACGCCAATAAAATCGAGCGAGCTAGTTGTCCCTACATTTGTTTCTATACAATTTATGATCACGTGAAACTAAAATTCCTTACTCCACGAACAAGATGGAGATGTCGTAAATTAATTTATTTTATGCAAGTTTTCCTTACCTTAAATTTTAATAGTTTAACCTTATATTATTAATAGTTTAACCTTATATTTGCCAATTATATTAATAATTATTATTGCACCGAAGATTTTGTAATGTGACTTGCACTGTAACAAGGTGTAGCTTGAATTATTTAATGTATTGTTTTTATTTGTTCATTATTATTTTTTTTTGTCCTAAAACTAAGTTCCTTTGTCAAGACAAGGCCAGGGAAAAGTGTATTTTTTAATTATCAAATGTCCGTATCACTGTTTAGTTGAAACCACACAATCACTTTGTTCCCCAATGTAAAAAAGCAGACAGGGGGAAGCATGACAGCCTGTGCCTCATTTTTCGTCGAATCCTACATTGGGTGTTGAGTCGCGAAACTAAACGCCGCGCTTTGCCTCGACACCAGAGCGAAGAAATGAAAATATAAATTTAAACAAATATTTCATTTCCTCGAGTGGGTATCGAACCCACAACCAATCATGTTTACACACGTGTGAACCTGCGTCACGATTGACCTCAACTATGAAGATTTTTTAATATTTCGTATCGGTTAAGTAATATCAACAATTTGAAGATTGTTATTTACTATATAGAATATGTTAGAAGGAATCTTTGATCCGAGCGCAACTCCGCCATCAAAGAGGCTATTTCGAACCGATTGATCGATTTGTTACAGAAGTCCCAGACTGTATTTCAATGTTTATACTGAGAATACGATAATTTTTGATTTAATTGTTTTATTTCCGATAAAATCTGTTGTGGCCGTCATGGCGCGGCTACACTGTGTCTGAAAATAAGCGCGAGGGTTGTGGGTTCGGTGGAGTGGGATCGAAGAAATTATTTATTTTTATTGTCCGCTCTGGCAACAAAACAAAGTTGTTGAATTCTGTCACTCAAAACGCTATTTTTTTAAAGAATTTGGTTGAATTTTGGGAAAATTGTTCAATGCCTATCCTACATGTTACTGAAAATGGCCGAAAAAAATATCTGTTATATTAAAAATTTGAAAAAAATATAAAGAAAACAAAAAACATCTCTGCCGAATTTCATATATTAAACCAAAAATAAAAATAAATTACCCGCGCTTTCCGTATTCACACTCTGCGGGTACAGATAAAAAATAAAATTGAATATGTCATTTATTATGTCAAATGGTCACAACATAAAGGAGGTTTTATACAAGGTTTGAAAGCAGATATACGAAAAAAAGTCAACATTGGGTCATTGGTAATGTTTATGTGGTCGAAATAAAAATTATATTTATATCAGAACAATCTCGACAGGAATGACAGCGTGAATGAAAAATAAAAATAATTTTTAGCAAAAAGTTTTAATATAACTTTGCTTGTAAGCAATCCATTATTTTATCTGTTGTAATTAATCAAAATCAAAACACTTGAAGTGTCATTATTGAGTTTAATTACTTGGAAAATTGATAAACGATATATATTTATTGTCCAACAGTATATTAATGACTAATATTTTATATTCTTTAAGTATCTATATTAATATTATAAAGCTGCAGACTTTGTTTTGTAGAACGCGCTAATCTCAGTAATGGTCATTTTAAGTAAAAAAAAAAATATTTTTGTATTGGATAGTATTAGGTATCGAGTATAACATATCGAGGAAGGCTATATTACATTTCATATATTTTTGGCCTGTGTGCCTGTAATCCGACGGTTGTAGTTTCGATTCCCACTCGTGGAATGAATTAACTTAACTTAACTTAACTTAGCTTCACGCTTTATCCCTTGCGGGGTAGTCAGAGAGAACGGAGCGCCAAACGCTACGGTCTCTACATACCTCTTTCGCCTCGTCCACTGTCATCAACCTCTTCATACATGCCCTTCGGGGGGTCCTCATGCTTTTTACGTGACCTTCCTCCAGTATCTTTGATACTGTGTTTTCGAAGGTCAACCGAGGTCTCCCCCTACCTTTCTTACCTTCTTTTCTTACTTTTGGAATGAATTATTATTTAATATTTTCATTTACTTACTCTGGCACCGAGGCAAAAGCTGGGCGTTGAGTTACTCCCCTCAACACGCAATCTCATCCTTGAAAAAAACGGCAGAAAGTGATGATTAATTTTTGCTCGTGTTATCTTTATCATTCATTAAAAAAAATACTTTTACGCTGTATCCTGCAAAGAGCAGGGTAGGCAGAGAAAGCTTATCGTAAGACACATTGTTCCTCACCTCTACTCGACGTCGTGCTCTCACTAATATTTACCTCACACGGAGATCAAACCTAGGACCTCCCGGATGAAAAGTTAATTTATTTGTTTTTTTAACTCAAATATCCGAATTTCAAATAAAAGTATACATTTTTTTAAGAAAATTCAATATTCATAAATCGGTGCTTACATTATAAAGGTTATATAATAATAAAAGTTTATTATACACATTATTTTTTATATCTTCCTCTACAAAGAGGCTTTGAGACGTAAGGGAACACTGTTTTCCTGAATAAGATCATTTTGATCGTTATCGCTTTGATGAATTTGCATCGCCCTTTTTATTGAATTATGCTCCAAAAAATTGTTGTTTTTGACTGTACGTGTGTATGTGACTAATCTAATCATGGACTTTATTCCCAATGGAAGAAGAATAAAAAATATCTTGGAAAATATATTACAGTTTTAAATATTTAACGCCATTAAATCTATCTCTACAGAAAGAGGCCAGACGTGGCGCAGGGGCACAACAGGACAGGTCGTGAGTTCAATTCTCACTCTAGAAAATAAAATGTTTGATATTTTTGTTCCTCGCTCTGGTAACGAGGGAAAGCGCGGCATTGAGTTTTGCCTTTCAACACACCTCCAGAATTCTCTGTCTCAATGGGAACGGAGTGTCTTAATAGGTTCCCTCTGTCTACCCTGCTATGTACGGAATACAGCGTGAAAAAAACCCAAACAAAATGGATCGATCCAAAACTAGAATATCACAAATAAAAAATACATAAAAAAAAATACTAGCAACTATTCCATTGAATCGCATATAGAGATACATCTTAAAACGACCGCATATGAAATATATATGACTATTATAAATCCCAATTCATTTCGTAGGCACCAAACAAACAATTTAATTTTATTTCCAAAGAGAAGATTCATAAAATTAACTTAATAAAGTCTACATTCACATCCTCGTGTGTGGATTGTGACACAGTTTATTGGGTGCTAATGACGCATCGCACGCGTCTTGAGTATTTCAAGATATTTAGTTAAATATAGACTTTAACAGTTGGGCTGTAATGTTAACTGACGATATTGTATGAGTAATTTTCTCATTAAGTCAGTAATTATGAGTGGTAATATACCGTCTTCTTCTATATCTGTATATTATGAAGTTAAAGTGTTTGTTTTTGGTTTCAACGCGCTTATCTCGGCAACTCCGTTGGTCCGAAATAATTTTTTGTTTGATAGTCCATTTGGTGAATGTGGAAAGTGATGTAAGGTTTTATTCTCTTTAATATTTTCAAGAATCAGTTACAGCTGTATGAAGATTTTTAGATAAAATACCACATTTATATATTGACGAAGTTTTTTCTGATAGCTGATGTACTAATCTAATATTATAGCCAATTTAAAAATGGAAATGTCACTGCCGTCTCAATAATGAACAAAAAAGTTATTAAGAAAACATTTTAGTTCCAATTTTTTTAGTTTAATCAAACTAAGCGGCCATGAAGATTCTCTTGGGAACTTGTAAAATATATCTCGGCATAAAGTTGCGTTTTTTCGTTGCGTTACCAGAGCGAGGAAAGGAAAAATATAAAATAAACATTTTAATTCCTCGAGTGGGAATTGAACCCACAACCTACACCGTGACTGGCCTCTTTTATTTATACTTCAGTAATGATTTTTCTATACACAATCTATTTAAAAAAAGTTGCAGAATGTAGTTGTATCACAACTCCATTCTTTAAACTAAACAATGTCATTTTGATACAATTTTGCATACAAAAATAGTAAATACAAAACCAATTTATTGTAAATATAATAATAAATAAATAATTTATTTCGATCGCGGGTGGTACAGCAATGACACGGCCCATATCTAAATGATGACAGATTTAGTACCGCACTGCGCTCGGTTCTCAAGAGAAACTTCTATTATTTAGATTATTGACGGTAGGTTTCAAGCAGCACGCTATAAATAATTGTATTTTTTTTCTCGTTGTCTACTTTTCTGCTATTTTAAAGCTAATATGTAGTTTTGAGGTCGACGTTGCGCAATGGTGTAGCGTGTGACTGTATTCACTACGGGTGGGTTCGATTCCTGCTGATGCAAATGATTTATTTATACTTTCATTTCTAGCAAGACAAAACGTGGCGTTGCGTTGCGCCACTCAACACACAGTGTCAAGAATATTCGGCGGAAATTGGAGAATGGAGTTTGTTTACGCTAGGTTCCCTTTGCCTATCCTGCTATATGCGGAGCGTCAAGCTCAAAAAATGTTATTTGCTTAAATTTTGTTGCTAAGTAATAATATTTTCTTGGGATTAGCATTTCTTGAGAATTTTTAAACATTTTTTTAAAGTGTTATTCCACACTTAGGAAAGAAAAATACTTTTAGAAATTTTTATACGTTTTCTAAATAAGTATTTCTTGAGAATTTGGTATAATGGAATAGGGAAAAGAAAAATAAAGAATAACTAACTTTAAGCTAAAATAATATTTAAAAGTTATTTTCTGTGCTAGCAAAATTAAGCTGATAAGAAAGAAATGAAAAAAAATAATCACGTACTTTTAAGACACTCATTCCCCACTTTCCACCTTAGACCTCGAGGCTATAATACATGCATGCGAAATTACCTGTAAACAAAAAAAAATATTATGAATTATTTTTTACAATTATTAGATATATAAATATAAATAAATTTATTTTGTTTTTTTTTTATAAAAAAATCAACTAACGATTCGATCCCACTACAGTCTATAACAAATTAATACTAACCAACAAAAAAGACTTAACCAATTAATTATCAAGACATTGCGTATTAAATGAACAGCAGAACACAGCGCCGCGTTTTATTTACAAACTGGTGAAATAAAAATATTTTATAACCATTCCTTGAAAAGGTAATTGAACCGACAACGATCGCGTTTACAATCAGACCCTGTTCCATAGTCGAACAACTACTCCTATACGAGTATACTATAGGTACTCATATTATAATGTCAACACAGAATAGGCCATTAATTATTAATGTCCATTAAACAACTCAATGGATATTTATCACGTGAACAAACATATAGGAGTTAGAGAAAACAAAAATACCGCTCAAAAAACATACGGAACCGATTCGGCACGCGTGAAATGACACCTGTCAAAACAAAATGTACCGACTACTAGACAAGTGAAAGGCGGTAGCGATTTGCAATTTTTTTTAGCTTCGCGCTGTCTCTAACGTATAATTGATTTTTGAAACTTTGTTTGTATCGCAGAGAGGAAATGACTATAACTCATTAAATATTCCGTGTGGAAGTCGAACTCACGACCGTCGGATTTTAATAAAGACGAGAGCTTAATTTATTTAAGAAATATATTTATTACTAGATAAAGGACAGGTTACACAAATCCAGTATAAAATAATATGTAAACGATGATATGATCACTGGTCATATCATAAATTAATAAAAATTGTATAAAATTGTATTCTTGAATACAAATTGCTCTCAATATATTTAGATAGTAGTTTTCTTTATTAAAGAAAACTATATAGAGTGTTACCAACACAAGAACAAAGAAAAACTTATATTTTTATTGTTTCATTAATAACGCGTTATAAGATCCTTCCAACAATGCCGTCGTTCTTTTTAAAATAGTCTAAATATTGTTACAGTTAACCAAACATGTTTCAGAGATAAAAAACAATTAGTAATATGAGGGCAGTCGTGGCACAATATGACAGCTAATTTCATCGAGTGGCAATCGAACCCACAGGAGTACGATTGCCACTCGAGGAAATTAAATATGAAATATTTTCATTTCCTCGTTCTCGTAACGAGGTAAAGTACGGTGTTGAGTTCCACGACTGGACGCACAATGTCTCCAGAATTCGGTGGAAAGTGGAAAACAGAAAACCTGATATTAAGACGCTCCGCTCCCATTAAAACCACGAATCTTAATATTCGCGGAGCGAACACTAGATTCCTCCGTTTTCTCTGCCTACCCTGTTATGTTCCGCGTGAAGCTAAATAATAAACATAGATTTTTTTTCTATTTTAAGAAAGCATAGAATTTTTTGTTTTGAGTCAGAAACTACTTTGCGTTTACGTTGAAAAATTCATATTGTATTTCGTAAATCCTTTATCGATGATTGCGATTTATATATGTCAAATTTCAGCGTTATACGCCGCGTAACTGTGCATAGTTGTAAGTAAGTCATTAACTAAAAAGTATATATATGTAAATAGATTTTTATCGATTTAGACCACACACCAAGCAATGATCATAATGGGCGTGTATAGAGTCCGTATGTTTGTCACGAGGTGGAAATAAGTGAGTACCTGCCATTATTTACCGTTAACGATATTACATACTATTTACTGAATACAAACTAATTTATTACTTATTTTAAGCTAGCGATCTCACTTCTGTAGAAGCAGTTGTTTTTCATTATTATATTAGAATAACCGTTCTAAAGCATATTTTACTTACTGATTGTTATACAACGAAGTTTTAATAAATATTATTATATTTTACTTCACTCTCTATCCTGCATATATCAGGGTAGATTGACGGAACCTAGTGCTAAGACACTCTGATCCCGCCCAATTTTCGTAATATTTGTCGTGATACCATAACAAGGAAATTAAAATAATTAATTCCCTCCCCTCAAACGCTATGCCGTTGCGCCACGACTGCCAAAAAAAATCCTAAAGTTAATATTAAGACAATCTGTTCCCATTAAAAAAAATCGTTTTTCCGTTGCTCACTTTCAGCCGAATTCGTTAGTAAGTCAACGCCTCGTTTTGTCTCATATTCAGAGCGAGAAAATCAAACTATTAAACATTTCATTCCCCAAGTGGAAATTGAACCCACAATCGTCGTGTTTACAATCGCACGCTTATGCTCCTGCACAACGACGGGCTTAAAAAATATTATATTTGAAAAATCGGCAAATCTACTAAGCATGTGGAGGTCGTCAGGATGTAATTAGCTTAATAAGGTAACCTTTAGATTTCTAAGAAATTCAATTGGTTAATACAAAAACTTAAAATCTTCAAAATTGCCTTTTCTAAGGAACAATCATCTCTATAATTTTCGAGCTCATGTAGCAGTATATAGCAGCAGTATAGGGTAGACAGGGAGAGAGTCTAGTGTCGAGTTAATCTGTTTTATTTGCTTTCCGTCCGATTTCGAGATATTGCGTGTTTTGTGGCGGAACTTAACATTATTCCGATGGGGATCGAATCGTGGCTATGACAGCCACGCTAAGGGTTTAACGACTTTTCTATATGTGGAGTTGTTTTATTTTGTCAAATTGAAACAAACACGGAGTGTCTTAACACAAGCTTTCTTTATCAATAAACAGACATGAAAATTAAATTTTATTATTTTCTTGTATATTTTTCTTTTACTAATGAAAAGAAAATAACTCAACATTAAAAGGTAACACACAATGGTTTCAATTCAGCCTTTGAACAAAATCTAATCTCAGTTAAAACAAACGAAATTGAAAAATCTAGTCCGTGTACGACTGTCTGTCTGTATTTATACACAAAACAATAGGTGATTAGTGTTTTTGCCGGTGCCATAATAACAGAATTGCTGGAGCAGAATTACCTAGGGAGGGCGTAGTGATAGCAAAATATATATAAGTATATTAAATACTAGCGGCCTGCTCGCGGCTTTGCCCGCTTGAATTACATGATTATTCATTTAAGAAATATAAATATTACAAACAGCCTTAATTATTAATTAATTGATTTGGATAAGTACTCACGATANCTGTATTTATACACAAAACAATAGGTGATTAGTGTTTTTACCGGTGCCATAATAACAGAATTGCTGGAGCAGAATTACCTAGGTAGGGCGTAGTGATAGCAAAATATATATAAGTATATTAAATATTTAATCTTAATTTAATTGTTTAATCTTTATTTATACTTCTATACTAATATCAGAGTAGAATTTGTTTGGTTAAACGCACTAATCTCAGGAACTACTTACTACTCGAATTCAAAAGTCTTCTTGTGTTATAGTCTATTTATCGAGAAAGGCTTTATTTCTTTATGTTAATAGTTAACACTTAGAGTGGGCCATACGTCACACAAATTTCTTAGGTATTTTGATTTGACTACCTTAAATAAAAGCTGGATTATTACAAAAGTTATTCGTATGTTAATTACTACTATTATAATATGAAATATTTCTTTTTTACAATAATATGAATCCGTTTAATTTTAGTCGTTTTTAAACTTTTTGTAGTTGTTGCCATATCTAAATATTGCCATACACACATTAAACTGATAACCTTCTATTTATAAATCAGCATTTTTTTTAAAACACATTTAAACTCTTGTTCAAATCTACGACCATCTCCTAAGCAGTTGCGCGACAACGTTTATATAAAATACACAAATACGGTTAAATCTACTAAATTGGTACATTAGAGGTATATTCTTAGTATTTCACTGCCATCGTACCAAGACGACCGCCGCCATCATTAGTAGCGTAATAACAGACATCGCGTCTTCTCTGTCAAACAAAAAGTAATAAATGTGTCCAAATTGCCCCAATCATTGATAAGCTTGGAACTGAAATCCAAAGATTATTTTATTCGATTCAATTTGATTTTTTTTAAATTATATCCCTATATACGAGGAACTTTAAGCAAGTAATTTCCTTAAGTTGGTATAACTTAGTAACGTAACAAAAAGAGGAAAGATTTTAAATATACTAGGATAAATTTCTAATAGGTACATTAAAACTTATATCGACGGCTATAGGTTCGATTCCTGATGGAGAAATTGAAATATTTAATATTTTCCTATCCTCGCCCTGGGAACAAGATAAGACGCGGCATCGAGTTCCCCCATTCAACACGCAATGCCTACAACAATTGGCGGTAAGTGAAGAACGAAAGTGACTTAATGAGAACAGAGTGTCTTAACACTGGGTTTCCAGGTTGGAACAGTGTGAAGTTAAAAAATACTTTTATTTCATACCCTTATTAGATCAGTTGTGCAAAAATTTTTTATTGTTACTGATTTAATCTAAGAAAGTTTACGACTTCAGTTATGACGACCAGTTATTACGGCCAGTCGTGGCGCAGGGGCACAAAGTGTGACTGTAAAATAGACTGGTTATGGGTTCGATCATCACGCAAGGAAATTAATTATTTATTATATTTATATTTTCATTTCTTCGCTCTGGTGTCTAGGCAAAGCGCGGCGTTAAGTTCCGCCACTCAACACGCAATGCCTTTCGAACTCGGTGGAACGGAGTGTCTTAATACTAGGTTCCCTCTGCCTACCCTGCTGAATACGACAAAGAAAGTTTGATAATTTTATTGTAATCAAAGCTCAAGTCGTAATACAAAGTTCAGCTCAGTCGGACACTGGGAAGTGGGTCAATATGAGTTAGCAAAATTTCACGTACACTAACACACATGCTAACACGGCAAATTAAATGAAAGTTTATAAAAAGAAAATCTATCAAAAAAATAATATTTACCCACTACTGAAAAATAATTCACCTTTTTTTTTAAATTAATAGATTATAAAATAATTGAAAACATGGCTAAGTTCAAAACATCCAAACCATTAATCACTCCAATATTCCCAAATGACCTTCGCAGATCAATAAAAAGCTGAACTCAACAAACTGCAAGAAGCGTACAATCTCCTAAACTAATTATAAGACAATAACTCATGAATCGATGAAACACAATTATAAAGTCATTTGTCTTTCCGGTTGATAATATCTACTCAGTATTTAGGTTTTAAAATATATTATTATATTTTTTAACCGACGACAAAACGGAAGGTTCAATTCGATACATAGTTTTTTTTACATTTAAACTGGCTTTTTTACTAACTAGTCCGATTTTGATCATTCTTTTTTCATTAGATAGAGTATCCCAAAGATAGCTTAACGCTTTATCCCGCATATAGCACAGAGAAATACAGGCATAGAGAATCAAAAAGAAAATAGTGCCATGACACTTCGTTCTCCACTTTCCAATTAAATTTGAGTGTAAATCGTCGGAATTCGACGTCACACTTTGTACTGTCATAAAAAGCGCGACGTTCAATTCCGTGGGAAAATGATCAAATCATCATAAAATTTGAAAGTGTTTATGTAGCACTGTGCAACGATGGTCACAAAAAATATAAAAAAATCAAAATAAATATTTTTCCACATGAAATTTGAACTGATAACTATCGAGTTGAGCCAAACTCGCTGCAACTGGACATATTGAGAAAAATATTGTGAGAGCCTTTTTACCCCAAATCCAATTTTACGCAAATTCGGCCTTATATCCTGAAGTTAAAAACAAAAGTCGAATAACTGTACATGTGATAGAAAAGATTTATGATCTCTTAACAAGGAGTAGGGTTATTGCAGATTTTTTTCAACGGAAATCTGTCCTAAAATAATGTCATGCCATGTCACTGTAGGACCATGGGAGTGAGTAGCGAACATATATCATCTTGATGGTTGGACAAACAACCTAAAGTGTTTTTTTGTGTGTATATTTGCTTCCAATTTCTCTGTGTTTTAAAACCGCTTTGCGTAATTAAAATGATTTAAAACCTTTTACAGTTACACGATAATGTAATAATACTCAAAATAACTCTTTATTGGTAACAAATGTAAGTCAAAATAATAGCGTAGCGGAACTCGAACCCGCGGCTCCTGGAAACCGACCAGGGCTCGAGTCCCGCTACGTTAAAATTTTTATATTATACGTTTTCTAAATAAGTATTTTTCTTTCCTAAGTGTCGAATAACACTTTTAAAAAATGTTAAAAATAAGAAACAAATTGTTGACATTAGATAATCGAGAGCCGTCGTGGTGCGGAATTCTGGAGATATTGTATGATGAGTGGCTGAGCTTAACGCCACGCTTTGCTTCTTTACAAGACTGAAGAAATAAAAACATTAAATATTTCATTTCCTCATGTGGGAATCGAACCCACAACCTGTCGCGTTTACAGTCTCTTACTTGTGCTCCTGCGCTATGACTAGCCTCGTCTGGTCTGGTATTAAGTAATATGTCTAGCAATATATAAATAACTCATATCAACGTAAACATCGTAAACAAAATTCAGTGTGAACGTGCTCGTTTGTCGTTTTTATTTTTGTCACATATATTCTCGCCGCTTGAATAGTAGTGTTGTAAAGTTTTATATAATCACTTTGAATTAGCTAAATAGATTTAAATATTTGTAATAGTTAAATAAAGAACTATCTTTCATTTTATAAACTCAAAGAAAATATTAAGAAACTTTTCTTATGAAAAAAACGAATGTGTTGTTTTTTTTAACATAAATAAATATAAAATATACTCCTAAATAAGTCAATTTATCCATATACGAGCGATTCCCTTGCAGTTTCGCCCGCTTGAACTACACAGTTATTTATTTACTAACCTGGATTAATTTTGTCTTCTAATACCATTATTAGCTTAAAGACAACACTTATACATTAAAAACTAAGATTTCAGATAATTCAATAATCTATACATATAACAAAACTGTATCTAATCACTGTCTGTATATGGAAGATATATGAGAAAATCTATTATCAATGTAATAGAACCCAATACAATTACTTTTAAAATGTTTGTTCGTTTGTCGATTTGTCTGTTCCTGTGTCTCGAAAATTGAGTATAAAATAGAGAACGAAGTGTCGTAACAACAGATTCCTTCTGCAAAGGGTGAAGCTGATAAAAAACGTATTGTTTAATTTTTTTGATATATAATTAACAAAAAATAACGAATCTGTTGTTTTGTGAAGCATAAACGAAATAAAATTAACTAAACAAATACACATAACAAATAGGATCAAATAGAAACAAAGGCTAAATGATGATAAAGCTGTAAAGTATGCTTCTATCCTTCGAAATACTCTCGATTGTATTGTTTCTAAAACAATTAAGCTACATTTGGAAATTGAATTCAAGTTGAAACGCGCAGAATCTGTTAAAGTCAGACTCGTGTTACACAATTGTTTTATTTACTTGAGTAATGTCTTAAAGCTGAATACTGGTAATCTTTTTACGTTTCATAGACTTTTAAAACTGTATATAATACGTCTTTATACTACTACTTCTACTATATATATATTGTCAGGGTAAGCTTACGTTCAAGTTTGAAACTGTGTATTAAATAAAAAGAATATATTTTTCAAGAGTGGGAATAAATCCCTCAACAATTCAACAATAGGATCCCAGAAAACGTCAGAGAATTTTCTATATCACGATGTAAAAAAATGTGAAAAGACTTTTGTGTGTTAAAGGTTATTACCAAATTAATGTTTTTTTTAAATGATAACACGCCTTGAGAATGAAATGCTCGCTCCAGTCTGTTTCAAAGGTATCACTATCACAAATAATTTAATATGCATTTGTATAAAATTGATTAAAAAAAGTCCCACTGTGTTGCCTGTCTAGCGCCGGTTATTCTCAGATCTGAGGCACTAACTTTAGTGAACTGGTGGTAAATTGTTTGACGTTTAAAAAATAAAGCATGTAACTTCTTATTTTGAATGAAATTATTTGACTTTGAGTTTGTTGCGTTTACAGACAGAAAAAAAAGAAGTATTATGTACAATAATATAAAGGAATACTTTTACTCTTTTCTATTCTTTCTTTGCTTAAACTTCTTGTTTTATTCTTTGTGACAAATTTTCGTGTTGATGGTTAAGGAAAGATTCGCATAATGCCACTTACGGTTCGTTCTCGGTCTGATCTCAGTCTGTTAAAAATATTCTTATATGAGAAATTCTGAGAGCATTCATACTACAGTTTCGGTCAAGCTCAAGTCCAATCAATAATATAAGAATATTTTTCTTAGTAGAATATTTAATCGAACCGAGAATGAACCGTGACTGGCACTAGTGTGAAACCTCCCTAAAAGACATAAAAACCAGTATTTACACAATATTAGATTTCGTCTGCCACTATAAATTCCGAGCGACAGCCACATCTTAGACAGTTAGGTGAGGAGTCGCCCTCTTTAATCTTACTTGATTTAAAACGCGGAAATATATTTATAGTTGAATATTTTTTTGAATCAGGTGATGAAATTAATGTGAATTAGGTGTGAAGGCTACACTATTATTTGTTTATTGTTTTTTAATATATTTTGAATGTTACGTCAAAATATCTGAAATATGTATTGTTTTTCTTTTGTCTATTAAGTCCATCTAACCTAAAGTTAAAAATTTTAACTTTTGAGTCTGTAAATGGGACTTTTTGCATTGGTTGACAAAGTCACACTGTTTAAATAAATTCGGGAGATATATCATTATTTTAAATTTCATGATACTATTGAACTTCTTCGTTCGTTTTTCAGTCTCCCTACTTCTAATAAGCTCAAATGCCATTTTTATTACATAATGTTAACACCAATTTAAATATCAATTCACATCTAAAATTGAACCAACAACCACTAACATGTTTTCAACAACTAAAACAGTTTTGTCCTAAATCTCAAATTACTTCAAGGCACTTTAAATCTAAATATCAGTTTATAAAGCAAAACACGATCCTGTATCACATTACTACAGCATCGTCGTCAGGGCGATCTATTTTTAAGAGCAGTTGTAACCCATTCTCACCTGACGTTGTTATAAACATTGCCCTGCATTGGATGCGCTGGATCTATCACAAACTTTCAAATCCAAACTGTAGCACCCTTTTATAATAAACAGTAAGGGTCTTTACCCACTATGCTTGTGTGTTTTTGTTGTTAAATGTTGCTTTCTTCTAAGTATATTTTGGGAATGTTGCAAAGTAAAAAACAACATATTAACCAAAAAAATTATTAGAATTACAGTACATAAAGACGATCTTGGCGCAGCGGCACAGCATTTGAACGTAAACACGACGGACATTTGGCAGTTATTTTAATATAATTCCCTCCTTTAATATAATTTCTTCCCTCTGGTGACAAGACAAAGCGCGGCGTTGAGTTCCAATACTGAACGCGCAATGTCCTGAAAATTGAGCAAAAAATGAGGAACGGAGTGTCTAACACTAAGTTCCTTTTGCTCACTCTGCTATAAATCAGATGAAGCCTGATTTAAAAAAAAACAATGAATATGAACATACAGAAGAAACTTCTTAATATTCTACGGATTCATCGTGCTTTTCTATTATGACCTTTCCATATTGGTTAGGCTTCTCTTCTCTTCCTCCTCATAAAATCCCGGAAAGGTGTTGTTAAGAAACAATAAATAAACAAAATCACTATCCCAAGATGAATCAGTGATGCGACAAGTTTACTATTCACGTATTTACCAGATAGCCGGGAACAGACAAACGGACGAACAAATATTTACACAACATTGTTACTGTGTACACGAAACCATTTACACGCATCGTAAAATTTATTTGTGTAATTAAAGTAGCCGACATTGCTAGTTTATTCACCTTTGTATTTTAGGATTTAGGATATCGCAGCTTTTAATAGTTTTAATCGTTTAAAAAATATCGAAAGCTAATATGAGAATTTAGTAATTTAAACGTAAACGCATACGCATATTTTTATGGTATATAGAATTTAGTTACTAAAATTCTAGACAGTATTTGGAAATTATTAAAATAAATGTAAGTACAAGTATTCAAACCACAAACAATTATATCTTTAAAAACAAATTTAACTTACTTGAAACGAAATTAGAATTAATAGTGACATGTATAAAATGCGTTGAATTGCAGCTTTCTTCCCAAAATCGTAAAAGAGACATAAAACCCGACAATACAGCTTAACTCAGGTAGTTAGCGCGCCATCTTGGAATGTCACTTTTCCCGCGCTCAATGGACGATTTACGGTAGACATCGTGGCAACAAAAAGATCCTATGCTTTTTTTATTTATAAATACGAGCATGACTGGCCATTCATAAATTGAACCATTTTTTTGTGACACGTTTTATTGATAGGCTGTTTGAATTTGTACTTTATTTTAAGTACCTTTAAAGTATATTTTTAATCTGTTATTCCGATAAATGTCAAATTTATTTAGGATGTATTGACTATGAATGCGTCAATGGTAGATACTGTTCCGGTATTTAATGGAATTACAATTTTGCGCTTAGAATTTTAAATTTTACGCAAATTACACTTATTTATAGGTAGATAGCTCTTACATGCACCTTATTCTCTATGGAGCAACTGGTTTGTAAAATCTATTATCTTATTCTAAATCTGTCTTCAATAATTAACTTTATTTGGTATTGGAAAGTACGTGACTGTACTCCCAATGATCTCCATAATTATTGTTTATTAAAATATTTACAATTTCTTAGCTACATTAGAAAAAATCTGCATTAAACGTCATTACCAAACACACAAAGCCTCTTGAATAAACAAGAAACATAGAGAATGATGTGATTTAAAATTAAACTCTAAAAAAAAAAAATGACACGTTGTACTACATACACATAGACCAAAAAAAAAATCAAAATATAATCTCCTTCTAAACGGGAATCGAAATCATAACTGTCGTGATCAGTAAGAAATATGCCAATCATACTATAATGTAGTCAAAACACCATCAATCAATTCAATAATACTATTACTAACTAGAAATGACTTGTAAATTAATGTATAGGTTTCTTCACATTAATTTAATAATTGAGTAAAGTTGGCTTCAATGGATTTATGTTCATAATAAATGGTCCCGCAATAAGACGGCGTGAAATTGATACTGCCTATTCAATTCCAGTTTGTGTGAGAGATCATATGGTAAAATATATTTACTCATCTCTCGCATCATGTATAGGCATAGAAAGTTTGAGGCCTGTGACACAGCGGCATAGCGATTGAGTGTAAACAAGACGCTTGTGGGTTCGATTCCCACTTGAAGTAATGAATCATTCTCGCTTTGGTAAGTCAATGAGTGGCATTGATTTCTGATTAATTTATCGAAAATTAGGCGGAAAATGGTGGACGACTAAACGCCAAACGAAAATGATAAAACAGAGTGTTTTAAAACTAGGTTACCTTTCCCTACTCAGCTTTATGCAGGATAGAGCGTAAAGCTATTTTTTTAAAGTGATTTATTAATGCAAAATTTATTTAATTACATGGAAAAATATGAATCTAATATAAAACCTCCAACTCTAATGCAATCACATCACAGGCCACCCAGAATAAATCATATAAAAAAATTACACCAATCATATATCATAATAACATTCTGACAACCTTAGACCATGTTTAATAGAATACGACTTGCCTAATTTGTTCCTTTGACACGCGATTAATTGATGGTTGGTTTAGCAATGGCCGGTTCGCCACCTGGTGCGATAGCAGAACGCTATATATAGCTCGCTTTAGGGTTTATACAGATGTTTATTTTAGCTTCACGCTGTATCCCGCATGTTAAGACATTTAGTTCCCCACACATCGCTCAGTTTTTGTGATATTGTGAATTGTATTGCGGAACTTAACGCCGTTCATGATCTTGTTACCAAACCGGGGACGATAAGTAGAAATCGAACGTACAGCAACGTGGCAAATTTAACGACAAAGAGATTCACTTTTTGGCTGGCTTCATTATGAGACCACCTGGATGAAACCGTATGATCACTTAAGCTACATATTAGATGTATATAGCTTAAGTTTCGGGATGACATAACACAATTAATACGAGTCGGCAAAATTAAATTATTTAAATTTCATTAGATACTAAGTTAAAAAGTTACAAGTCAATTAAAGGATGTTAAAATCTAGTAAATCCTATTAATATTATAAATGTAAAAATTAGTGAGGATGACTGTTCGTTCCACTTTCACGCAAATATTACTAAACAGATTAAGATTGAGGTCGTGGGGCAGCGGCACAAAGTGTGACTGTAAATCGACTGGTTGTGGGTTCGATCGCCACTCGAGGAGATGAAATATTTACTTAAATTTATATTTCCATTTCTTCGCTCTGGTGTCGAGGCAAAGCGCGGCGTTGAGTTCTGCCACTCAACACGTAATGCCTCCAGAATTCGGCAGAAAGTGGGGAACGGGGTGTCTTAACACTAGAATCCCTCTGCCTACCCTGTTGTGTGCCGGATACAGCGTGAAGTAGATTTTTTTTTTAGATTAAGATGAAACTACAGTAATACAGCGACAACAGCTTATGCAGACTTAGTATAATTTCGCTATTATATAATATAACAACAGTTTTAATCGGGCGAAGCCGAGTGTGGGTCGATATATAGTTGTGTAAAATACTGAAAAAGAACATTAAAAATTTTTACCTACTCTGCGTGAACTGAAACTGAAATTCACAGTGGACTTCAGAGTGAAATAAAAAATGCAAATTGATAACAGTCGTTAAGCCGCGCCATTTACTACGGCAAAAAGTCACAGACAAATCGTCGTGGTGTATTTGGGAATATATTTAAATTTTAACTGTATGGAAGTAAGCGATTTTTGGTTCAAATGCTAAATATTTAATATTATAGAAGCGCGGCGTTGAGTTCCGCCCCTACACACAAAATGCTGTGCTTCCATTATATATGACTTCTCGAGGTGTCACTCTGTTCAATTTAAAAATATTATGGTGAGTGATAATAAGAATACACTCACTGTATTTAACTATTTACAATCATTTTTACAAGATTAAGTAACAAAAATAATAATTTTAACAATTATATTAGTTAAATCATTCATCATTTCTAAATATTAATTTAAGATGAGCTTCAAACGATTTTGATTCTCATTAAATTACGACATTCTACCTTTAGTCTACAGTATCCTTCTAAAATAAGTAAAAAATTGACCTCAACCTACCGACACAGGAGATGCTTTAGTATAAAAAACAACATACATATAATTGAGGCCAGTCGAAGCGCAGCGGCACGAAGTGTGACTGTAAAACCGACTGGTTGTGGGTTCGATTCCCTCTCGAGGAGATGAAATATTTACTTAAATTTATATTTCCATTTCTTCGCTCTGGTGTCGAGGCTAAGCGCGGCGTTGAGTTCTGCCACTCAACACACAATGCCTCCAAAATTCCACAGAAAGTGGAGTACAGAGTGTCTTAACACTAAGTTCCCTCTGCCTACCCTGCTGTGTGCGGGATACAGCGTGAACCTCAAAAAAAAACAACGTACATATAACAGTGAACAACTAGCCCATAATAATCAGTTACGTTCCAATTCGCACGTTGCTCACATCATTAATTTTCCGTATCCGCTCTCCGCCGGGCGGTGTGACAAATTGAGGATTTTTGACCACAAGCGGCACTTTTGATCTGTGAAAGTAACGCTCTGTATCTTTTAGTAATATGTCCATTGAAACTTGGGTAATGTGGCATTAAATAATTGTCTGGCAGTCGTCGTGACGTACTGGATCTACGTTTGACTGTATACGATGGATATGGGTTCGATTTCTATACGAAGAAAGAGTTTTTGCACTGCCCCGCTCCGTTAAACAAAGGGCGGCATTCAGTTTTGGGCGGAAAGTAGGTACCGAAATATTTTAACACTAGGTTCCCCTGTCTAACCTGCTTTTTTAGTTTAGTAAATATAACAAGGTTCGTTGGTCCCTTTACCATTAAGACTATCTTTAGTTAATATATATTTCAAATTATATACAAATATATATAAATATATATATAAATAGATGAAGACATTGATTTTTAGATACTATCCGTGTGGTCTAGCCAGTTGAGCTATTATTTGGTGATTAAGCGATAAGCCGAAACTGTAACCACTTCTGTACGAGAGGAAACAACGTATCAAATGACAGTTTTTGTCCTCGTTATTACAGTCAATTAGTGGTCAAACCAACAGGTGGTCTTTTGCGGTGGGTTACTATTTTTACACACATAGACATATTATGTATTGACGTTAAGCAAGCGGCTTAGTCGTTGAACTAGAGATAGTTATATTTGTTTACTAAACTGATTTTTTTTTTCTAATAATGTTATCAATTTAAAGACATCCATTTCAAAGAACAAGTATTTTTCACTAGTATAGTCATACAAAATAAATAAATTTAATTGATATAAATTAACCTCTAAATATTCAAAGAAATTTGGCAACGGACAATAGTGAAAATTGCATTTAAATCAGTAAATCCGATTCAGAGATTACCTTGCACAAGCGCATAAACAAACACACAAACATTTTAAAATATTTATATATTTTTTTTACTTTTCTAGTCAATTTATATATTATTTTTATTAATATTTTAGAAAATAAAGGAGTACGTACTCGTACAACGTGGAAAAAGCATAGAAATACTTAGACGTGTATAACATATTATATTCAAATACTAATAAATTTATTGACGACACACGCTAACGATAACAGTTAATGACGAGGCATCAAATGTCGTAAATTAATGATATTAACGAAGTTAATGACATGGTTTAAATTAGATAGCTTTATGATCGTTTCCCCGGGCGCCTCTGAAGTTGTACCTAAATTAACTTATAGTAAGGTGTGGGTGAAGCTTACAATACTAGTACGTACATTTAAATAGGCTATAGATGTTTTATATTAACGATGTCTTCGTAGCCGCTTTGCCAAAGCTTTACCGTAACTGTGCAGTGGCACAGCGTGCGACTGTAAATCCGATGGTTGTGGGTTCGATTCCCGCTCTAGGGAATTAAATACGTAATATTTTCTTTTTATCGCTCTGGTAACGAAGCGGCGATGAGTTCCGTTACTCAACCCGCGGTGCCTCCAGAATTCAGCGGAAAGTGGGGAATGGAACGGAACACAGTGCCTTAACACTAGATTCCAAAGTTCCCTTTGTCTATCCGGCTATATACGGGGCATATCCAAATTTAGTTAGTCGTAATTGTCTTTAAAATATGTTATATATAAACCGAAACTACCACTAAGAGACTTATGCACATTAGTTGTTCGTTTAAGATCTATTAAGAAAAAACCAGATTTTTATAGTATCTTTATTATGGTTTGGTTATCAATTTTCACATTAAATTGAGGAACTAAACGTCGCAAAAACATGCAATATCAGTATTTTGAGACAATAGACAGACTAGTGAGGTCTTCATCTTACTTCTATTTCACAAAACGACCATGACCAAATTTTATTTAAATTGTGTAAATATAAAATGAAGATACCTAAAAAATTCAAAACAAAAATCAACATTACCGGTTGAAAAGGCAAAACGAGATTAATTAGAAATATAAAATGTCACCGATACCTAGCTAGGGCGTAATTATAATTTCGATATCGTATACATTGAGTCGGGTCAAAGGATCGAGTTGAGTAAACAGCTAACCTTTTCAAAATTTATACCAAGTATTAGATTAATTTTATAAAGGTAAATATGGGCACTTCTTGAAAGTAATTTTTAACATAATCTTTTGTATATAGATATATTTATTGTAAATGTATTTTTTAAGGAATTGTAATTTTAGACCATCACGGCGCGGAGACACAGCTTCTGACTGTAACCGGGACCGGCTATGGGTTCTATTTCCACTTGGTGGAAAACTTATAATGTCTTTACTCTGGTAACAATACCAATTACAGCGATGAGTACCACACACTGCCCATTTTTCGAGACATTGCGTGTTGATTAGTAGAACTCAACGCGTTTGTCGTAGTACCAAAACGACGAAAAGAAATAATTAATGCCAATAAGGAGGAATCGAACCCACAACCATCATTTACAGTCAAATGTTGCGATGGCCTAATTAAAGTCGCTATATCGAAATCCACTAAAAACCATTGCGTATTTTAATAATTGACACAAAAATGTCAAAGTAATTCACGAGAAAAGTTGAAAAGTAAATTAATGTTGATATTAATATTACCATCTTTTTGTATAAAACAATAAATTAGAAAAATATTAAATATCTTTTGAGTAATTGGCCTGAGCGTCTCGTCATAACAAAATTGGGTCGAGACTAGCTTCGTTTCAAGTAATTAAGCTTCAGTAGATAGGTATTAAATTTGTATTAACATCAACATTATTATAAGGCCAGGGGCACAAAGTGTGACTGTAAGCCGACTGGTTGTGGGTTCGATCCCCACTCGAGGAGATGAAATATTTACTTAAATTTATATTTCCATGTCTTCGCTCTGGTGTCAAGGTAAAGCGCGGCGTTGAGTTCTGCCTCCTCCTCCAGAATTCGGCAGAAAATGGGAAACGGAGTGTCTTAACACTAAGTTCCCTCTGCCTACCCTGCTGTGTGTAAGATTATTATAAATATTACCAAAATATATAAGAATTCTACTTATTACGATTACAAGTATATGGTGATTATTGTGAGTCCGAATTTTACAGGGGGAAATAATACGACAAACTAGAATTCCGCAAAATGTAGAGCGGAGTGTCTTAAGATTACGTTTGCTTGTTATACTTTTATAGAGTTATTTATGTATTTTGAGTGTTCTAATAATCCGGCCAATTCGTGAAAGTACAAAAGCACATACATGGTTTTTTATTTTATGTTGCTGCTAAATTATGAAACAAAATATGGAGAAATTAGTATTATCTTACTAATTAATACAGAATAAATTACGCATATTTTTGTTGCTGTCTCTTTTCTTTATACTTATTGAAATTTTTGTGTCTCAAAAAATATATCTGTAAATCACCTACCTACAATTTAAAACAGAAATCAACTATACTGGTCGAAAGGGCAAAAACCTTAAAAAAAGATATTCCTAAAGCACAATACGGGCTCCTAAGCTGTGACATGGAAAATTAACTTTACTTAAAGGAACACTCAACAAAAGAATCAGCAAATAATGAATAAGTCAGACGCAGTAACATAAATCGGCTTGTTTCTCGTAACATAAGAACGTCTTTTTATTTCAATATAAGGTGCATATATTATCGGATACCTAATAGAAGTAGTATCAACAAATATCAAGACAGTCATTGCGCACGGGTGTGCGACTGTAAATGCGACAGGTTCTATTACCACTCGAGGATATGAAATATTCAATATTTTCAATTTTGGTAACGAGGCAAAGCGCGTATTTTAAAATAAAATAAATGTCCTCGATCACGATTTAAGACGAAGCGCGGCGGTTCAGTTTCGCAGCTATTAAACACGCAATATCTCGATTCAGACATAGCGAAACTCAAAACATCTTAACACTAGATTCTCCACAACCACCCTACAACCATCGCAACGTCATGGTGCAAGGACCCAGGAGACTCTAACGACGCGACGGAAATGGCAATCGGTTGAGAGTTCAGTTGAAGGAATGAAATATTAAAGATTTTAATTTCCTTGCTTGCTCTGGTAACAATACAAAAAGCGGCGTTGAGCTGCAGAACTTTGAACTCGATATGTTCAAGCGTTCCTGAGGTAAAGGCTCTTGATAGACAGACATACAGACAGACGGACAACAAAGTGATCTTATAAGGGTTCCTTTTTTCTTAAAAAGTACGGAACCCTAAAAATGGCGCAGTGGCACAAGCGTGTGCATCTAAACGTTATTGTTACGAGTTCGATTCCTACTCAAAAAAATAATTATTTAATATTTTCTTTTCATCGCTTTGGTAACAACCACACAATATCTCGAAAAAATCAGTGGAGAGTCGGGGGTCGCGTTTCTTAACGCTACGTTCCCTCTGCCTATATTTCTATATGCGGGATACAGCGTGAAGCTAAAATATATATAATCATATATAGTATACCGTATACACCACTTCTACATTAATCTGAAGCCAAGGTGGATTACACTGCGTGTGGCGTCACTCGACACCACGCTGACCGCTCTAGTGAACACCGCTAAGTCTTTTTATCTCCTTATATAGACACGTCTTGTATGAAAAATCTGGTTTCGAGTTATAGTTGTAAGAATTAACTTTGAAAACGTTGGTTAATTCATTTGGAAATAATTTATATGTGTGTATTATGTTTGAGGCCGTCATGGCGCACCGGGAAAATGTGTACGTGTAAACGAGATGATTACGGGTTCAATCCCCACTAGGAGAAATTAATTGTTTTCATTTCTTCTAATACAAAGCGCGGCGTTAATTTAAGCCACTCAACGCACTATGTCTTAAAAAATTGGCGGTGGGTCGGAGACCTAATACTAGGTTGCCACCCCCTACTCTGCTATGCAGGGCGAAACTATTTTTTTAAATTTTATTTAATAATTGGAGTTCAGATAGGTGTAGGCTTAAATTCCATACAACATTGTCTCCTTTTTTAGCTTCCCGCTTAACCCCTAGCAGGGTAGGCAGAGAGCGAAGCGCTAAACTCTACAGTCTCTGCATAAGTCTATCGTTTTGTCCACTATCAATTTATTTATAATAATCTAAAAACTTCAATATACAAAAAAATACATTAAAAAGTAACTGATAACCAAAAAAATAATTCGAATATTTCGAATATTTCGAACCCACACTCACCACGTTCAGTCGAATAAATTATCTGAAACGTAGATTTATAATCTACATATAAATTAAATTTTTCTATACACATTTATAAGCAAAGACCGATCCCCTAACAGCAAACATTTCTTATAGCATTAGAAAAAGCATTATAAATCCAAAATTTAAGCCGAAAACAAAGAGGATTTAAAAATCAATAGCCTTAATATAGTCCCCCATCAAACAGAAATGAACCTGTGAAACTAATAACTATGCAAATCTCAACAAACAGACGGACAAGCGTCTACTTTGTACACAATTAAGCGAAATCCCCTGAAATATAGGGAGCAATCTGAAATGGTTCTAAAATCAACTAAACAAAGCCTATTTTCGCTTGTATAAAATTTTATTAAATTTAATAAATAATTGTTATTAAACTAAAATGATAGTCAATAGTTAGGTAGTGAGTATTATGTTAGTATGTTCTTATAGCAAAGCCGTAGGTCGCGGGTTCGTTGTAACCTATAATAAAGTAGCTTCACATTTTTCCTGAACAGCAGGATTGGCAGAAGGAACCTAGTATTAAGACACTCCGTTCCCACGCCCGGCCCAATTTGTCGAGACAGTGCGTAACTCACCGCCACGCACTGAAACTTATAAACTAATACTACAATAAATATATATCTCAATAATTTCCAATTACACTATACAATATGATAAACAAAAAAAATAATATAAAACCAAGTTTAGCCAGCAGCGTTAGTTTACTTTCCACCGATTTTAACATAAAAGGGATATCGATAGATTTGAAACGGGTGCATGCATGTAATGAAAGACTAGACTACGCACGCCGCGGGCTATACGCCCTGTACAATTAAGTTAAAAATTGTTTGCGAATATTATTTTTTTATTGTTACTTTCTTTTATTATCTTTTTTACATTTTTTTTTTCTTATTTTAACAATATTTATTATTTACTCATTTAGCAGTGGACAACATTTAGAAATACATACATATATTTATTTTTTCTATAAAGGGCGTAAAAGCGGTTGCGTTCTAGCCAATTAAGCCGTAAATATTTTTTGAGAAACTCGTGTTAAGATAGTTTGTTTTCCAAATTCCGCTATTTAAAGAGAAGTTTTTTTTAGTTTCACGCTGTATCCCGCTCATAACAGGATAGGCAGAGAACCTATTGATAAGACACTGTGTTCCTCATTAAGACACTACCATTCTCCAATTTCCACTGAATTCTTGAGGAATCGCGTTTTGAATGACGGAACTCAACGCCGCGCTTTGCATTGAGTAGATGCATTTGTTGAAATTTCAACAATAAAAAATATTTACCAAAAGTACGTTCAGTACTATAAAAATAATAAAATATATAAAAAGTACGTTCAGTTTATACGTTTTTTTAATATTTAATCTCTATTTAATTAAACGACCACGGGCGTGACAGTAGTAAACGAGGCGAAAGAACTATACAGAGACCGTACCGTTTGGCACGCCATTTTTCTAGCTACTCCGCTAGGGATAAAGCGTAAAGAAAAAAAAATAACCACTTATCTCTGCAACTGTACCTTCAAATGAAGCAAACAGTGCACGTGAGATCAAATTTTATTCACAACAACTGGATTGAACTTTGCCGTCGCTCCGGTTATTAAATTTTTCACAATTCACAACCAAAAAGGTTGAAAGCTTAACAACTATAAATTTGTAGCTTTCTGATTTTTATGCTTTGGTAACCGTATTTACTTTTAAATAATAAATAAAGAAATCTCTCTGTTGATTCCATTTGTTGCATTAAGCTGAGAAAGTAGCAGTTTTTATTGTAATGTTTTTTGCCCCGTTTTTAATATTAATGGAAGGAAATAAATTCTGTAAACTTATATTTTGTAAGAATGACAGTTAAATATATGTATAAACATATATGTATGTAAGTGTATATATAATATATACTAGTTCAGCGTTATGTATTTCTAATTAAATAGTATTTTTTATATACATTTTAACACTGAGGCCAGTTGTGGCTCAGGGGCAGAATTGCAGTTCCATCGTGTGTTAACTCGACTGCTTCTAGGTTCGATTCCCACTCGAGGTAATTAAATATTTAATATTTTCATTTCTTCGCTCTAATTTCGAGGTAAAGCGCGGCGTTGAGCTTCGCCACTCAACACTAAATGCCCCCAGAATTCGGCAGAAATGTAGAACGGAATATATTAACACTAGATTCCCTCTATCTACATTGCTGTGTGTGGGATATAGCGTGAAGCTGAATACAGCGTGAAGTTAACACGGATAATTTTATTTTTCCTTTCCGAACAAATAAAGTGCCTAAACTTCAAATTTTAAATCATACATTGCAGTTCCATCGTGTGTTACAGACTGTTAACACGATGGTTGCGTCGATCTCTAACCGTGTGACATAAAATCAGTATTTTAATTACAATCATTCCCTTGCTGTCAAAGACAAATCGCGGCGTTGAGTTACGGCATTTAACATGCAATATCTCGAAAAACGAAGTGTATTATCACTACGCTCCCTCTGCCTAGCCTAAATTACGGAAAAACCGTGAAGAAAAAAATACATACTAAAAATACATATGCAAGTTGTGTATGTTTGTCCTATCACACATATATCTATAATATACACTAATTATGATCATTAAATATGCCTCAAATTAACTGATATCTAAGCTGCCGTCGGAACGAGGCGAACTAATAATGAAATAACCAAACTTCGTAAGCTTTAAAGCAATTACGCCTTAATTGGATGTAAAATCACGAAGGTGAACTGTTCTGAGCACAACCTGTTATTATAACACTGTTATATAGTTTAATAATATCTAATGGGTATAAAGGTCGTTTGACTGTGAGCGCAACGGTTGTAGGTTCAATTCCCACTTGAAGGAATGAATTATTTCAATTTTCTCGCTGTCTTATTGACAGCTCAGGCGTAAAGTCTAAAAATTGAGCGGTACGTGGGGAACGGAGTGTTTTAACACTATTTACACTCTACCTACTCTGCTGTATGCGCGATACAGAGTGAAGGTAAAAAATAATACCTAATTATATGATTAATGTATGAATATTTTATATGTATTTCTGTCTATATTGCATGTTTATGTAATATTTAAGAAGAAATTTAACTTTTTGTTATTTTAATAAACTTATCATAGATGATATGTTTCTAAGCAAAACAAACGAAAATATTTTGTAGTGGTTTCTGTAGGATGCTATTGACATTTCTATGTAAATTGACAATTCAAAAGTGCTTGTGATAAAAAATATACTTATATATAAAAGATTAAAATTCTGAGGAAAAAAAAACATTTCTCCGTTTCGGTAACACAAAAAAGCGAAGTATTTTCAACTCGCAATTGCAAAACATGAAAACCGAAGTGTTTCAACACTAGGCTCTCTCAGTCTATCCTGCTGTATATACATACCAACACAGCAGGATACGCTGTTGCGTTACGCTGAAAAAATCTCATATAAAAATGGATCTTAAAATATTAATATGTATAGTTAGATATTTCCACGACGCAACTGTAGCATCTGCTATAAATTCATTTTATACATACAATAGTGAATCATTTATCGACCAAGTAATATAAGTGCGGCACTGGTGAGGCTTCATTCACGTCACTTATTGTAATACGGGAAAGTAGGTTTATCCTATCACATATAAATTGTTATTTATTTAAAAATAAATAAATAAATCAGCTTCACGCTGTATCCCGCACACAACAGATAGACAGAGGGAACCTAGTGTTAGTACACACCGTTCCCCACTTTCTGCCGAATTCTGGAGGCATTGCGTGATGAGTGACAGAACTCAACGCCGCGCTTAACCTCGACACCAGAGCGAAGAAATGGAAATATAAATTTAAGTAAATATTTCATCTCCTCGAGTGGGGATCGAACCCACAACCAGTCGGTTTTACATCTCGTACCGCTGCGCCACGACCGGCCTCAATTTCTCGGCCGACCGGCCTGTTATTTATTTATGGAATCAAAATCAGAGGCCAGTCGTGGCGCAGTGGCACAAAGTGTGACTGTAAACCGACTTGTTGTGGGTTCGATCCCCACTCTAGGAGATGAAATATTTACTTAAATTTATATTTCCATTTCTTCGCTCTGGTGTCGAGGTTAAGCGCGGCGTTGAGTTCTGCCACTCAACACGCAATGCCTCCAGAATTCGGCAGAAAGTGTTGAACGGAGTATCTTAACACTAGGTTCCCTCTGGATACCCTGCTGTGTGCGGGATACAGCGTGAAGCTGCATCAAAATGAAATAACTATCATATGGCTACACTCTACTTTTATGATAGAGAAGTTATTTCTAAATATGTAGGTACTATAAGTAGAGGCCGTCGTGGCGCCGCGCCACACGATCAGGCTGTTAACACGAAGGTTGTGAGCTCGATTACCGCTCATTGCAAAGTATTATTAATTTTTTTTCACTCTGGCAATAAGACAAAGCGTGACGTTGAATTCTGCCACTAATCACACAATGTCTCGAAAGTTAGGTGGAAAGAGTGGGAAAAATTACTTCACTTGCCTACTCTACTTCATGTGGGGTACAGCATAAAAAAAGGTTCTTAAGCTTCCATACATTGTTTCACGTAGCAAGTTAATTTCTCCCAGTCAAAAATATTCTAAAATGATCACGCCTGTCATACACTAAACCAGGGGTTCCCAATCTTTTTTTGATCAAGGACCACTTTTATATCATTCTTGGTAGCAGGGACCACTAAGCATGTAGGTATAATAAAAATTTACTGTACATATTTAGGCTTCTGCGGACCACTGATAGTCCGTGGACCACTGGTTGGGAATCAGTGCACTAAACGGATATATCCTATGTAAAATTGAATCGGTTATTCTATCAATTCTTAACGAAAGCTTACAACCGCACCCAAATAGCTTAATTAAAACGTAACTGGCATTTAAACAATAAAAATAATTTAGTTCAGTTAATAATAATTTGTTATTTAGTTTACTTAATAATCACTTGACTTCTTTGCTAATAGTTCTCACCATTAGCAAGTTTTTTGCAAAAAAAATGTCATTTCATCAACGGCGAGCTGTGATAATATTGCCATATGGCAATATTATCACAGCTCGCCGTTTCCGTTATGTGGACTTCAAATCTGATATACGGACATCCTGTTTTTTCTTTCAAAAGCCATAAAAATTATCCTTAAGTTTATAATTTTTCCCAAGCTTTGAATTGTCAAAAAAATGACTAAATTTATAATATTATATTATATTATAAGGAATTTAGAAAAAATCTTTAACAAACATTTTTAGTAGTAAATACTACTGTCGAAAGTAAAAAAGTGTGGAAAATATATTACGATAAAATAAAATAAATTTAAAAGACTAAATATATTTTGACTGGCTAGCCATTAGTAAGTTAATACAACACACAACTGGAATTGGACGGGAGAATTGAGTATTGAGTGGCAGAACTCAACGCTATGCTTTGTCCTATGATTAAAGCGAGGAAATGAAAATAATTTATCATCTTGAGTGGGAATCGAACTCACAACCTTACGCTTACCGTAAATATTTTCTTTAAAACTCGTTTTTAAAACAGACCAAAAAAAATTTACACAGACGAAGTCACATACAAAAACTAGGTTATTTACAGGGTCATTTAATAATAATTTTATGAATATTTAACTTAAAAATCTTACATAACATGACCCTAACGCCGGTCGAATGCTCTACATAATGCAAGTGATATCGATTATTTCCTTCTTCAACTATAGACTATTAGTATACTTATATAGTCTATACTTAGAAGACCACTATGGGAAATGTAATTTGAATGAATGAATTGTATACTAGCATATTTATTTGGTTTTGGTTGTTTATTTTTTTTTAATTTCACGATAAATTTAGCACATAGCAGGGTAGGCAGAGGAAACCTGGGAACTTAGTGCTAATACTCTCCATTCCCATTAAGATACTTCCATTGCTTTTCCGTCAAATTCTGAAGGCATTACTTGTTGAGTGGAGGAACTCAACGCCGCGGTTTACCTTGACACCTGAAAGGATTATTTTATTTATTTTTATTTGATTTTAAATAATTATATTCAATTTCAAACATTTTACTTTATTTATTTTAAATCCTAATGAAATGTGATTCGTGATTTAAAAGAAGTGTGGAGAAACAAGTTTGATAAAGACGCGTCTTAAGTGTTTATAAAATTTATTGTTAGTACTAAAAAGGTATAATAAAGAGCTAAGTGAAATTTTTGCCACTTTTACATATTATAATGAGGTTGTTGCTTAAATAATATTAATAATTGGTAAAGCAATAAATGATTTAATAAAATGAAACGGTAAATTTTGCGACGATTGAGACGTCTTATGTGTTTATATGTTCGGCATGGTGCTATTTCCTAAAAATTTCCTTCCACGCGCCATGGAACTGTGGAATGGCCTACCCTCGGCAGTGTTTCTAGGTCTATATGACATGGATACCTTCAAAAAGCGCGTCTATCTCCACCTTAAAGGCCGGCAACGCACCCGTAGCTCCTCTGGTGCTGCACGGGGTCGTGGGCGGCGGTGCCTTGTTTTTTTCCATAAATAAAAATAAATAAATATTTAGTTATTGAAACAGGAATAATTAATAAATATTAACAGAGTCCAATATAATTTTAAATCTATTTTTTATATTTAAAGAAGGTCCTAGGCATACGGTTCAGTCGTTGCGGTCAAATGGAAATAACTAAGAATTGTCTATGACACATTTGAAGCGTCCAATATGATTGCATGTGTATTTAGATATAAAGACAATAAACATAATGTAACCAAAGCCTTCTTCGATAAATAGAGAAAATAACATTAAAATATTTTTTGTCATTATTTGCAGTGTGGGGGAACTTAACTCCGCGTTACTACCGGAAAATTTACACAATTTAAAAAAAAACATTTCCTTAAGTAGGGATCGAACCTACGACGATGTTAACATTCAGACATTTTTCCACTATGCCATGATGTATAGCATTGCGTTTTGACGAGAGAACAAATCTGCTATATCCTATCCTACTAATTGTAAAAATTTGTGAAGATGCATGTTTATTCCACTCTCAAAATCTACAGAACGGATTTAAATGTAAACTTACAGTAATATTATCTACATATATCAGAATAACACAAGCTTTACAAAAAGACTGACTTTAAGCGGGCGAAGCCTCAGATAGGATACTACGAAGTATTTTGAATAATTAACGATTTACTTGTCTTGTTCAAGAGTAACGTTATCAGTGAGAATAATATATTTAAAATGGTGGTCTCACGATAAAATGGAGTAAACCGACCTGAGCTGTATGGAGATGCCTGAATAAATTGAGATAAGAATGTTATTGATGGATAGATAGAGCCATCCTTCAATGTTGGGATAATGATATTTAAATTAGAGTATTGTTCAAAAAATAAAGCTTCATGCTGTATAGGTATTAAGACACTTCGTTCTCCACTTAGCGTCCAATTTTGCCTGATGAGTGGCAGAACTCAACATCGCGTTATATCTTAATTCCAAAGTAAGAAAAAAAATAGCTCATTCTCCCAAGTGGGATTCGAATGCACAACCATAACATTTAGCGTCAGATGCTCTATTATCAAAAATTGAAATAAACTGGCTAAACGTTACTACAATCATGTCTTCATAAAAAAATAATGACGTGAAACGCTTTTTTTTAATGAAACGCTTTATTTTAACCTATAAGAATTTGGACGTACTTGGACTCGAGATCGTGTCGTCAGGTGCTGCTACGTACAGTTCTAAATATTTTCCTTTCTCTATTAATATTGTTAATGAGTTTGAAGTTGGCATGGGTCCAATAAGCTAAAGTTTAGATAGATTGTTTGGGAAAACTGAAAATATTTACATCTATGTTTTAAAGCTGTCCAAGCTTGAAAAATTTACTCACAACCAAGACCTATATATGTGAAGCTATATACATCCCCATGCATATATTAAGTGGTCTAAAAGAGAGAATCTAGTAATCAGACACTCTGTTCGCAACATTTTGTGTTTCAAAATCATTACAAATAGAATGCCGGAACCCAACGTCCTCGAATAAAACGGAGAGATGAAAATAGTTTAATTATAACAATTATTCCGAAGATCAAACCTGCAACTACTATATTTTAGACATATTGCTCTACTGTAACACAAAGGAGCCTAGCTGTGTATAATTATTTGAAAACAATAATTTATATTTATACTTACTAATACTATAAAGCTTAATAATAATCTTCAGAAATACTGGTTCCAGTTAAAAAAAATATAGGCTATAAAGTATTGTTTGATACGTCAAAACGATTAATGCGATGTAATCACTACACCTTCGTTCAGATTTACTACATGCCAGATGCACATAGGAAAGGCAGAGAGAACCTGTGAACCTAGTATTAAGACACTCCTTTAAGACCGTTCCCATTAAAACATTTTACCTAAGATCGTTCCCATTAAAACATTTTACCAATTTTCGCCGAATTTAGGACGCATTGTAGAACTCAACCCTGCGCTTTGTCTCCATTTCGAGTGGGAATGGAACCCACAACCTGTCATTACCGTCCGGCATTACTTTTACCAATTTTCGCCGAATTTAGGACGCATTGTGGAACTTAACGCTGCGCTTTACCTCCATTTCCTCGAGTGGGAATGGAACCCACAACCTGTCGCGTTCACCGTCGCACGCTTGTGCCCCTGAGCCACGACTGGCCTCTACACTAATCTTAGTTATTTCAAGCTTCAATACAAATGGCAACAATCCTTAACTGACATTATAACATACCTATTATTTTAAGGTAAAAAAATCTATTGTTCCACAGAGTATTCGTTATTGTCCAAAAATTGGTAATTCTTTGTGGCTTACGTGAGCTGCGACGTGAATTTTAAATAGCCTTTGTTTCTTAATAGTTTTTTTTTTATAAAATAAGAAGTTGTACGCATTCAAACGAGTTCTGAAATAAGATTTTGTAAGATTTAAGTATTTCTTACATATGAACATATATATTTTACTTTAATAGTAAGCCGGAGTGGAGTAAACTGGGAAAAATGTTTATTTTTTATTTTTTTTTATTTTATTACACTGTATCCCGCACATAGCAGGATAGGCAGAGGGAAGTGTTAAGACACTCCGTTCCCCACTTTCCGCCGAATTCAGGAGACATTGCGAGCTGAGTGGCGGAACTCAACGCCGCGTTTTGCCTCGACACCAGAGCGAAGAAATGAAAATATAAATGTAAATAAATAAATATTTCATTTCCTCGAGTGGGGATCACACTTTGTGCCTCTGCGCCACGACCGGCCTCACGCTTTTTAATTGTTTTTACGGAGAATATTATTATTTATCACTAGTTACTTTATAAAATAGCAGCTGCAAGCTATTTCCTGTATACTCTCTGTCTACTCAGCAAACGCAAAGGATATATAACGTAAAATCACTTCGTTCCCCTCGCATCGCCTAATTTTTGAGACATTATATGTTAATTAATGAAAATAACTTATTGAATTGACTTCCAGAGCGAGAAAATGTATATAAATCATGTATTAAAAAATCTTTCCACTGATTTACGTTTAGATCTTTCAAACTGCGTAACGGATTTTGATGCAATTTTCAGTAAAAGACTGCATAGTTCAAAGATAAGGTCCACATATATATAATATTTAACTGCAGCTTCGCCCACGAGGTTAAGTGAAAGTAACTAAGAATTGACACTTTAATTGACCGCGGTAACTCTGACCGCAAATACCACGGGTTACATCGAAACTATTAACATGATGTAATATATTCGACAAATCTTTGACTTTTCTACATACGCTCTGGAAACGAGGCAAAGCGCAGCATTGAGTTCCGCCACTCAACAAGCTATAAATCAAGAATTCAGCGGAAAGTGGGGAACGGTAGTGTCTTAATGGGAAATATAGTGTCTTAGCAGACCAGTTTGCAGCCCGTACTAGTTAAAACATATATAAAATGGAATGTGCATATTACACTAAACATACTTATATTAGCGAAACCATCAATCTTAGTATATAAGAACAATTCTCTATAGGATTTTAACCTGAATAAATAGTTATTTTATTGAACTGCGTTCGTGTGAAAGTGACATCACTTGTTAATAAACGCTTGTAAACTAATAAAGATGATGTGACAATTGAGAGAATGATTTGATTTTATACTTATTTATAAAGCAGTAATATATTTGTGCTATGAAAATATAAAAAATATTTTATATTTTAATTATATATTTTTTTATTTTCATGCCTTTATAGTAGAGAGTAATGTTTAATGTTAGATTGACGAAAAAATTACCCCATAAGCTTTGCTCCGCTACCAAAGCGAGCAAATGAAAATAATATATATTTAATTACCTTGAGTGGGAATCAAACGCACAACCCGTCGCGTTTACAGCACGCACGTGCCCCTGCGCCACGACTGACCTCAAGAATTTAATTTATAAACGGTTATACTAAATTCTATTTTAAAGCAGTGTTAAATTAAATCAATAAAGACAGTCATCAAGTTAATTTATTTTGATATTTTAAAATATTAAATATATTTTTTCTTACTATTCAAAACTTACTTAGTTTATATTAATTACAAGAACTTTTAACGCATTGAAACTTTGAAGGACTATAAACTTAAAACTAGGATGGCCATGTTGTTTGGACAAGGTTGTTATATTACTTTTTTTTTATACTACTTTCAAAATCTTTGTACAATGTATTCAATGTTACGTCTTGTCTTAAAATTTCTATACGCTTGTTACAATTTATTTTTATTGTTACAGAGATATCTGTAGGAAGTATTTATATTTTCTTATTCTTTGAGGATCTCATATAGTACTTAGTAGACAGAAAGAATCAAACTATACAATACTCCATAATCCGTACTCCATTTTTTACGTGTCAGTCTACATAATTTTTTATTCTAAAGGAAACCGTTATTTTATCTAGCCAGAATAAGTAAAAATTTATAAATACAAGCACAATGGTTACTACCTCGATCTCGATTCCTTTGAATGAAATATCTTCATTTCCCCACTACAGTACAACACGCCACTTGTGTGAAATTTGTGCGGAAAGCGGAGTAAAACATAGTGTTCAGTCATTTGTTATGTACCATAGAAATATAAACAGTAAGTAGCAAGCAAGCAAAAAGTAGCCTAACTTAGACAATAAATCTTATATTGTGGTTATCCTACACTGAGCTTTAAGTATCGAGAAAGCAACTTTCAATGCACAATGAGCAATTCATTACAAGTTTCAAAAAGCAAATTAAACTTCGACAATGTAATGGCATTTTAAATACAAACGAAACTTAAATTGCCTTGATTTTCTACCTTCCAATAACTTACAGGTTGAAACGGTTGAATTTGTTTAGTTTTAGTGCTTTTTAGAAGCTATTTGAGGACTAGTAATTGTTTTCAAGTAACCTCATAAGCATAAGAGTTATTACTTAAGATAAGTTATTTTGAATATACGAAGGATTCAGTGTGTTTATGTCAGTTGTAAAGATTTATATAAAGTTATGTTTAATAATATTTTTTATGGTGCTTAGATGTAAAATACGACAACAGGTTCGAGTAGATTTCTAAAAGTATTAAAAGCGATGAACAGGACGACTATTCATTTTCCTCTTTCTGATTGAATTCAAGATGCTGCGTGGTTATGGGCGTAACGCCACAATTTGTCTTACAAGAGCAAAGAATTGAAAATAATTCATTCATCCCAGCGAGAATTGAACCCTCAACCATTGCGATTACAGTCACACGTTGTCCCAAATATTAATTATTGTTAATAGTGTCACTAAAATTGTCTATATATACAAAAAGCTTGAATTCGAGGAATACAAAGGTTCTAAATAATTGAAAGAGCTTAGGCACGACGAGAGAATAATTGATGAAAAAGTGATAATCAAGATTTATGAAGAGAAGATTTATGATGAGACAGACTCTCTTGACCTTCGAATAACGATGATACTAGAAGAAGATCACGTTGAAAGGCGAGGCAAAAGTGGTATGCAGAGACCGTAGCGTTTAGTGCTCTGTTGTCTCTGACTACTCTGCATGGGATAAAGCGAGTCGATTAAGCTAAAAAAGATACATACAATATAGAACCACCAATATATATTTGTGACAATAAATACCATATGCAAACATGTACGTGAGAGAAATATTAAAAAAGATTATTTAAATCAAAAAAGTCATAATATGTCCAAAATATTCGAATATCTGTGAAAACACATCTCTTTTAACTCATCGTTACCGAGTAATAAGCGCTTTCTTCTTACGACCTCATCGGTTTGAGATTTATTGCTTTGTCGGTTAGATAAGTCAATTATAATTCTGGTCGCATCAAAAATTTTACGTGTAGCAGCGGTGTCCTTTTTTTTTAGTTTATCATAATATGGTTTACCTTTTTTTCTGAGTAAAGGTATTTATTGAAAAAGGCGGCAATACTAAAATTACTATTGCCGAATACAAAATTGTATAATTTCTTTAGTTCCTTGTTGATAGACTTATTCCTTTTAGCGTTTTGCCTTTTAAAAAAATGTACTTGAAATATGTCTCTAGAAAACTGTCCAAGGGTTCTGACCCATCTACTTAAAAATTCGTATATCGTGAATATAGAAATGAATACGTACTTCTACTAGTTTTTACTTTGGACTCCGATCACTTAGTGAAAAGGAGATAAAAAAGAGTTGTGTATGGCACATTCTAAACTCTTAGGTGAAGTTGACCACATCCACATAACAAACTATTACTGTAAAATAGAAGTCAAAGTCAAAGGCAATCTCTTAATCGTGTGAATAATCCGTTGCATTACACCTTCTTTCTTTACACAGAAAAATTGTATTACTATAAAATGAAAAAAAAATATAAAAACATTACTCTAATCGGTACTGCCTCGTCACTGTAGAAACGTCGTGTGAAATAGCTCGGCAGAATATCAATAAATCATGACTACATTGCTTTTTATTTTGTCCATAAATCGTTTGAAATTCTGGTCACAAGATATATGTAACTGCGGCGCTATTGTTGAAAAATAAACATTTTTTACAACATAATGATTTGTTTTATAGCGGTACGTTTAGCGAGTTTCAAAACAACTATATTTGTATGCCCTACATCGTATGTTTTTTAATTTTTTTTTTAGATTCACGCTGTATCAGGCACAAATTCCAGGTTAGACAGATGGAAGAATGAGGTTGTGAGTTCGATGCTCACTTGAGGGAATGAAATATTTAATATTTCCATTTTCTTCGCTTTGGGAACGATGCAAAGCGCGGCGTTGAGTTTCGCCACTCAATACGCAATGTCTCCAGCATTAGGCGATAAGTAAATGGAAGTATCTATATAAGAATAGAAAAACAGTGTCTTAACACAACAACAGCATGAAAAGTCATTAACTTCCCAAACGCCGTTGTCGTTTGAACTATTTCACACGGTTCTAGGATTGAGGCTAAGAATGTTGAACGAATTTTGCGCAAAAACTATGGAATTTCATTAGATCTATAGAATTGCTAATTTCAACAATTTATTGATAATAATTTCATTTAATGATCAATTTACTTGTGTTTTTATAAACGTTTTTACAATAAAAATCAATTAATATTTTTTTTATAATAAATCACCTTGATATAATCTTTCACACTTTTTCCCGTATAGTAGGATACTCAGATAGAACCTAATTTCATGACTATCTGCACTTTATTTATCTTCCGACACCTCTTATTGATTAATTTGTAGAGATTACTTCGCCACTTTTTCTCTCATTCTAATTTGTAGGAAATGAGCAGGAAAATTAAAATAATCATTTTTCCGAGCGAGATTGGTTAAATATCATACGTAGTCTAATTATACCACAATGACCTCTGTTTTATTCCTTAATGTTGTCATGATTTAAAGAATGTAACGAGATTTCTATGACGTATAATTAAAATTTACTACATCTCATTCTTTTTCGTAATCAGAGTATATAACATATTAAATATTGTCTCCAGCAAGAATTGAACCTGCAATTACCGCGACAAGGCCCCGCTGTACTCCGGTAGGCTAAAGAGTTATGTCATTAATATTTATGAATCTACAAATAGTATTTTTCTTATAGCCACATTCTTACTAGAATTTTTCCAAAACCATGAATACTTAAGCATATGAATATATTGAAGAAATATGATACTTTACACATTATAGAGAACATAGATTTAAATTTAAATTTTAAATAGTTTTTAATTTTTTTAGCTTCATACAGTACACTGGCTGGAATAGGCAGAAGAAAATTGAGCTAGTGTTAGGATACTCCGACCCCCTTTCAGACGAATTCTGGAGACATTGCGCGTTGTGTGGCGAAACTCAACACTGCGCTTTGCCTCGTTACCCGAGAGAGGGAAATGAAAACATTCAATATTTAAATTCTTCGAGCGGGAATCAAGCCCACAACCTGTCAACCTGTTTATTCTGCCGCTTATGACTCTGCGCCAAAACTGGCCTCAAAATGGACTATATATTCAAAATCTAAAATATTTTAATTTTTAGTATATAATCACACATTACCATATAATCGTATAATGAGGTATATATATCAAACAATCAACAAGAAGTACAAATTATAGCTTATTAGATGCATATTTATAACTAACTTTAGAGATAGATATTGGACTATAATGCCGATGATTATCTGAGCTTAGGTGGAGGTGTGATACGGCCTTAGGCGGTATGTTTATTTGGTATAAGTTAAAAACTCATAGCGTTTTATTCATATTACAATTATTTATGACTTTTAAAAAAGTACAAGACAAGACAGAACAAGAATCCAGCCTTTGGCTCTAGAGTCTATCTAGTTGTCGCGGACTTTTATTAACAACTTTTATTCAAAATTCACGCTGTATCCCGCATATAGCATGGTAAGCAGAGGGAACCTAGTGTTAAGCATATTGAGTGGCGGAACTCAAACCGCGTTTTTGCCTCGGTACTGGAACTTTTAAATGGGAACAATTTCTTCAGGTATAATTTTTCTCTTAATCAACCTGTCAATCTCAATCGGTCAATCTCAATCAATCAATCAATTCAATCTGTTTACACAGCACACGAATGGTGAAATGTGAAATTACTCCACTACTTGCTTACGAGATGAGATGCATGCATGTGAAATTACTATTTTTACAGGTACAACTCTAAAATATTGTCTTAATTCAAATTAGTTGTTCCCGAGATTAGCACATTCAAACATAATCATTCATTTTGTAATATTAGTATACAGAGTGGAAGCGTCAACGCTCCTTTAACGGGGACAGTATATATATAAATATTTTAAACCCATACCTAAAGAAATTAATCAAGATACCTCAACAGTTTAGACGTAGGAAGAAAGATTAAACAACTCTGAACTTTGCCGCCAATACCTACGACTCGATTTCGGAATGAGGCGTATGCGGTTTCCCTTTGATATGTTTGTCTCCGTGCGTCGTTCTTGACAAATGGCGTTTTATTTTACAACGATATTTTTTTTTTTGTTGAAAAAATCACTTTTTTTGTTTTTGGTAAAAAAAATAATAATTGTATTAGGTTTTGATAGAGTAGTTAAAATTGTGGTTTCATTTAAAGTGGTGCTGATAAAAACACTCTTTAGATAATTATTACGTCGAAGTCATTATACGCCAGTCGTGGCGTCGTGGTTTTAGATTCAATCCCCACTCGAGAAAATGAAATATTTATTTCAATTTCTATTTACATTTCTTCGCTCTGGTGTCGAGGCAATGCACTGTGTTAAATTCCGCAACTCAACATGCAATGCCTCCAGAATTCGATGGCAAATGGAATTCGATGTCTACGAACGGATTGTCTTAACTATAGTTTCATGCAAGTCAACAGCGTGAAGCTGATTAAAAAGAAAAGGATATTATATCTCCGGTTATAACTCTCACCACAACAAAACTTACGGTTCCAGTCACGAAGAAGAATTAATAACCGATCGACTCAAATCATCCCGCGCTAATGCGCCAGTTTCACTTAAGTGCCTTGTTGAGGTTCTATACTTTCTTATTGTTTAAGAACAAAATTTGTTATGATATGGACTACCTGCTATTAACATAATTATGTGATCCAGTTTTTAATATAATGATATGGATGAAACTGTTGAAAGATGATTGTGGGTACAAATTCGTATGGTGGATTGTTTATGGAAAAATTATACAGTTTTTTTTTATATGAAACTAAATATAAATATAGGAATAATAATTAGAATTTCATAAAGTAAATAAAAAAATATTAAAACATTTTTTATAATTTTTTTGTCAGCTTCATTCGCTGTAACCTGTAAACAGTAGGGTAGCCAGAGGGAACCTAGTGTTAAGACACTGCGGTCCCTATTTTCAGCCGAATTCTAGATGCTTGGCGTGTTAAGTATAATTTATTCTTATTTTTCTTATTTATCATACCCCTCAAGTCGGGATCAAACCCACAATCATCACATTTTCAATTACACGTGCCACTGCGCCACAACGGCATCTATTATTAACAAAATTGGCAATTTACTTAAAGTTATAATTATTTTTAATATCATCTCCGATATGAAGCATTTTAACAGAACTCTTGTAAAACAGTAAGAAGATATATTTTCAGTGCACAGTCACAATTATAAAACTTACTTATTTATAAAAAAGCAACTTAAAAGTCTCCATATACCAAAATCGATATTGAGCTATACTCCTCAATATCACTTCACGTTACTATCACCACTGTAGTAAACAAACATAACGCAACTATAATAGTAATTTACCCAGAACTAAGCTATCTTATTACCATAGTCAATAAATCGTATCTAGCCATTGTGAGATAACAATACCACTTTAGATAGCGATCTAATAGTCGGTATACAGAATTCCAATTCAGTTTACTGATAATGACTTTATTTTCTAAATCTTACACGGTCATAATATAAATTTCTTGTATATTTTACATATGATTATATTTTACATTTTATTATGTTTTAAGGCTGTCGGGGTGCAGACGCCACGATTTTGGTTCGCAATTGTCACTCAGGGTAGTAGATTCGTGCGCGGCGTTGAGTTCCGCCACTCAACACGCAATGTGTCGAAAATTAACTATGGAAAAAGTATTACGCACTGTATCGTGCACGTACCGGAGTCAGAAGAGAGGACCTGGGCATCTAGTCATAGGCACCTAGGCGAAGGGTAATACTTCCCATTAAGACACTTCCTTTCCCCAATTTCTGCCTAATTCTGAAGGCATTGCATGTTGCGTGGCTTAACTCCTCGCCGCGCTTTATCTCATTACCAGAAGGAGAAAATGGAATTATTAAATATTTAATTTCCAATGGAAAGCAAAACCACAACCTGTGCCGTTTACAGTCGCACGCTTGTAAGTACCGCCACGGCTAACCCTAAAAATATTGCAAATAAAATTAAAATATACTAAAGCTACAATATAAGATGCTTTCATCACCGAAGATAATATAATAAACTACATCGAAATATTATTTGTAATCTTAATATAACAAGATGTAATATCCTATCCTATAATAATACTCTCCAACACAAAAAAACCAAATTTGTAGTTCCTAAGATTAGAGCGTCCAACCAAATAATCTGTTTATTTTCATAATATTATTATAAATAAATTAGAAACTATTTATCGAAATTCTAAACGCTTCTGTTAAGCAAATAAGTCAATAAACCTATTGTAATAATATTATTTGGTTTCAAAACAAAAGAGTATTATTATGAAAACATTTTACATAATAACAGCATTGTAGAGCTCATTTACATTATGGTATATATACCATATAGCATGTGACTTTGACTTTGGAATTTGAAGTCCTGACTTCAATTTCATTTCGAACATAAATCAAATCAGTTTCACGCTGTATCCCGCACACAACAGGGTAGGCAGAGGGAACCTAGTGTTAAGACATTCTGTTCCTCACTTTCTGCCGCATTCTGGAGGCATTGCGTGTTGAGTGGCAAAACTCAACGCCGCGCTTAGCCTCGACACCAGAGCGAAGAAATGTAAATATAAATTTAAGTAAATATTCCATCTCCTGAGTGGGGATCGAACCCACAACCAGTCGGATTTACAGTCACACTTCGTGCCAGTGCGCCACGACTGGCCTCGGTTTCTCGAACACTTATTAGAAAATTATTCTCCTCTCTTTGTATTTTCATTTCCTCGCTCAAATAACGAGACAAAACGCAGCGATGAGTTTTGCCACTCAATCAAAAACTCAACACACAAAGTAGAAAATAGAAATGCCTTAATGGGAACAGAGTATCTTAACACTAGGCTTCCGGGTTCCCTCTCCGTGCTGTGTATATGCTTGCTGACTTGTTATATGCGGGATAAAGCGTGAAACAAAGAAAAACGAGTTCTTCAGGAGTTTAGGGGAACAGTAAGTAAGATGAAAAAATAAATTATAAATTAAATTTCCCGAAATTCTTCCCGAATCTAAATACCTCGATCTAGTTACTCTAACTAAAAAATACTCCCAAATCCGTATTCGGGAACGATCTAAGTCTAATCTAATATATTTTTTTAGATTTCTTTTCTTTCTCTATATCTATTTCTTAGAATCATTCGGTATATAAGTGAAAAACGTATCGTCGTTGAAAATATAAGTAACAATAAGCAAAGGAATATCTTAAGGCATAATACTTAATTATATTTTTATGCCAATTTTTAAATTCTCTATTTAAACAACAAAACAAAACTAAAGAGAGAAGAATAACACATTATATATACAAAGAGAAGTGATATAGCAAAAACACTACACCGTACACTATACAGTGCTTTAATGACTTTCTCTCGAACCTCAAACAAAAGTTGCCGACAGTACTATTAATTAATACATAGTAACAAATAAGGTGCATACATCATTACGCTTCATAATTAAAGTTATATAAATTAAGACTTTCATATCTATAGAGCCGCCAGATAGAGCCTTCCTTCCTATAGATTTATTTGACCCCCGCGGTCTTTGATTTTGGTACAAGTTATAAGATTTTGTAGTAGTTTCGGAATAGATATTTTAAATTTATTATTATTTTCTCGTTTATATAAAAAAATCGCGGCGTTGAGTTCCGCTACATTTGAAGGAAAGTGAGCAATGGAATGTTTAATACTAGGTTCCCTCTGCCTATCCAACTATGCCGGGGAAAGCGGGACGACGTTTTTTAATCCTTTTTTTTTCAGAAGACATTATCAGTTTGATAAGTTAATAGGCATGTATCTGATATTAATGGACCTAAAACAATTTTTTTCGTGATTTTCCGAATGATATAAGATCCTAAATTTAAATTATACGTACATATGTATACGTTGTATATTTTAGTAAAGCTCGCCACGTAACACTACCAACAATTATATTACGAGTTCAGTCCTAAAATTAATGAAGAATTTACAATTTACCAATAAGACATACAAAACCCAAATAAACTGGTTGTGGGTTCGATCCCCACTCGAGGAGATGAAATATAATATTTATTGAAATTTATATTTCTATTTCTTCGCTCTGGTGTCGAGACAAAGCGCGGCGTTGAATTCTGCCACTCAACACGCAATGCCTCCAGAATTCGGCAGATAATGGGAACGGAGTGTCTTAACACTAGGTTCCCTCTGCCTACCCTGCTGTGTGCGGGATACAGCGTGAAGCTGATTAACTAGTTAAAAAATTCTATTACATACACTTAAAAAACTAAACCTAGCCTTCCACGAACAAAAGTGAACGTACCAAGGCTATGTTAAATAAACAATGGTATTTCGGTATTTTCTATAATTATAACAAACACAACTTGAAGGAATCACGTTTTGAAAATTGTTCGTAGATCTCAATTAAAGATTTAAATACACAAAATTTTCAACTCTATTTCTACAAATTTAACGTTCAAATTAGAGTGACTTAAAAATATTTTACTTAATATAATGTTGTTATAGCATTTCTATTCTTATATCTATTAAAATAAGATAGAATATTGTATGTCAGATAGAATATTGTATTTTTATGGTTATACCTATACAAATGTTTTTGTGGGTAGTTAATTTTAAATGTGCAATAGTTAGTTAATTGCTGGTGTCATCATCTGAGTAATTATTTATCAATAAATCAAAATCGTTCGAGACGTGTATGTATGGAATACGAGTTTTTGTAAGAGTTAGTTTATAAAGTAAGTATTTATAGTGGTTTTTTGTGGTAAATTGCAAATTTGATTAATATCTTTAATCGATATTTATTAGGCCGTGGTGCAGAGATATAGCGTCTGACTGTAAATGCGACGGTTGTAGGTTCGATTTTTATTTCGGGAATTAATTTAATTTCTTCGTTCTGGTAGAAACACAAAATTACAGATTTTAAGTTTCGTCACTGAACACGCAATGCCTTCATAATTGGACAGAAGTTGGAAACTGGAGTGTCTTGACATTATGTTCTCTTCGCCTATCCTGCTATACGTAGAATATAGCGCGAAGCTATTAAAAAATGTAACAAAATTATTAGACTTATTATGCATAGAGAGAGACTTACTGCAAACAGTCGTTGTCCATGCGACGTCCCGAAGAGTGAAATATTTTCATTTTGCAATGTCTCGAATTAGACTGATTATAATAAATTAATCGATTTTAAATACCTTTCAATTATACCTAGCTAGTTATAATATGTATATAGTGTATTCTATGTCTTCATACTCATGTCACTCAAGAACTATTTACTGATTTTGGTGAAACTTTGACTATTTTCTAAGTATATTCCATACTTCAAGTAAATGTCATCTTGATATGACTTTCCAGGATTTTTTTGACAAACATACAAACGAAATCCAGTAAATGTGCTTAGACACATAAATAAATCAACTTCACGCTGTATCCCGCACACAGCAGGGCAGGCAGAGGGAACCTAGTGTTAAGACATTCCGTTCCCCACTTTCTGCCGAATTCTGGAGGCATTGCGTATTGAGTGGCAGAACTCAACGACGCGCTATACCTCGACACCAGAGCGAAGAAATAGAAATATAAGTTTAAGTAAATATTTCAACTCTCCGAGTGCGAATTGAACCCACGACTAATCGGTTTTCTAGTCACACGTTGTGCCCCTGCGCCACGACTGGCTTCTAGACACATAAATAGATACATACATGCTTAACTGATAACCTCCATTTATTAAAAGAAAAACTAAAAAAAAAAACTCAATGTGATATGTTTATTCTAACGATTAATGATATTTTTATGCGTTTCTGAGGTCAACAATGTCACCCAGACCCCAGTGGGCCAAAATTGTGTAAAATGAGGAACACGGCGTGTTACCTTATACGTCGTAAACGCCTTTTATGCCTTTTATGGGCATTGGAAAATTATTAGTTAAGTAAAGTTAGTTGCTACAACAACGTACTTAGGAGTACTTAATTGGTCACTTTAAGTTTTATAGTACTTCTGAGTGACGTATACGCTAAAAATATTATAGTTAGCAGTTAAGATGCTGAACCAGGTATTTTAGATCTGTATTATTTGTCTTTTTAGGAGTATAAGGTTTTTAATTGAATTTTTTTGAACGTACATAAAATATATTTATCCTGTATATATATTTTTTATATCATTTATTGATTTAATAATATTTTTTGTGGTAATTTTTATTTTGTTAAGTATGATGTGTTTCAGTATAATCTATTCATTACATTACACCCCAGTACATAACTCTTGTCTCTATTGAGTAGATAGATATGTATGGATACACAGAATACATGCATGTACACTACATTTCTATAAAATCTTATGTCCACCTTTTGATTTTTTTTTTCATTATTTTATTTAAGCTTATATCAAAAACGACGTGAGGAAGTGTGTAATGTTAAATTTTTTTCTTTTAATCGTATTTCCACCCATATTAGATTTTTATTAAAATAGTAACTAGCTACAGTCAATTTTTATTCAACACAATTGTTGCACTGTAATGTAGTTTTTCTTCAGAACTATTTTTTCCCGATAAAGCTACTTACTACTTACTCAATGGACATATAAAATATCAAGTTGGACAGTTTCAACACTCGTACCTGTAAACAATAAAAAAAATCATTAATATTTAAAAAAAAAACATATTTTATCACTAATGAGGCTGTCGCGTCGTGTTTGTAAACACGACGGTTGTGGATACGATACCCGGTTAAATGAATTATCTTCACCTTCCCATGTCTCTCCCAAAATTGAGAGATTTGGGGGGAACGAAGTTTCTAAGTTTGTTAGTTAACACCAGGTTCCCATTACCTATCCTGCTATACCCAAGGTACAATTTGAATCTAAAAATAAATCTATATCTAAGTAAACTCTAAAGACTAGTCTTTTAAATGGAAATTCGAAAATGTAAGAAGATCTATGCATAGTAACTTGTTCGAAAGATTTATTATGAATTCCATTGCTTTAAACAAAGTATATTGTCATTCGTTTCTCAGCGGCGATAAGATCCGCCACGTGGGCGAGAGGCGCATTTTCAAAACAAATCTTTAGCATAAAGGTTGTTGTGGTGCAAATGAAAAGTGTATGATTGTAGCCGTGATGGTTGTGGGTTCGATACTTGCTAGAAGAAAAAAAAATAATAAAATATTTTTAAACATTTTTAAAGTGTTATTTCACACTTAGGAAAGAGAAATACTTATTTAGAAAACGTATAAACTACGCTACGTTCAAATTTTTATACGTTTTCTAAATAAGTATTATAAAATATTTTCGTTTATGCGGTCTGATTGGATTGATATTGGCGTTGGTGTCCGTCGAAAGAACAAGCTATATGCGTCAGATAAAAAAATATTCTAAATTAGTTTCTATAGACAAGGCGTCATTCGGAGGAATGAATTATTTTCTCGTTTTGGTAGCAAGATAAAGCGCGGCGTTGAGTTCTGCCATCCAACTGACAATGTCTAGAAAATTGGGCGGTGCGTGAGAAACAGAGTGCCTTAACACTAGGTTCTGTTCTGCTATATTCTATTAAAAAATGTTTCTCAACAAAGGTACGATGCACCACGTGGGCGACAGGCGCGTTTACAAAACAAATCTCTAGATGCGTTAAGTCTAAGCTTACGGCACGCTTTCAAAATCTTTTGAAATTCCAAATTAAAACTTGTATTTTTCGTTACGAAAGTTATTTTTTATTATTTTGGATAACTACTACAAAGATGTATTCTAGGCACTGACATAAGTATTGAAACCAGTTCTGGGTAACTTTTTTTAAATATACCTAATTATTCCAACCTGTGGAAATGAACTTGCAACCTTCGTTGGCTTAAAATACTTTTCCATCATTATTTAACACTCAAAATTCAAATTTGTTAAATCATTTCAAGTTTTTATACCATATATCTTATTTAAAAGCCGTTTCATGTAGAATCGGTAAGTTACTTGTGCTAAAGGTCGCGGGTTCAACGCCCGCCGCAAGCAGTTAGGCATGTTTTTTCTCGTTTCGTTATTAAAACGAAACTTATAGATTGATTTTCTTAAAAAAGCAAAAGTAAATGACTATACTTTATTATTATTAAACTTGGAAAAAAATATAGATCACTTGTGGTAAAATATTGCATATCATTAATTTAAAACACAATAATTCAAACGCATTATTTAAAAAAAAAACTGATATTTAACTTTTCTTAAAAATAAGGGATTTACTAATATGGAGGATCCCATATGGTAAGGGAACCTTCTCTGTGCGTACTCTGCCTTATCACTATGCCTATACCTACTTATCTTTAAGTAGTCATAAGACAATCTCTTACTCTCTGGTACCCTCTCTCTAAAATTGGAAAGCCAATTTTCCAGATATAGACGATAGTGACCAAACTTTACTTTGAGGAAATTAAAATAAGTGACTTTATAGTATAATGGTGATAACTAAACTCTTATGCAACATACTTCTAACGATCTTAATAGTTTGTTAAATTAAAATAGCTTCACGCTGTATCCCGTACCAGCAGAGTAGACAGAGGGAACCTAGTATTAAGACACTCCGTTCCCCACTTTCTGCCGAATTCTGGAGGCATTGCGTGTTGAGTGTCAGAACTCAACGCCGCGCTTAACCTCGACACCAGAGCGAAGAAATGGAAATATAAATTTAAGTAAATATTTCATCTCCTCGAGTGGGGATCGAACCCACAACCAGTCGGTTTTGCAGTCACACCTCGTGCCGCTGCGCCACGACCGGCCTCAAATATAAATGAATGAAATGAATTATTATTTATTAATAATTTCATTTCTTCGCTCTGGCACCAAGGCAAAAGCCTGGCGTTAAGTTCCGCCACTCAACACACAATGCCGCGAAAAATTAATTAATTAAAATATCTAATGTCTCACTTAAGGGTTCAGGCCATCGGATTGATATGAAGTTTATCTCATTAGATAAATATTGCTTTCTTTCTATAATAAGCTTCAGAAGAAAAAAATAGAAAAAAAGTTGCTGTATTTCTTAAATAAATAAATAAATCGGCTTCACGGTGTATCCCGCACAAAGCAGGGTAGGCAGAGGAAACCTAGTGTTAAGACACTCCGTTCCCCAGTTTTTGCCGAATTCTGGAGGTATGCATGTTGAGTGGCAGAACTCAACGCCGCGCTTTGCCTCGACACCAGAACGAAGAAATGGAAATATAAATTTAAGTAAATAATTCATCCACTCGAGTGGGGATCGAACCCACAACCAGTCGATTTACAGTCACGTTTGTGCCCCTGCGCCACGACTGGCCTCTAAAATTAAAATAAAATAAAATGTAAAATATTTATTTTTTTAATAATATTTAAAACATATGATAATTTCATAAGATTAAATTAAATTTAATTACTATAACAGGTCTAAATGTCGATACATGATATAACCAATTACGATATTCATCTTATCATGTTTAATATATAAATTATGATGAAATTAGTTAAATGATGTTGAATGAGGTCGTCGTAGCGTATGGGCAGTAGCGTGCGATTGTATACGAGACAGTTGTGGGTTCGTTTCCGAGTCGGGCAAATATATATCTTTTTTTATTTTTCTCGCTCTGAGGCAAAGCGCGGCGTTGAGTTTCGCCACTCAATCAATCACTCAAGAAAACTCAGTTCCAGAGGTAGGCAGGGGCCAACCCTGCTAAAAAAAATTGTAAAAGCTTTAAACCATTTTGTTCCTCACATGTTTATTAGCATAAATGGTAGAAATGATGAAATAGACTGAAAATAGACGAAATCAAAATAGTGAGTGACCCCTGAGTGTGAATCGATTCTACAATCGTCACATTCACAATCAGACTCTACACAACTCTAAAAAATCAAATTCAGAAATAAAATTTCCAGATCGTATAACATTTAGAAACCTTAACTTAGCCTGCTTACTAAAAATAAATACTAAAATATATTTAAAACCTAATATGGCTCGCTGTCGTGTTCTCTTGCTGCGGGCGCTTGTTAGTCTGGCGTGGTACATTGGTCGATTTGTCATGTAATTTAATTCCTCATATAGAACAAACATACTAGCTTTATTGAAAATGTTTTCAAATTTATAAAATTTATATTATTTTATTATTTCATTCTGGTGTCGGAATAAAGCGCGGCGTTTGGTTCTGCTACAAAACACACTCGTTATCTCCAGAAGTCAGCGGAAAATCGAGAACGGAGTGTCTTAACTCTGGGTTTCCTCTGCCCACTATTTTTCCAAGCATCGCCCAAGTTTCGACGCATTGCGTGTTTAGTGGCGGCTCAAGTAGGTAACTACTAGCCCAATTGGGAATCGAATCTACAACCGTCGCGCTTACAGACGGCACGAAATATATTAATTTACTCTTATATACTTAAAGAAAAGAAACAGTAAAAATTCGAGACAGTGTTGAGTGAGAAAAAAAATACAATTTAAATATAAACTTGACTTGATTCAGTTAAAACAGAATTAAATACATTTAAATTTAATTTTTACCAGCTATTTCTCATAGATATGTTCCAATATTTTGCAAGCAATCCTACACATTACTCAATGTCATTTTGCTACGTATCGATTAATATGAGTATTAATTAAAATTATGCAAAATCGTTCTTAATATACCTACTTTTGTAAAATGTGCTTATCTAATATATGTATATGTTTGTTCATAATATTGTATCACAGCAGAGTAGGCAGAGGGAACCAGTGTTATAACACTCCGTTCCCTATCCCCACCCCAAAACGCCGCGCTTTGCCTCGACACCAGAGCGAAGAAATGAAATTATAAATGTGAATAAATATTTCATTTCCTCGGGTGAGGATCGAACTCACAACCACTAGATTTTACAGTCACATGCTGTTGTGCCGCTGCGCCACGACTAGCCTCGTCATATTTTATATTAAATATTAACAAATAAGTTTAGTCTGTTTTTTTTTATTTAATATTGCTCAGTTATCCTGCATGAAAACATTTCACGCAGGATAACATTTTTCACCCGTCATTGAAACATTGCGTATTAAAAAACTAAACTAAACTAAATTCACGCTTCATCCCTAGCGGGGTAGTCAGAGAGAACGGAGCGCCAAACGCTACGGTCTCTATTGCGTATTAATATATATAATAGCGAAACTTAACGCCGCATTGTGACTTACCTATTGAGTTTTGGAGCTATCATAATCTTCACAATTTTTTTTACAAATATTTTTTTTTCATGCTGTGTCCCGCACGCAGCAGGGTAGACAGAGGGAACCTAGTGTTAAGACGCTCCGTTTCCCACTTTCTGCCGAATTCTGGAGGCATTGCGTGTTGAGTGGCAAAACTCAACGCCGCGCTTTGCCTCAAGACCAGAGCGAAGAAACGGAAATATTAATTTAAGTAAATATTTCACCTCCTCGAGTGGGGATCGAACCCATAACCATTCGGATTTACAGTCACAATTCGTGCTGCTGCGCCACGACTGGCCTCTTACTTAAATAATAATAGAAGTTATTAAATAAAAATCTTAAAGGTATACTCAAGCAAAGTCTAAAGTCATCAATAGTTAACTACGAGACATATATGTATGTATGTAACATACATAATAAGTTTAACATTTACTGTAGTGACATTCGATAATTACCAATATCATTTATAATCGATTTATCAGTAAACTGTAAATCGTAATATCCGCTTAAAATAAGTGAACTAGATTACAAAATGTATGAATAGGTAAATAAATGGTAATTAAAAGCCTTAAGATAGTGCTTTTTATATGATTTAGTTATAATTTATAAGTTATAACTTTTAAAAGAGGCCATCATGACGGAATAGGGCAGAATCTGAATATAATAGTTGGCAACGGTTTCACTTACTACTCGGGGGTGAGTTCTTTTCATTTCTATAACACACTTCTTAACTTTACTTAACAGAGTGTTTTGACACTAGGTTCTCTTTGCTAAACCTACGATACTTTAGCGATAAATCACAATGTGCTTTATTTTTTTGTCAAATAGAGAAAGGAATGGTGTAACGTAGTGAAAATTTCATTTATTTAGACAATATATTATGGATAGAAAAAATGTACTTCTGTAACTGCGTTCTTTGCCTAGCTAAGCCAAAGAAAATATATATTTCCAATAATAAAAGACCATGGTTTAGATATCTACGCTAAAACAAACAAAATTCACTAATCCACCATTAAATATATTAATTACCACATATATTACTATAAACGGCTCTCGCAAAGGTACAGCTATTTATTAACCTTATCAACATAGATAATTACAATCATTAAATGTCCAGATCTCATTCAATATTTACTAGGGCATACTAATTTACTTGGATCGCGTGTTTTAATCGTAATGCAAATTGAAAGTTACGCCACAATTCTAAACTTATGTATCGATATTGGTGACAGCTTGCAAAGTTATCGAGATTGCTTCAATAAAATAAATAAGATAGTCTATGATTTTATTCATGGTGTGGAATACAGATTTTGTGTAATACGCTACTGGATGTAGGTTCGATTTTGGAAGACGTAATATGAATCTGTCTGTCTGTCTTTCGCATAATGTTCTGAATTCGATCCTAAATATCTAATTTCAATTTCAATTCCAATTTCAATGCGTTGCATAATGTGCGTATTAGGACTTAAAGAATAGAACAAAGTGATGAGAAAACCTCACGAGGTTTTAACGTTCCCTAACGCCCAATGTTAATAACCTATCTCTAACGTCAATCTTAGATTGTTTCATATATCTATCCAATCTAGAGATTGGATAGATGTATGGAACAATCTAAGATTGACGTTGGAGATAGGTTATTAATATTGGGCGTAAATGCGTCAAACTAAAAATAATATACCTATGATATTTTTTTAAAGAGCTACTAAAATGAAAAACTTTCAAATAAAGAAATCTTAACTTTTATTGATAATAAATATTACAAACGTCTCAATTTAATCTTTAATAAACAAGGTCACGTTCCCGAGATTTTCCATTACAAACACACATTCAACAGCCCAAGTACCCATCAGCTTAATATATTAGGTAAGAAAACTTTACAACTGCCCCAGTGCGTAATAAGAAGCATTTGCATACAGAATCAATTCCAATACTGACGGCTCATTTTCTTGCAGCTCCACCAGCAGCGCAGTGTCGAACAAGCTGTAAACATTTTATATAATGTACAGAGTAACGTGACAAAGTATTTTACGACTAATAACTGGATAAAGACAGTATCGGGTGAGATCAAGTTTCTTATTCTCATTGGTATTACCTATAATTTTATATGTATTTTTTATCGTGAAGTACAAAAATGTGGAATAAATTATAATATTCGATTAGACAATTGTAAGTACGCTTCAATCATTAAATTACATAGCGTCAGTAGTGTCAGTTCTACAGGAAGCTATCACTGTGTTGCTTTTTTTAATAATATTTCTTACTGTATATTTTTTTCTGAATAATCTGTATGAAATAAACTGATAATATACCTTCAAATTAATAATTAAATCGATTGATTATAAATCACATGCAAATATATTGAATTTTAAGTATCTAACGAGACTTAAGATATTTTTTTTCTACGTATTTTTTTATTTAACTCTAAATATTTTTCTTTTCTTCTTTCTAGGTTCTCACTGTATACACTGTCATGAATAAATGAAGTTCGAAAACTATTTATTAAATAAATAAATCAGCTTCGCTTCTGTATCCCGCTCACAGCAGTGTAGGCAGAGGGAACCCAGTGCTAAGAGACACTTCGTTCTCCATTTTCCACCAAATTCTAGAGGCATTGCGTATTAAATGCCGGAACTCAACGCCGCGCTTTGCCTCGATACTAGAGCGGAGAAATGAAAATATAAATTTAAAAAAATATTTCATTTCCTCGAGTGGGAATCAACCAGTTGCGTTTACACTTACGGCATATTTTGTGTAATATTATTACATTGAGCCAGTCGCTATTTATTAATATTTTTACCTAATATATTAATTTCAAAAACTATTTGCGTTTCCCACTTGCAACCGCCGTGTGTCAAGAAACCACCTCTCATAAACGATGTAAGTTGCTAATATCTAACCCATAAAGTTCTTAGCATGCCAGTTTATAGCATGCTATTAAAAGCATGAAATTGTAATAAAATAATATTTTCAATTTATGAGTAAAGTTGCAAGTGTATTTTTTTATTTAGTTTGTTTTAAAACACTTGGTCATTAAAATATAAAGACGGAGATCACGTAGAGAGATAAAGAGAAATGAAATATTTTTTTTATTTTATTCACTATAAATTTAAAGCTTTAGATTGCCCGCACATTGCATAGTAGACAGAAGGAACTTGGAGACCTAATGCTAAGATACTCCATTCCCAATTAAGACACTCCGTTCCCTACCTTTTGCCGAATTCTCGATTTCTCGAGGCATTGCATGTTGAATGGCGCAACACAACGCCGCGCTTGCTTGGTTACTAGATCGAGGTAATAAAAATATTTCGAGTCAGTATCGAACCCACAACCATCGCGTTAACAGTCGCAGCATACTTGTACCCATGATGGTCTCAAGAACTAGTTATTGCATGGAATTTTTGTTATTGCAAAATGTGTACGCATAGTTTAGTCGTTTAAAACGTTTAATTATATTTAAGAAGACACGGCTTTATAATTAAAGTTTATTTTCTATCAAAAATGTCCAATTAACTATAGTTAAACTTATTCAAGTAAATCATTAATTAGAAACTTCACCTTTCCACACTTTCCACACTTCGACTAGTGAAAGTAATATATCTTTATATACAAAACGGAACACTCTCCCATAAAATTGGAGTAAATTTAAATCGTATGCAATGAAACTAAATTCCTCTCTTCCTGATTTGCAAACTGCGCTTGCGCAGGTGTGAATGTATAAATGCATGTATAGGTTTATTTAAATTTTTATACGTCTTGAGGCCAGTGGTAGCGCAGCGTCACAAATTGTGACTGTAAAACCGACTGGTTGTGGGTTCGACCCCACTCGAGGAAATGAAATATTTACTTAAATTTATATTTCCATTTCTTCGCTCTGGTGTCGAGGCAAAGCGCGGCGTTGAGTTCTGTCACTCAACACGCAATGCCTCCAGAATTCGGCAGAAAGTGGGGAACGGAGTGTCTTAACACTAGGTTCCCTATGCCTACCCTGCTGTGTGCGGGATACAGCGATTTTTTTATACGTCTTAAGGATCCTAGGACAAAGTATTCTAAAAAAAATTAGTTTGGGGTCATGGTGACACTGTCGAGGACAGCATTTGACTGTTAATATGATTTTGGGTTCAATTATGACTTCTGTGAAATCTTTAAAATATTTTCTTTTAAAAGGGAAGCGGAGAACGAAGTCTCTTAAAACTCGCTTCGCAGTGGACCCTGGCTACCCTGCTTTATCAAATCGTTACATCGAAACAAAGTGATGTAATACATCTAAAACAAAATAAATTTGTAAATCCGAACCAGCAATTCCCAAGACTAACGCGATCAAACAAATAATCTCTACAGCTTCATAATATTAGTATAAATTACACGCAATTAATGAATCGAAATAGCTATATTAAAGACACAGTATATAATAAAATAAATTAGTACCTAATAAAGTTAGATTTGATCATGACGATTGTAACTGTAGAGACAATGGTTAGAGGATTTATGCTTCATCGGATACTTATTGTGGCGGTTTAGAGCCAAGTTTTCGAACTTTATTTTGAGGTCGTTCGAGATTTGTAAAAGAAAAGAATGTTAAAAATAGAGAATCTTAGCAGTGTCGATTACTACACAAGATATCAAAAATATGTTGTTTGTAAATATGTTTTTTTTTCTGATGAGTGGCGGAACTTAACACTGCGCATTGTCTTAATATTAGAGCGAAGATATGAAAATATTAATATTATATTTCCATTTTTAAAAAAACCTGTGCACAAACATCATTCAAATTCATTCAAATTTAACAACATTCTTTTAGTTTCACGCCACATATATCACTATAGGCAGAGGTAGCCTATTATTAAGACACTCCGTTGCGCACAACCACTCAATATTCGGGACAATGCGTATTAGACATTCATCTCCTTTTTTTATTTTATCAAATTGGCCGTAAACAAAATCTCGAGTGGAGTGGAGTAGAGTTAAGTTGAAATAGAGTTCAATCATAACAATACTTTATCGGTCACGACCGTTGAGGCCAGTCGTGGCGCAGGGGCACAGACTGTGACTGTAAAATCGACTGGCTATGGGTTCGATTCCCACTCGAGGAGATAAAATATTTACTTACATTTATATTTTCATTTCTTCGCTCTGCTATCGAGGCAAAAGCGCGGCGTTGAGTTCCGCTACTCAACACGCAATGCCTGGAACGGGGAACGGTGTGTCTTAACACTAGGTTCCCTCTGCCTACCCTGCTGTGTGCGGGATACAGCGTGAAGCTGATTTATTTATTAATTTATTTACCTAAGTCTCAATTGCACCATATTTGTATCAAAGATTTGAACGTCAAAATATTCTCCATTGAATACAGTTATCTAGATTGGAGCGCTACGCGGGCGCTCAACTAAATTAGCTAACGGCGCGCCAGGAAGCTGCTTGAAAACTTTATTGTCTGTCTCACGGATGTAAATTTAATCTTTGAATGAAATAATTTAACTAGAAATAGAGCAAAATAAGGGAAAATTAATATAGTATTGTTAATAATAGTTGATTGAGGCCAGTCGTGGCGCAGGGGCACAAAGTGTGACTGTAAATCGACTGGTTGTGGGTTTGATCCCCACTTGAGGAGATGAAAAATTTACTTACATTTATGTTTTCATTTCTTCGCTCTGGTGTCGAGACAAAGCGCGGCGTTGAGTTCTGCCACTCAACACGCAATGCCTCCAGAATTCAGTAGAAAGTGGGGAACGGAGTGTCTTAACACTAGGTTCCCTCTGTCTACCCTGCTGTGTGCGGGATACAGCGTGAAGCTAATTTTTTATTTAATAATAATTGATTTCATATTATTTTATGTATTTGGTCGCATATTTATTTGTACATTGACCGTAGTGGCACAGCATTTCGCCGTAAACGTGACGGCTGTGATTCGATTTTCACTCAGAGGAGTATATTATTTTCATATGCTCGTTCTGGTAAGAAGAAGACAAAGCACGGGGTTGAGTTCCGCTACTAAGATAAGTGCAAATAGTGGGGAATTGCGTATTTTAACATAAGAGACGTATAATACGTAGGTTTATTTTCTTGGTTTGAGAATGTAAAAAACAATATTAAATATATAACTTGATATTAAAAGTTTACTAGAGCACAAATGAAAAAAATATTGATCTACAATTTAAATTAACAACGACTTCAATATGATCAATTAATATTAATAAAATTGTATTTTTAATTAATATTAAACTTTTAATGTTAGACCATATATGTTAATAATATAAAATTTAAAACATTTCTACAGGCAGACAGAACATAGAACATAGCAACAGCCACACTTTAGCTTCAAAAATAATTTTCTTTATCAAAACTCAAACCCGCGATACACACCAACAAAAAAGCAGCTGGCTTCTCAAAATTAAATTCCATATTTCTTATTACCATTATATATAAGTATTCAGAAATCCTAATTTGTGGGAAACGAATGGAAACTCCATTGAATCATTCACCCAAATAACATAAAGCTACCCCTCTCTCAGTCTGATGGTTTTGAAGTCCATTGACGGTCTCCTTATTAGCATTCATCGAGTGAATACCTTTACAAATTTTCATATTGTTTAAAAGTTAATTTTTGCATAAATAATTGCAGCGAAAGGTCTTGGAAGTGTTTTGTAAGACTCCTGAGTCGTTGAAAGTCAGCTTTGTGAGCCAATTTGGTATTCTAAAAGTTTCTATTTATTAATATCAAAATATGTTTTTTTTTTACTTTACGCTTTACATTTCCCTATATCTACCATGCTAGGATAAATAGTGGGACATTTGAAATTTTCGAGATATTGCGTGTTGAGTGACGGAACTTAACGCCGCGCTTTGTCTTGTTACCAAAGCGAGAAATTGGAGATAGTTCAATCCTCTAGTCCGAGTCAGCCGCGGTGCCATTGCACCACGACGGCTTCAATATTAAATATACTCTATACACTTTGGTTGTGGGTTCGATCCCCACTCGAGGAGATGAAATATTTACTTAAATTTATATTTCCATTTCTTCGCTCTGGTGTCGAGGACAAGCGCGGCGTTGAGTTCTGCCACTCAACACGCAATGCCTCCAGAATTCGGCAGAAAGTGGGGAACGGAGTGTCTTAACACTAGGTTCCCTCTGCCTACCCTGCAGTGTGCGGGATACAGCGTGATTTATTTGATTTATTCTCTATACATTTACAAGCAATTTGGATAAACAAAAGTAAAATTTTTGAGCAAGTTTTTAATGTTTAAGTTTTTAATTTTTTTTTAATTAAGTTTTTCTACACTGGCACAACATTTAATTATAATATAAATCTCCTATAAAAACGGAGGAATGTTGTCATTTGAGATATGTGTTTATTGGTGTATATACATGTGTTTGTATATATCTATCTATCTATATGTCTGTCTTTGTCATCGCCGCTCCGAAACAGATGAACCAACTTCGACTTAGTTTTTTTTTGAAAGGCGATTTAATCGAGTCTTCTAAGCCACGGTTCAAGAAAAGTGTTCAGCCGTTTGAAGATTATCAGATCTTTTTCAGTTGATAGTTTGCTTTTTATTATTATTTATATTAGTTTTCGTGTCGGATGTTTTCAATGATCAATTAAAATATTGCTCTTGTTTGCTCAGTTTAAGTTATGAAATATTTACTTTAAATTTTAAGTGTCACACCTACTCAATTTTTTTTGCGCACAACAGGGTAGGCAAAGGGAACGTAGTGTTAAGATTCTCTTTTTTCCATTTTATAAAAACTACTTTTTTTACTTTATTAGAAGGGAGCCTTTTTTTATCTTCTTACTGTATATCTCGCATATAGCAGGGGAGGCAGCGCAGCGCTAAGACAATGCATTTTCTTCTTACCAAAGAAAAAAAATAAAAATAATTCAGTCCCCAAAGTGAGAATCGAACCACCACCGTCGTGCTTACAGCTAGACGCTGCGTCACGGAGACTCCAGAAGCTAGCTATTATAATAAAATAAATAATCCTTACAAAATCAGAATTTTACATTCCATAGTCAAAGCGTGAAAAATCTCAAAACAAAATGTTATTCAATTTTGAACTTTGTCACATTAAAAAGAGAGCTTTAAATTAAAAATATTGATGAAACTTGACAAATCATCACAAACAAGAATTTATATCGAATATATTATGCGTGGACACGCGTTGGATGATATTTACGTAGCAAGAAGACAATCAAAAAGGATCCCTATCTCTTTAGTATAAAGTTCAAAATGAGTCCAAAATATTATATAATGGCTATACACACAAGGGTACAAGGTTCTATTCCGTATGCGTAACCCATCTCTATAATTATAGGGCGTAGAGACGTGATTCAAATGAAGTAATAAGCGCATTCATTGATTTCGATAATCCGCAAGAGGAGTGCGTGATCGCGTCTAAATAACTTAAGGCACAGATTATATTAGTTATTGGAAGTACTTTGGCTTTTTTAAAAAAATCTTAAGAGTACGCCGTAGGATGGAAATTTGCTTAGAATATATAATAACTTTCTTTTTTCAAATTTTATGTTAAGATATAGATAAATAGATATGAAACTACCTCCAATTTCGATACATACGAGGTCGATTCGGTCGTTAAGTACAAAAATGACTTACAACATTACAGTCCGAGTTGCATTTGTAAATAATCTTTCCGCATATAATGCGGTATTTATGCAGCAAATGTGCAATATGAGATTACTGCTTTATTACTTTTAACAAATAAGCTGGGACTAAAAGCTTTGCTCAACATACGACTTTTTAATACTTAACGCTATATTCCTAAATTTCTTTTTTCATCTTCACATTGTATCCCGCATATATCAGGGTAGGCAGAGGGAAATGTTAAGATACTCCGTTCTCCACTTTCCACCTAAGTTTTCGAGGCAATGGCTCTGGTGACTTAAACTCCTACCTAAAATTTTGTATTTTTTTTTATTTTTATATGTAATTTATCATTCATGCTCATTGTCATTTTAGTTCATTAGAAAGATTTTAGAACGAATATACGAATTATAATTATTAAAAAATTCGACGGCAAGTGGGGCACGGAGTATTTTAACACTCGCTTTCTCTGTCTCTACTCTGGTATGGAAAAAAAGCGTTTGTTTTGCTTCTTCACGTGCGTTATTAAACAAGTTTACCAATAATGAAATCATATTAAACATAACAGATCGGGATTTGAACCCAAGAACTAAAGATAAATTGATAAATACATTAGCCAACAAAAGGGCTAAATATATTATAGCATAAATCTGCATGATGCATGCACAACTGTCAATCGCACTTCGCACAAAACTCAACAAGTATTAACCAAAGAAAGATAAACCGACGCATTTCAATCAAAAGGGCCGAGAGTAGATACGAAACACTCAATTACCACCAACTCCATACAATAATTTAAGCGTTTAGACATCTAACATCGATCACAGTCATACATCATTTGCGAGCGATGCCTCAAGCCGGGATGCGATCGAACCCGCGCCCATCGTAATAGTCTGTCGTCCGAACTGATTTATTAAATAAAATCAACGTCAGTATGATAAACGAGGACGTTAACGCAAATTCGATGCGAATATCGCTTGATGGGGAACAACCAATTTTGTGTAATGAAAACTTTCAGGGTTGTAAAATTTTTTATCCCTCATAAGATTAACGAAGGACAAGGAGGACTTAGTATTTTGACACTCCACTCTACGTTTTTCTGTTTTAGATTTTTGATATACAATATGATATCATGTACATTTTCAAGCATGGAGATTTATGCTATGATAATATATAAAATATCATAAATGCCTAATAGGATAATATGTATTTATTATATTATATATGTAGAGCCGTATGTTGTGAATACGATTTTCCTAGGGGAAATTAATTTTCTTAGGTTTCCTGTGCCGACTTTACTATTTGCGGGATTACGTTAAAGTTTTATATATATATATATATATATATATATATATATATATATATATATATATATATATATATATNTATATATATATATATATATATATCGATGTAGAGAAGATTATATAATTTACATTTAAGATTGTCACATGCAGAGTGAATTTTTTAGTAATTACTAGAATCTCTCTAACCCGAAAAAAATTAAAAAAATATATTTAAATAGAACTTCTCCTTAACGCGATACAGCACACATTTTACGTACAAACTAATCCATCTTTTCATCACAAAATATGAAATAGTCATTTATATTTCCTAACAAAAATTTATTTAAACAATTCCAAGCCGGCCTCTACGGGCAAAACGCTTTTGCACGTTCCACATAGAACAAAGCCACCCTCATACAGGGGATGGTTCTAATAAAATTGGGGGTGAAACCGATGAAATGGATACAATAAATAAATGCCGTAATTAACTGCATTCATGTATCAAATTATTTGTCCGATTCGGGGATAAGGGGACAATGGAGTAAGAAAACAAATGAAGATCTGGCGTACGGTACCGTACCGTACTGTACTGTGGGGTAGGGGAAGTTTTATTGTGAATTTAAGGTCATTAAGAAGCATCGAGTAACGTTTGTATTATGTTACTAAATAATGATAGCTTCACGCCCTTTCGAAATTTGCGATACATATGGTGGTGATACAGATGATATTTGGGATTTGGTCAGATTTGCAAGCGCTATAGTAATCTAGGCATAGTTATATAATGAAGTAGAAGAATTTGTTTAGTTTGGATTGAAGAATGTTGAGTCACATCATTTATCGAGGCTATTACTTTCTTTAGGGTTCCGTAACTTTTAAGGAAAAACCCTTATAAGATCACTTTTTTGTCCGTCTGTCTGTCAAGAGCCCTTATCTCAAAAACGGTTAGAGATACCGAGTTGAAATTTAAACCATATACTCATATCTACAGCCTCATGATTTCCTGAAAAAAAAAATCTACATACATCTACATAAATCTACACACTATCAAGGGAATTAAAATTCATAGGTTACTTCCAGTTAACCTAGAATTATGAAATTTGGCATCTAGCATCTATAGGTAGTATCAGTTTAGGAAAAAATCTTAAAACTATATATTTGTTGTTAAGTCGTATGAATTAATAGCCTTAAAGGGGGCAAAATTTGGTATTAAAGCCGCTAGTTTAAATTAGGTATCAGAGGATAGGAGTCTGGCTAAGCTAATACTGAGTTTCAGGAAAAGCTCTAGACCTTAAATTTTTTATGGAACCCTCGGTGGGCGATCCCGACTCGCGCTTGTCCGGTATTTTTTATATTTTAATTACTAAACTAAAAACGAAAACTATTGTTCAATACCTTTTTTCAGCTTTTCAAAATAATCAGTTTTATTGTAATTTATTTTTATATATTACTCAAACTAGGCTTATAACTATATATAATCTTTAAGCATTTAATTTCTAAGAGCATCCAAGTATTTCTATTGCCTTTCTCACATATTTAACTTAATAACTATTAAACTTGATTTTAGTACCTATTATTATTACTGGGCTGTATTACATTTATAGTTTGGTATAAACTACTGTACCTCCTGTGAGAGTTTCCCCCCGCATTTAGAAGATTGCAAAGGTGTGTATCAGGGCACATGGCCCTGATCTATAGGTTTGTATGGTACAACACGCTAATCTGGGGATACAGGTTCAAAGTGGAAAAAATTATATCGTATGTTTTTATTGGCTTTACGCTGTATCCCACATACAGCAGTATACACAGCAGAGAGATCTAGTTTAAGACACTCTGTTCCCCGTTATTATACTGAATAGGCCATATATCAAAGAAGACTATAGGCTATAGACTATAGACTATAGACTATAGGCTATAGACCCACTGTACCCGCCACCTGAGTTGCTTCAGGATAAGTGCCAATTCTTAGTGCTTTCGATTTGAAGTAAAACGCGGCGTTGTGTTCCGCCACTCAACAGGCAATACCTCCAGAATTCGTCGGAAAATTGAGAATGGAGTGTTTTACACTAGGTTCCCTCGGCCCACCCTGCTGTCTGCGGGATACAGCGTGACGGTCATTCTATTTGATATTTACCTAATTAGACAAAGCAGCAGAAAATAGCTAGTACACTATAAAAATATCAACCACTGTACTATTTCACCTATACATAAATCCCACGCGAGTAGCGTCCCATCACTAGATCGGAACAGCTTTATGGTAATTGTTTGCAATTATAACGCCTACGCCTACTTCGATGTAGACCTAAGACAGATGTTAATAATATTCAAAAGAAATAACAAAAAAATATTATTAATATTATTTACTATTACTATGCTTATATTAATAGATAAATTATATTTTTTCCAGAGTCTCGCTTTTTACCGTATGAGAGAGTAGAGCAAGAAAAATTAATGTTGAGACACTCCGTTCTAATCTTTCCGTCCGAATTCGAAACAGAATGTTGGGTGGCTAAATTTAAAGCCGAACGAACGGTAACGGATAGTGAAGTGAGTGGAGATAAAACCCACAATTGACAGACGCTGATCCAATTTATATTATGATTTAATTCTTGACTTTAAGAATGATGTTCCCATATAATTATATAAAAAAATACAGTGTAATTCAAATAATAATAAAGTTGTTAATATTTATTTATTTTTTTAAAAAATATTCCAAATATATATTTTTTTAATATTCCAAAAATTTTTTTACGATATACATAAAATTATTAAATACAATTCACCCTAACTACAAACTTTCAAAAGATTCTAATTCACAATTAACATTCATTTAAGAAAAAAAAACTTACACTAACACACAAGGACACCAATTAAAGTTTAACTGCCATTAAATCAATATCAATTTATTTAACATATTACATGTACATAGATACTTAACAACAAAGCATATTTAACTCTTTCAATGAGTGTCGCTCCGACGGCCGGTGTGCCACTAGCGTGCCAGCAAAAACAAAAAGCTAACTCACGCTACAAAACGTGTCATAAATCGTAACATAACCGGGCGGTTAGCACCACAGGAATAAACACTGGATTCGGCTGTGGGTATACTGAGTTAATTATTTATATATTCTATTTGATTTAGGTTTACATATTTTCTCACAGTTGGTGGAACCTAGTGTTTAGACACTCTGTTTCCAATTTTGACACGCCAATTTTTCACTGACGGAACCTTTTCTGTCAGAACGGGGAAATGAAAATGTTAACATTCACCAAGTGGGAACCGAATCAACAATCATAGCTTTCGGAGTTACAATTAGTATTAGCAAAATAGCAGCTCCTGACTGTGAACGCGACGGTTGTGGGTTTAATTACCATTTGAGATAATAAATTGTAATTTCATTTCATCAATTCGGCTATAAGACGAAGCGCGACGTCAAACTGCAGCACTCAACATTTAATATTTCAAAAAGTAGACGATATGAGGAGAGAGCTATAACACTAGGTTCTCTTTGCCTTCCATGCTATAAACGGGATACATAGTGAAGCTAAAAATAAAAAAAAATAACAAAATATTTTCCTATACATCTATCACCAATACTACCATTGTACAACACGATCTACCTTTCATTATAGAACGTGGACGGATTTACAGCGCTCGAGTCTCAAACGTCAAACAAACGCCGCAACCGCTATTAGCTTTCGCTTCCGGTGTATCAAAAGCTGAGCTTTTTCCTTACTTAGCTTTGTAAATAAAACTCAACTCAGTTCCAACTTTAAAGCTCAGTGTAACATGCTTTGTTGTTCAGCTTTTTTGCTGTGTTTTATATTGAGAATACATTGAAATAGGTAGCTAGTTCGATTTTTAATTGGTGTAAATTTTATAGAATTGTGCTCGGAAGATGTAACTAAGTATATAATAACAGCTTCACGCTTTTCCAATATACCAGGATAGGCACAGGGGATTCCCTATACTAGATTTATTATTATGACAGTCTTTTCCCCATTTTCTGCCAAATTTTCGACAATCGATTTGATATTGCGTGTTTAGTTGCGTAACTCAACGTCGCTCTTTGTAGAAATATAGAAAAACTATTCCCTTAAATAGAAATCAAACCGACAAGCGTCGCATTTGCGTTTATGAATTTTAAGGTTTACTCTCTAACAAATTTTATTTAAGTTAAGATATTTTGTTCTGTGTGAAGATTTTCGGAGATTACAGGTTACTGCCGAAACTCAACAGCTCGTGTTGTCCTGTTTCGTCGTCAAATTGTCGTATTTACAGTCTGACGCTGTGCCATTGCCTTGTGATGGCCCGAAAAAAAAGGTTTTATATATGTATGTATTCATAACCAGATCAGAGAGAGAAAGAAAGCCAATCGTGGGGCACAAGACGTGAGATAGGTCGTGGATTTGATAGTGACCTTTGGTTTGGTGTCGAGGCAAATCGCGGTGTTGAGTTGCAACTCAATTCCTCAATGCCTCCAGAATTCAACGGAAAATGAAGCTATAAAAATGTATCTACAACCACAACCGTCACGCTGACACTATACCGTAACAGATACATGTATGTATATTACAAATATTTATCAACCGCAAATCGAATAGCCGTAAGTAAGCGAATGAAATCAATCATCGTTAAATAAAGTATGCAAATAGAAAATTTTATGGTTCTCCTACATATACATATCTACGTACCCGGGGTTCGGTCACCCGGCGAGTTTACAACACCGTTATGGTTGGTTGGTTGAGTATAAAAAACGAATGGGGGTTCATTTTCTTTTTTGAGCTAAAGTGGTTCAGAAAATAATATTTTGACTCTCTTCTGGGAACGAGGTAAAGTGTAGTGTTCATGTCCGCCAATCACAATGCCTAAACAAATGTTTCAAATTTCGGAGGATGAATTCAGGCTGTATCCCGCACACAGCAGGGTAGGCAGAGGGAACCTAGTGTTAAGACACTCCGTTCCCCACTTTCTGCCGAATTCTGGAGGCATTGCGTGTTGAGTGGCAGAACTCAACGCCGCGCTTAACCTCGACACCAGAGCGAAGAAATGGAAATATAAATTTAAGTAAATATTTCATCTCCTCGAGTGGGGATCGAACCCACAACCAGTCGGTTTTGCAGTCACACCTCGTGCCGCTGCGCCACGACCGGCCTCGATGAATTCAAAAATGTATATTTTCCTTAAAATCTTGTTTTTTTCGCTTCACGCCGATGGGTAAGCAAAGGGAACAGAGCAATCCAGTGTTCCCATTAAGACACTTTTATCGCCGAATTCTGGAGGCATTACGTTCTGAATGGCGTACTTCAACGCCGCAGTTAATGAGACGCGCTCGAATGAGAATCGAACACACTACCTGTCGCGTTTACAGTCAAACGCTTGTGCACCTGTGCCACGACTGGTCTCTAGTAAGAAAATGAAAATATTTAACTATTATTTATATTTGTATTTCATGAGAAAATTAACCAGAAATAAATAATATAATAATAGCTCTAAGCTTTGTTATAATCAAGCTTAACTACCAATAAATACGGTTTCATAAATTCTTTTAAACATATTTTTTATTGCTATCTAAGCAGTAAAGACGAGTAACGGTACTTTTTATGACGTCTGTAATTTTGAGACCGTCGTGGCGCTGCGGTAGTGCCTATTTGTGAACGTGACGGTTCTAGGTTCTATTTCCACTTGTGAGAATGAATAATTATGATTTTCTCGCTCAGGTAACAAGACGAAACTCTGGGATTAAGTTTGCTACTACAAACGCAATGTCTCGAAAAGTGGGTTGTTACTTCTGCCTACGTTACCAGACCAGTTCGATGATAACATGTTATTTTGCCAAAAGATTAAGAAGTGATTGAGTTAAGCTTTCTAATTCATTTTACGTTAAAAGTAAGCCAGTTAGTCAGTTATTTAGTAAATAAATTAATTAGTTAGTTATGTAGCTGTTGACGTCTCGATCTTTTGAAAAAAATATTTAAAAGAAACACCTATAAATATAATTGTTTATTCTTACTTATACTACAGACATGTGTATGGTCCGTACCTTTTGTCATCATTATTTAAAGTCATATATCACATTTCTTTGTATTATTTTTATCTTTAGATGTGACTTAGAACTAGATTTACGTTATAATATACATACATTTCTATATTTATACAATATCTATTTAAAAAGACCAATCATTTATTTTAGATGCCAACTTTAATATAACACTGTAATCTAAATCTACAGTCATAAATAAATTCAACATACATAATAAATAAAATAAACCTAATTGATCACAAAAAGAAAAAAATCTACAAATATAACTAACAATTTCACTAATATTTACAATAAATAATAAGAACTAAAAAAGACGAATTCAAAACAAAAATTAAACAAACAAACACCACAGGCATCGACTGACGCTATTCACATAATTGTCAATCGACTGGTTGTGGGTTCGATCCCCACTCGATGACATGAAATATTTATTTAAATTTATACTTTCATTTCTTCGCTCTGGTGTCAAGGCAAAGCGCGGCGTTGAGTTCCGCCACTCAACACACATTTCCTCCAGAATTTCCGCGGAAAAAAGGGAATGGTGTGTCTTAACACTAGATTCCCTCTAGGCAGAGGGACCCTTGCTGTGTGCGGGATACAGCGTGAAGCCGATGTACTTAAGAAAGTCCAGTCCAGAAAGAAAAATTCAACATACATAATAAATAAAACTAACTTAATTAATTAATTACAAAAAGAAAAAAAATCTACAAATATAACTAACAACTTCACTAATATTTACAATAAATAATAAGAATAAATAAATATAAAAAAGACGAATTCAAAACAAAAATTAAACAAACAAACACCACAGGCATCGACTGACGCTACTCACATAATTGTCAGTCACGAGAAAAAAAGACTGTCCTTGTTGTAAACCGTCTAAGTGGGCGGTCAGGCCCTTAAATCAATTACCGTATTAACAAAAAATATTTAACAATGGTAATACGACTCAAACTCAAAATATCAACAAAATATGTTCCTATATAATAAGAAAGATCCCACTCCGGATTTATTAATTTTACTATGAAGTAGAAGAAATAGAAGTTTTTTTTTTGCTTCTTGTTTAATCCTAGTGAGGTAGCCAGAGAAAAGATGGGGCAGGGCTAGAGTGGTTCCCCTTTCGCCTCCTTCGCCTCGTCTACTATCATCAACCTCTTCATATATGCCCTCTGGGGTCCTCGTGCTTTTTACGTGACCATCCGTCAGTACAATCGATCAAAATCCCTCCAGTACTCTATTCGTGAAGGTGAACCGAAATCTCCTCCAGCTGCAACTTATTCATAATAGGTTTCGTATAAGCAAAAATTACAATCGCAACTCTTAAATACCATTTACCTAAATACGTTGTAAGTTTTATGATACAATATTGATTTTGTTAAGGCATTTTTATTTGAGTATTCTTACAATGTAATATATTATAGATATATTGCCGAGTTTGGCTATAGGCGATTTTTAATCTATTATTATATCTAAAATATAATAAAATACAAGAAAAAAATATTATTTATTGATTGAAAAGTTAAGAGAATTAACTAATACATCACTCAGCCAAACCAAATATATACAGAACCTGATATTTCACTTAGGTCTTCACGCTTATCCGTTTCAAGCGATAACCTTTATCAGATTTCGGACGTATGATCAATTTTGAACTTTTTCTCCTATACATAAGGCTTATTTTCAAGAACACAGTACACTTAGTTGGAAAGCTCAATATTGTCATCGATTTGTAAAAACAAATAAATGAGTTAGGTAGCTTCCGAGGGGCGATTGAGACAGATTGATATTAAAAACAGTTTCAAAATGTTCAAATAATTGCTTTATCCTGCGGACGATGATACGTAGAAACGATCGTCGATCGGGTGGCTTTTGTGTACTGTTCATATAATATTGTTCACAAAATAGGTAAAATGTAGTTTTTAGGATGGGGTTTTTTATGGGGTTTTTAGGGTGATATTTCATTATTGTAAAAGTTGAAATGATTTGTTTTTTTAGATTCATGTTGTATGGCGCATATAGCATGGTAGAAAGAGGGAACCTAGGGTTAAAATACTCCGTTTCCCATTGTCCGCCTAATTGTCGAGATATTATAGAGTAACGAAAAAAATATATTATTCTCTGAGTGGAAATCGAATTCACAACCGTCACGTTTATAGGCAGGCACTTTTCCGCTGCGCCACTACGGCCTCACGTTTTTGAAATATACTTTCTGAACAATAATTCCCCACATCTGCTTAAAAATCATCATTGTTATGTAATATTATCTTTTTTTACCGTACAACCTCTCTCGTGTGTTCTCCATTCAACGTGACATTGGCGAAGTGATTTTGTGCTCAACTGGCACGCTCGGAACGCCATATTTAAAGAAACCAAACCAAACCAAAATCATCATTGTGACGGAAAAATAGAAAAAAATACTCACAATCATTTAGTACCACATTTATTCATAAAAACGATAAAAACTTTAATTGAATTTGATAACAGTTCACGCTGTGCGGCTATCAGCCTCCCGATGTTACATATTAATTACTTATTGACATTTACTTGGTAATTATTGCTTTATTGCTGTAGATAAACTAGAAATAAAGATATATTTCGACAATAACTTGCGGCAGTGTTGTAGATTAGTTTTGGGATTCATTTAGGTGTTAGAGTTATGATGGAGCAGACATACATAAAAATCTTAATTTCTATTGATCTTGTTTTTACTCTTTTCTACACTATTATAAAATTTAGTTTCCTTTTAATACCTACATTTTATTATTTTTTTCTATGCTTCGAAGCAATAGAGGCCGTCGCCGCAGTAGCACAGCGTTTGACTGTAAAATTGAGCGGAACGAGGAGAACGGAGTACCTTAACACTCGATTCCTTCTACCTACCATACTATGTGCGAGATACAGTACACGGATATCATTTTTAATACCAACTTTAAAATTTATAAATAAGAATATGTCGACTTTAAGTAATTTAGTTATGGATGTTTTATTTTTGCCGTCCATTTGCACGATTTATTTAAAATGTAATATTCGTTTTTTTAAGTGTTTTATAAAAAATATACTTTGAAAATTCACATTTTCGCAATATGGTAGAATTTATTTTCTTGCGTTCAGAAATGACCAAAAATCATCGTCTTCCTAACAAGGAAGATGATCTTCTAGTATAAATATGGGGAAGAGATCATTATCTCTTCCACAAAGGATACTAAAAATACAGAATGAAAGTAAAATAATATTCAAGCGAAGTCGTAGGACGAACTAAATGTAAATATATACAACATTTCAATTATAGCGAGCTCAACTAGCATGCGTCTGCGGTAGGTTTGCTCGGTTAATATCTCGTTACTGGGACCGTTGCCGTCCACAAAAACCTATTAGCTACCATTTTGTAGAATCACTCGACAAAATACTATGGGTGGTTTATATTGATTTAATTATTATGTTGTTGTAATGTTATAATCAGGAGTACAGTGTGTGACTTTAAACGCGATGGTTGTGGGTTTGATTCTCAATAGGGGTATTGAATTATTTTTCGTTACTTCGCTCTGGTAGCACGACAAAGCACAGCGTTAGGATCCGTCACTCAACACGCAATGTCTTGAAAATAGAGCGATGCATGGGGAACCGAGTGTCTTAATACTAGATTTTTTATAAAAAAAAAAGAATGCTGTATCCCGCATATAGCACGGTGGACGGAAGGAACCTGGGAATCTAGTGCTAAAACACTTGTTTCTCATTAGGACATTTTCGTTCTTACTTTCCGCTGATTTCTAGAGGCATTGCGTGCTGAGTCGAGGACGTTAACGTCGCGTTTACCCTCGTTATCCCAGAGAAGAAATAATAATATTAAATATACCAATTTTTTTCAGAATTGGAAATCAAACCCATAATCTGTCGTATTTACAGTCATACTTTGTGCCCCTGCGCCACGACTGGCCTATTAAATCAATATTCTTTTCAAAAAATATATAAATATTAGAAAGGGTATCCTAATCATAGACCAACACTTCAGTGAAGTCATTAAGACTCAATTAGTACGCTAGAGTATCTCTGTTTTACTTCTTAGCTTTAAAGGCGGTTTTCCATTAAATAAGATTCAAATACCGCTCAAGAACCATTTCAACGTTATTTTAAGCTTTCAGTCTTTTTTTCTTCACTCTAAAGATAGCAAAATAAATGCAATATGTATATAGCAGAACATAAGTCAATTCACTTTGAAAAAAATCGTGTATGAAATTAAAGACAATTTTATATATGTATAGATAGATGCTATATTTTACAGAGTTGGAAAAAAAATCTTGTAACTTTTTAAAATTAGATGTGCATGCATGAGAGGGCCTGACTCTTCGAGGGCTCGTACTCCACTCGGAAGTATGATTGTATTTAATTTTTTTTCATTTTCCAGTTCTGGTAGACAAACGATAGCGTTGAGTTTCATCATTCATCACGCAATGTCTTGAAAATTGGTCAGAAAATATGTAACGCATTATCTTAACACTAAATATTTTCCTAACCTAAAAAAACCCTAATTATCCTATCAAGCTTCGCCTTATCAGGCAGTAAGAGAACCTACATATAAAAAAAAACACTTATCCCTCAAACGAAATTCACAAATGAAATTCCTCAGAAAAAAATCATAGCACACAATAGCACAATCCCCACACATCCAGTGCACAACACCCCTTACCGTCCCTGCTCTACTCAGTACGTAACACTTAGACATGTTTATCCTACACTAATGATCTCTGACAGTGTTGTATCAACATCGTTTGAATACTTCGTTGCGAATGCACCTTTTTCATTTTTGTTGCGTTCGCGTTCCTCGTTTACCCCACCCTCGCTCTAAACGTGATTTGCTTTACACGTACAGACGGGGTGATTATTTATTTTTTAATATACATATACATATTATACATATCAAATGAATATTATGAGGTCGTTATGGCACACCGGCACAGTAAGCGTGATGTTTGTGGCTTCGATTTCAACTTGAAGGAATTATTAATTTTTTATGCTCGCCCCCGTAACAAAATAAACCGCGGTGATCAATTTTGCCAGTCAACAAACAATATTTAGGAAATTAGGGGAAAATTGAGTACCTTCGAGGCGTGAAGCTAAAAGATGTTTGTCTGTCTGGCAATCAGTATTTAAAGAATATATAGGTGAATATAAAGTAATCATTTCCATTTGATGTTAATAATTTATTTAGATGCCAGTAGTGCTAGCTACCAGTAGTACAACTACTCACTCTGTTCTCTACAACTACTACCTAGCCTACCTACTTACTTACCTACCTAGAGGTACTTCTTAACACTAGGTTCCCATTTTTTTGCAATATATAATAATAAGGGTCGTAATAATTTTATACAGAAGTATAAAATTATTATCAATGTTCAGGACCTACTCAAATGTGAGTGAAGAAAATGTTATACTTTAAAAAAAATTGTAAAATATAAAAAACTTAAGACAGTAGTTTTCATTTATCTCAAAGGCTTGAAAGCAAAGCGTCTGCTATCACCAACAAGATACAGGTAAAGTAATAAATAAATGCTTATCAAAGTTTTATCAAAATTAGTGCATTCTTTGCTGATATTGGAAAGTAATATTTAAAACGGAACATCGTCACGTTGTTAGAACGTGACTAACTAATATTGGGGGTTCTTTTCTTGCACAGTGGTTTATTTGTATTTTGGTGTAAAAAGTGCATTCAATATATTTTAGTAGGGACTTCATATTAATAATAATCACAAGATTTTGTTCTGATTTTTGTTACTTTTTATGCCTATAGCAAAGTAGGCAGGAAAAACCTAGTAATGTGTGTAAGTTGAGAGAAATCGAGAAGATCAAACCAAGAAGATGAGAATAATAAAAGTATAGCAATCACCATTAAGGTCATCGTTTGAAAACAATTGGCCACAGGTCCCTGAGGAAAAATAAACAAAAAACCTATACGGGAAAAGCTTGACGCTGCTTATGCCTTCTTATGACATATAATACAAAAAGGCACAGGTTCAATTCTTACATTCAACCTTATACATTAAATAACAATCAAATATTAGTTGTACCAAAATTATTGTAAAATACAACAAAAAAATACAAAAAATCTATACTATTTAAAAAAAATAAAACAAACTCATTTAATAAAAAGACATCTTGACTCTTTATACTATTCAGAATGTTACTTTTTTACTATTTACCTCAAAATGACTAACTCGGCCACTTTTAGCCACATTTGACAAAAAACATGTCAGTTTTTGTACGACCATTGTTGGCTGACGTAGTCGACTGCGGATGGTTTAAGGAAGATTTATTACCTATGATAGCTAGTTTTTGTTTTTGTCAATATGCAATGAGTTATTCTCGTATAGATTCTTTATGAAGATGGTTTGTATGTCCTTGGTTAGATTTGGATGTTTAGAAGAATAAGACAATTAATATTTAAAATTATATTTAAAGCTGGTGTGGGTAGTGAAGTCAATTCCCACTGTCATTCATTCCACGGGATTAGTTCTATGGATAATGGTAGAACAACGGCAGATCAAAATTCATTTTTACTAAAGTCGTCCCTGACGCACTTTTTCTTTTTTTTTAATAGTATAATAGTGGACCTTTATTGTAATGAATTATTTTTTTGTGAATTACATTTGGAATACATTTTTTTTATTGTGAGAAATTGTAATACGTAAGAATGTCTATTTCAGGTTATTCACTTCGATATTTTAAACTTAATTTCTTTAAAAAAATGTGCAAATAGGTATAAAGTGTTACATATTTTTAAAAAGCCTATAGTATATAGATTTTAAAACAATTATTATGTTGTGGATTTTGTGACTATATTCCTATAAAATATATTAACAATAAGTGAAGAGAAAAAAGGTACGTGTTTAAAGTTCATCGAGACTTTTGACAGTTACCGACGTCTACCGACGCGTTACATTTGATGTTGTTTTATAGTCCAAATATTCATAAATAACATTTATAAAAATCAGCTGCGGAAACGTGCGGTTTTAGAAGTTATCACGAAAACTACGATACAAGTCAGGGAACAAGAAAACTCTATCTATTGAAATTTCTAATGTTGTACTATTTAATTAATTAGATTGCGGTAAATTTCAGTGAAATTATTGTTATTTATTAATAAAAGAACGTTTTATCTTCATTTTGCACACATTTTGCGGTATAACTAATTAATAAAATGCACAATACCCTCATTTAT